>JAYESA010000009.1:57574950-57950334 GCA_036927795.1 Iris macrosiphon
TAGCTCAGGAGGAGACTGAGTAGCCGGCATAACATAATCAACCTGTAGCCTGTGAGTCTCTCCAGCAATAGATGGATCAATAAGGGAATACTAAAATAACCAGCTAAGTGATATGCAAGATGAGAGCAGCACTAGAGCTCAGGCTGAAGCATACTACAAGCTCTGTGTAGGGGAGCCGGTAGCAGCAGTAATAATGAGTAATGGGCCAAGCTCGGGCTTCAGAGTCTTGGGCCTCACAGTAGTAGGGGTGTATATATATGATCAGCCTGTAGTCTGTGTGTCTCTCCCCACCCCATGTAACCACGCAAATCATGAACATAACGTCTCACGTCCATGTCAGTGGAGTCATATCTAATGCACAAGTCATAATGTATATAGAATATAGAATCTAGGTCAAGTCCTGTATCCTATACAGAACCACCACGAATATCTCGGGAAGATCCTGTCTCATGATCAGTGTCCTGGGTCAAAGTGTACTTGGTAAGACAAGTACGAGAAGATATAGTGTCACGTATGTCCATATCTACATGACAATACCCAACACCGCGTACGATGTTGGCACCCGACTGATAATCGGACGCTAAGTATGTCACACGGTCCTAGGTTAATCATGCACAACAATATATTGAAGTAAGAAAATAGGTAACAATACTGCAGAGTTGGCAAGGTACACTTGCCTGATGTTTGAATATCAACTGTCGTCCTGGTATCGGTGGATCCGGTAGGTGCTACTCCAAAGCTGTAATAAACATCACCAACAGTCTCAGAAGGTATCAAACTGCTAGCAATGCCTGTCCTCACGTCCAATTTGGACACAGGAGCAAAAAGGTCATTTTCGGGCCAAAGCGAGTTCCATATGTGGGCCCGCTTTGTACCGAAAAGCATGTCAGGGTCAAAGGTCTCCAAATTCTGCAAGTTCAGTATCTACAAGTCAGGAATGATGACACGAACCCAACGGAACTTCCAGAATTGGATTCCGATGAGCCGATCACAAAATTGCCCGTCAAGTGGAGCCGGTGGGGCCCACGATACGCAATTTTGTCAACGTTCTCAGAATCGGACCAAACTTGGGTCACAGGACCAGCGTATTACTACGAGTCCGATGGCGCAAGTTTTGTCTCGATCCGACGTGTGTACACAAAGTTACAGCGTGTTCCAGAAAGGTCGGATACGGGGTGTCGTCGGCGGATACGCGTTGATTCCGGGGTGCACGCACCTCCGAATCGACTTCTGCGAAATCCCACACGACCGTATCAACGACGCGCACGGTTCGATAAAGACCGCGTGTGACCAAGTCGTCCCGATTGGCGGGGCGCACACAGTTCCGGGGTAAAATGGGGTATTGTTTTTCCTGTTTTTGGATCGCGGTGTACGATCACCACAAGACGCGATGCACCGAGCAAGTTGCACGGGCACCGAGAGGGTTACACAGTCTACGCATAGCAACTGACGGAATTGAAAATGGAGATACGCATTGGAAAAAATCGGTACCTGAACAGGGCCCTGTGAGTTCTGAAATTCACGTATCCGAAAGCCAATTTGACGCGAGCCAAGTCCTGGTCGTGTCCTCGCGGTATGTCCGGTGTCTGCTGAGTCGGATCTAGGTCAGAGGGTGGCCGGCCTAGGGATTCGTGGGAGCTGGCGAGGCGAGCGGGGTTCGACGAACTGGCGACAGAGTCGGGCGGTGATTGGTCGACAAGGGGTTGAACTTGCGGGGTCTGCGGGCCGGAGTCTGAAGAGGGTCAGAGGCGTTGGGGTTCGCAGCGCTCAGGACAGGAGGCGTTCAGGGAACGGCGGCCTCGAGTCAGGGAAAGTCGGTCGGCAAGGTCGAACTCGCCCGGAAAACTGTGGCTCGTGGACGGGGCGTTGCTGGGATGGGAGGAAGGAAGAGAAGTAGGTGGAGCCGGTGGCGGTAGTCGACGGCGAGGGTGGTTGAAATCGATCTCTGATTCGGCGGCGGCGTACTCAGAGTTGCGGCTGACCCGCACGCCAAGAACGAGAGTTCTTATACTGCTACAGTACTCATGCGGGTAGGGTTTACAATGGGTAGGGTTCTCAGCGGGCCGGTCGGTCCTGGATCCGACCCACTACGGTGGGATTGGTCTGGGTTGGTTCAATTTGTCTTGGTTTGGTTTGGTTTGGTTTGGTTTGCCAATAGTCTTAAAGGCGTAAAATGCCGCTACGGAGTCCAAACAATTCACCGAAAATTACCATAGGTCCGGTTTTCCAAGATTCACCATAAATTATTATTTCCAGAATATTTTAACACCATTAAATTGTATTTAAAATTTCTTAACTCCCTATCACCTTGTTTTTTCCTCCAGAAAACACCGAAAATCCGGAAAAAATTATATTAAAATTTACTCTGAAAATTAGGGTGTTTACAATCTTCCCCCCTTAAAATGATTGCGTCCTCGCAATCAAAGAATAAGCAACTAAAGAAAAAGTTATGGAAGTACAAGGTTGCTTAGTTTACAACTGCCTCCTCGAACAAGTGGGGGTATCGCTGGCGCATACTATCTTCTCGTTCCCAAGTCAATTCTCCAGAGGAATGATGTTTCCATGCTACACGAACCAATCTGATTGTCTGTCCTCGCAATGTCTTCTCGCTGACGTCGAGGATGCCAACTGGTTGTTCTTCATACCTCAAGCTTGGGCCCACTGCGATTTCTGAATGATCGACTATGTGACTTGGGTCGGTCACGTACCTCCGCAGCTGTGAGACGTGGAATACATCATGCACTCCTTCTAGGGTTGGAGGTAGTGCAAGACGATAAGCCACCTCACCAACGCGTTCTAGAATGTCAAATGGCCCAATATATCTTGGGCTCAGCTTGCCTCTGCTTCCGAATCTGATAGTACCACGAGTGGGCGAAATCCTCAAGAATACATGATCTCCTTCTTTAAACTCTAGGGGACGTCTGTGCGTATCTGCCCAATGCTTCTGTCTGTCCTTGGCTGCTCGTAGATGATTCTGAATCTGTTTCACCTTTTCCACTGTCTGCGTTACCAATTCTGGACCCAGTATTTGACGTTCGCCAACGTCACTCCAACATATAGGCGATCTGCATTTCCTTCCGTATAAAACTTCAAATGGTGCCATCTGGATGCTGGTCTGATAACTGTTATTGTAGGAGAACTCCACTAAGTGCAGATGATCTTCCCAAGATCCTCCAAAGTCTAGCATACAAGATCGCAACATGTCCTCCAATATCTGAATGGTGCGTTCTGATTGGCCATCTGTCTGCGGATGGTATGCCGTGCTGAATTTGAGTCTGGTGCCCAGACTCTCTTGCATGCTTCTCCAGAAATGAGATATAAATCTCGAATCTCGATCCGATACAATACTAACAGGCACTCCATGTAATTTGACGATTTATTGCATATACATGTCGGCTAGTACCTCTGTGGACTGTCCAACTCTAAATGGCAAGAAGTGTGCCAATTTAGTGAGTCTATCCACGATAACCCAAACTGCATCTCTCCCGCTGGGGCTCCTTGGAAATCCCGTGACGAAATACATCATGATATGCTCCCACTTTCATTCCGGTATCGGAAGCGGCTGTAACATACCTGCAGTCCTCTGATGCTCGGTCTTTACTTGCTGGCAGACTAAACATTTGGCCACAAATCTTGCAATCTCTCTTTTCATTCCGTACCACCAGTAATACTGTCTCAAGTCTCGGTACATCTTGGTTCCTCCTGGGTGAACAGAGTACATAAAGCTATGTGCTTCCGTCATTAACTCCTGTCTCAATTCTCCATTTGGAACATACAGGCGATTTCCAAACCTCAATGTCCCGTCTTCGTGTATGCGAAGTCCTGTCTGCAGGCCTGCTTCTGTCCTCTCTTTCAACCTTCTAAATCTAGCATCGGTGGGCAACGCCTCCTTAATCTTCTCCATGAGTGATGACTGAATCTCAAGGTTAGCCATCAAGCCACTCTGTCCTGGTAAGACAACCTCTATCTGAAGCTCCTGTAGGTCCCTCAATAACTCGGGCTGCATCGTCAAGAAATAAGCTGTAGGCTTCCTGCTGAGTGCGTCTGCAACAACATTCGCTTTTCCAAGATGATACTGCAGATCTATGTTAAAATCTACCATCAATTCCAGCCAGCGCCTCTGTCTCATGTTAAGTTCCTTCTGAGTATACACATACTTCAGACTCTTGTGATCTGTAAAGATGTCTACTTTCTCCCCATAAAGGTAGTGCCTCCAAATCTTTAATGCAAAAATAACTGCTGCTAACTCCAGATCGTGGGTTGGGTAGTTCTTCTCGTGGACCTTCAACTGTCTCGATGCATAAGCAATGACTTTGCCATGTTGCATCAAAACACATCCTAGTCCACTACCTGATGCATCACTGTAAACAACAAAACCTCCTGACCCTGAAGGAAGAGTCAAGATAGGTGCTGTTGTTAATCTTCTCTTCAGTTCTTCGAAGGCCTTCTGGCAGTCTTCTGTCCATATAAACTCCTGGTCTTTACGGGTCAGCTTCGTCATCGGTTCGACAATCCTCGAGAAATTTTCTACAAACCTTCGGTAATATCCCGCGAGTCCGAGAAAACTTCTTACCTCTGTGGGTGTAGGCCAAGTCTCAATTGCTGCAACCTTCTCTGGATCCACTGAAAGTCCTTCTCCTGATATGATATGTCCCAAGAAAGGTACTTTGTCCATACAGAACTCACACTTACTGAGCTTGGCATATAACTTCTCTTACCTCAAGGTCTCTAACACGATTCTGAGATGCTCCTCGTGCTCTTCATGGTTCTTGGAATATATGAGAATGTCATCAATGAATACCACTACAAATTTATCCAAGAACTGATGAAAGACTCTGTTCATTAAGCTCATAAACACTGCTGGCGCATTGGTTAAACCAAACGGCATCACCAAGAACTCATAATGCCCATACTTCGTCCTGAAAGCTGTCTTCGGGATGTCTTCCTTTCTCACCTTGATCTGATGATAGCCGGATCTAAGGTCAATATTCGAAAATACCCTTGCACCACTCAACTGATCGAATAGAACATCAATGCGTGGTAAGGGATACCTGTTCTTGATGGTCACGGCATTCAGTGTCCTGTAATCAATGCATAACCGTACTGTTCTATCCTTCTTTGGCACAAATAATATGGGTGCTCCCCAAGGTGAAACACTGGGCCAAATGAAACCCTTCTCCAAAAGATTATCAACTTGTGCTTTCAACTCCACTAACTCCTTGGGTGCTAGCCGATAAACTGATAAAGTGATTGGCTCTGCTCCTGGAGTTAAGTCTATTATGAATTCTATTTCCCGATCAGGCGGTAAACCTGGAAGATCATCGAGAAATATATCCACAAATTTTGATATGACTCTTGGGTAACATGTCTCCCCTTCTACAGATAGTACCCTAAGAGTAGGCTGAACTCCTTGCTCTACTGCTCCTCGGAGAAACTCAAATTTCGGATGGCCAGGCGGTCTAAATATAACCCGCCCAAGTCGGCAATCAAGAGTCGCATGGTACTGACTTAACCAGTCCATACCAAGTACGACATCATAATCCGGCATAGAAAATATCAAAAATTGAGCTCGCATTTCTCGGCCACAAACTACTACAGAACATGATCTACAGACGTCACTAACCGGAATAATTCTACCTCCCGTAAGAATTCTCTTCATCTTCGGAAGGGGTGCGATAGCTACTCTATGGGTGGCTACAAAGCTAGCTGCTATAAATGAATGCGATGCTCCAGAATCAAATAATGCTACTGCTGGTAATGAAGCTACTAAAATAGTACCTGCGATGACCTCGCCTGCTGTAGCCTCCTCCTCAACAACTAAAGTGAATGCCTGGCCTCGTCCCTGAGCTTGGCCTCGCTGCTGCTGAGCCTGCTGAAATAGAGCTGCCTGTGGTGCCAGGGGTGGTCTCTACTGGTTCCCCCCTGGGGCTGGTGGTCTGACTCCACCAACTCCTGCCTGCTGTGCTCCTGTGGCTGGATACGCTGGTCGTGGTGCAGGCAAAGCTAATCTCTGTGCTCCCTCTCTGCGCTCGGTGCACTCTCTGGTCTGATGCTGGTTGGAACCGCAAGCTAGGCAGAGTCCCAACTTGCGTCTGCATTCTCTCTCAATGTGCCCTATCTTGCCGCAGTGGTGACAAGTAGGGAGAGATATGGCCTTGTGCGCTGTCCTCTCTGGCATACTCCTTTGGGTCCGCTTTGCTGAATCCCCATGTCCTGTCCTTGATGGTGCCGATGTAATATGCCTCTTCAGGGTCGACTCCCTTCTAGTGACGCGCTCCATGCGTCGGGCTGCTGCGAGAACGTCGGTATAAGATGTAGGTGCGACCGATCCAATCAATCTCTGAAGCTCGAACTTCAGCCCGTCAAAGAACTTCTCAGCTTTTTCTTCCTCCGTCGAAATCAATGTCAGGGCAAAGCGGCTCAGGCGAATAAATTCCGTATTGTATTCTTCTACTGTCATGTTGCCTTGGATAAGGCGGTGGAACTTGTCTCTGAGCTCTGACCGCGCTACTGCGGGACTGTACATCTCTCTGAAGAGTCTGGAGAACTCTTCCCAGGTGACTCGGTCCTGCCCGAGCCTCATCTCCTCTGCTAACCACCAGTGATGTGCATTCTCCGTTAACTGCATTCTGACTGCAGTCATCCACTTCTCTCTAGGAAGTTCAGCGGCTTCTAACTGATGCTGAATGTTTGTGAGCCATTCATGAACTTCTGTTGGTCCCTCTTTACCAGAAAAGGTACGAGGCTTGAGTTGACGGAAGTCGGTGATAGATCCCGTCGTCGTTCGCCTCGCTGGTGGATTTGCCTGCTCCAATGCGGTTACCAGGCTGGTTCTCAGATTCTCGGCCTCCTGACATTGTGCTTCTTGCTGAATCTGTTGCTGTGCTTGCATCATAGCATACATCATCTGGAACATTTGTTGCCCGTCCATGGCTTGTCCTGGCGGGAAAGCTGGCATCTGGGGAGTGAACTGTGGTGGAGGTGGGATGTCATCTCTCCGGAACCTTGGATTAGGCTGACCGGTTTGATCGCTCTGTGATGCTTGTCCTCCATTCCCTGGGGTCACTCCGTCAATATAAGTAACCACAGCGTCGTGTGGCGTATCCAATGGAATCTCGTCTCCGTTCCTGGGATCCATTGCTCTGCAACCAAAAGATAAACTGTAAGAAGCTCATAGGAATCAATACAGGATGCAGTTCAAGTAACAATTTCGAGTTCGATATAGAGTTCAACAATGGGTTAAAAAATGGATGAGATCCTAGAACTTATTCTATCCTTAGGGCAGGCTGGTTCGGTCCCTAAGTTGAAATCGAACAATTTTGTCGTAGACCTGCATGGGCCACCACAAAAACCATGTCACGTCCCAGTCCCAAAATACCGTGGGACTAGATACGTGGCAATGGCCAGCAGTACGCACCGATGGACAAACCCAATTTAATGGATCCATCAGGGCATACTTAAGCTGTAAAACAAATCTACGACAATCATGGCACAACTAATCTCATCCACACAAGATAAAAATATGATCCACAGAATAAATAAGGAATGTAAATCATCAGCTAGTCTCACAAAGTACTTCGGGGAACAACCCGATAAATATCTAGTACAATGGTTCAACAGACCAGAATATAAAAGACTGAAATAAATAATAAAAGCTGAGCATGAACAGGAATGCTCAAGAGAAGTCTTCAGCTAAGACCTCGTCCTCAGATGGCGGTACAGCTCCTGGATCAGCTCCTCCTGCTGCGGTCCCGTATACCTCGGGATAAACCTCGTCTGCAAAATCTGGGGACAAAATCCATATCCAGGTCCTCAGGGGACATAGCAAGGTACAAGAAAATATACAAGCCAACATATAAACAGTGCAGCAGAATAATGAAATAAGCAGGGTAAGTATGTAATCATCTGTGTAAAATGCAAGAGAGAATATCAATAGTACTCAGGTTGAACAACTACAAGCTCTGTATAGGGGAGCCGATAGCAGTGGTGTCAAGAGGTGGTCTAGCTCAGGAGGAGACTGAGTAGCCGGCATAACATAATCAACCTGTAGCCTGTGAGTCTCTCCAGCAATAGATGGATCAATAAGGGAATACTAAAATAACCAGCTAAGTGATATGCAAGATGAGAGCAGCAGTAGAGCTCAGGCTGAAGCATACTATAAGCTCTGTGTAGGGGAGCCGGTAGCAGCAGTAATAATGAGTAATGGGCCAAGCTCGGGCTTCAGAGTCTTGGGCCTCACAGTAGTAGGGGTGTATATATATGATCAGCCTGTAGTCTGTGTGTCTCTCCCCACCCCATGTAACCACGCAAATCATGAACATAACGTCTCACGTCCATGTCAGCGGAGTCATATCTAATGCACAAGTCATAATGTATATAGAATATAGAATCTAGGTCAAGTCCTGTATCCTATACAGAACCACCACGAATATCTCGGGAAGATCCTGTCTCATGATCAGTGTCCTGTGTCCTGGGTCAAAGTGTACTTGGTAAGACAAGTACGAGAAGATATAGTGTCACGTATGTCCATATCTACATGACAATACCCAACACCGCGTACGATGTTGGCACCCGACTGATAATCGGACGCTAAGTATGTCACACGGTCCTAGGTTAATCATGCACAGCAATATATTGAAGTAAGAAAATAGGTAACAATACTGCAGAGTTGGCAAGGTACACTTGCCTGATGTTTGAATATCAACTGTCGTCCTGGTATCGGTGGATCCGGTAGGTGCTACTCCAAAGCTGTAATAAACATCACCAACAGTCTCAGAAGGTATCAAACTGCTAGAAATGCCTGTCCTCACGTCCAATTTGGACACAGGGGCAAAAAGGTCATTTTCGGGCCAAAGCGAGTTCCATATGTGGGCCCGCTTTGTACCGAAAAGCGTGTCAGGGTCAAAGGTCTCCAAATTCTGTAAGTTCAGTGTCTACAAGTCAGGAATGATGACACGAACCCAACGGAACTTCCAGAATTGGATTCCGATGAGCCGATCACAAAATTGCCCGTCAAGTGGAGTAGGTGGGGCCAACGATACACGATTTTGTCAACGTTCTCAGAATCGGACCAAACTTGGGTCACAGGACCAGCATATTACTACGAGTCCGATGGCGTAAGTTTCGTCTCGATCCGACGTGTGTACACAAAGTTACAGCGTGTTCCAGAAAGGTCAGATACGGGGTGTCGTCGGCGGATACGCGTTGATTCCGGGGTGCACGCACCTCCGAATCGACTTCTGCAAAATCCCACACGACCGTATCAACGACACGCACGGTTCGGTAAAGACCGCGTGTGACCAAGTCGTCCCGATTGGCGGGGCGCACTCAATTCCGGGGTGAAACGGGGTATTATTTTTCCTATTTTTGGATCGCGGTGTACGATCACCACAGGACGCGATGCACCGAGCAAGTTGCACGAGCACCGAGAGGGTTACACAGTCTACGCATAGCAACTGACGGAATTGAAAACGGAGATACGCGTTGGGAGAAATCGGTACCTGAACAGGGCCCCGTGAGTTCTGAAATTCACGTGTCCGAAAGCCAATTTGACACGAGCCGAGTCCTGGTCGTGTCCTCGCGGTGTGTCCGGTGTCTGCTGAGTCGGATCTAGGTCAGAGGGTGGCCGGCCTAGGGATTCGCGGGAGCTGGCGAGGCGAGCGGGGATCCCTCGCGGACGGCGGCGACGCCGAGGGCAGCGGGGAATCGGTTCGGCGGGGTTCGACGAACTGGCGGCAGAGTCGGGCGGTGATTGGTCGACAAGGGGTTGAACTTGCGGGGTCTGAGGGCCGGAGTCTGAAGAGGGTCGGAGGCGTTGGGGTTCGCAGCGCTCGGGACGGGAGGCGTTCAGGGAACGGCGGCCTCGAGTCAGGGAAAGTCGGTCGGCAAGGTCGAACTCGCCCGGAAAACTGTGGCTCGTAGACGGGGTGTTGCTGGGATGGGAGGAAGGAAGAGAAGTAGGTGGAGCCGGTGGCGGTAGTCGACGGCGAGGGTGGTTGAAATCGATCTCTAGTTCGGCGGCGGCGTACTCAGAGTTGCGGCTGACCCGCACGCCAAGAACGGGAGTTCTTATACTGCTACAGTACTCATGCGGGTAGGGTTTGCAATGGGTCGGGTTCTCAGCGGGCCGGTCGGTCCTGGATCCGACCCACTACGGTGGAATTGGTCTGGGTTGGTTCAATTTGTCTTGGTTTGGTTTGGTTTGGTTTGCCATTAGTCTTAAAGGCGCAAAATGCCGCTACGGAGTCCAAACAATTCACCGAAAATTACCATAGGTCCGGTTTTCCAAGATTCACCATAAATTATTATTTCCAGAATATTTTAACACCATTAAACTGTATTTAAAATTTCTTAACTCCCTATCACCTTGTTTCTTCCTCCAGAAAATACCGAAAATCCGGGAAAAATTATATTAAAATTTACTCTGAAAATTAGGGTATTTACATGGCCGGACTAATATAATGCGGATGAGACCGAAGAATAGAGAACGCTGATGGTAGAACAAGAAGTTTCATTTTGTGTTCATGTATAATTTTTGTATAATTAATCTCCATGGGAGACAAACATATGGTTGTATAATTAGTTAGTAGCCTACATCTTATCTTTTGGGAAGATAGAGCTTGGACTTATGTGATTGTAAATTATAAATGTTCAGATGTTGTGTTCGAAATTATCTTTTATCTTATCATGATTTAGTATTTCCTATACTTTTATCCTAGAACCGTACAGGCGAAAATCATATTTTAAATATATGTACCTTACTTAGCACGTAGCCTGGGATGTTAGTTACGTTCTCGACTCACCCTATTTTGGGAGCGGGACGTGACAACAGGCCAACCCCCCTCTCTCACCCCAAACCCTAACCCTAACCCTAACCCCAACCCCAACCGCCAGAGGAGGAGGAGGAAGAGGGAAGAGGCGGAGGCTGGAGGAGTCTGGAGGAGGAGGAGGAGGAAAAGGAGGAGGTGGTGGGAGAAGGAGGAGGAGGCGGAGGAGGAAGAGGCAGAGGCTAGAGGAGGGAGGAGGAGGAGGCAGATCTGAATCTATCGTCATCTAGGACAATCCTAATTTTTGACAGTCTTAATTTTTTTAGGACTGTCAAAATATTTGACAGTTCTTCCAATAGGAAGGACTATCAAAATGTTTGACAACCCTAAATTAGGACTGTCAATTTTTAGACTTCTAAATTAGGACTGTCAAATATTTTGACAGTCCTAAAAAAATTTGGACTAGCCTGAAGAAATTTTTTCTGTGGCAAACATGTAAATAAAATAAAATAAAAATAGGCCAGCCTAAGTAGTTTTTGGAGTGCCTATAGAAATATTCTTTACATTTCCAAAAAAAAAGCAAATTCTAAAGGCACTCAAATAGTTACTTAGGACATTCCATTACTTCAGGACAACCCAGATTTTTATAACTTTTACTTAGGACATCCCAAAATTTACTCAGGACAACTCAACCCCCCAAACCTTCCCAAAACCATTCATTCTAAATTTTTACTCTCTCTTCAAATTTCCAAACCCTCAAACCTTAACCCTAACCCCAACCCAACCGTCGGAGGAGGAGGCGGCGACGACGTCAGGAGACGGGGGAGGAGGCGGAGGCAGAGGCGAAGGCGCGCGCGCGGGAGCTGTTGCTGCTGCCACCGCCGTCGCCGGCCACTCCCCGTGCACGTGCGCGCACCTCCGCCGCGCGCAGCCATCCGCATTCCGCACGCGTCCATCTCGCACAGCACCTGCAACCCCGCACCCCGCGCGTGTCCGCCCAGCGCAGCCCCCGCACCCCGCATCTCGAGAGCGTCTGTCCCGCGTCCGCAGCTCCGCCCCGCGCCGTCCCCGCTCGCCGCCACCCGCCCTCGCACTTGATGCTGTTGCTGCTTCTTCTTTTCCTCCTTGTTAGGACTGTAAACAAAATTGACAGTCCTTCCAATAGGAAGGACTGTCAATTTTTTTACAGTCCTAATTATTTAGGACTGTCACAAAGTTGATAGTCCTTCCAATTGAAAAGACTGTCACAAAGTTGACAGTCGGAAGGACTGTCAACATTGTGACAATCCTAATAATTAGGACAGTAACAATGTTGACAGTCCTTCTAATTGGAAGTACTGTCAATTTTTTTATAGTTCTAATTATTTAGGACTATAACAATGTTAACAGCTACAAAAAAAAAAAATTTGGCTGAAAAATAGAAGCCATTTTCTTTTATATGAAAATTTTGGCTGTCCTCGAGTAAAGAAATTAGATGGAAAACTTATAAATAAACTGAAAATATTTGGAACACTCCCCAAATTCCCCAAATCCAATCCCCCTCAACCAAAGTACCGATTTTTTTCGCAGGTAAGCCTCTCCTCGTTTAGGGTTTCATCATCATAATCATCAAATTTAGGGTTTTAATTTCACTGCAATCATTTATTTGTATCAGTTAAGTTCCATCAATAATCGAATCATCTTCTTTTCTAATTATCTGTCAAATTTTGGAAGATAGATGGAAGGATTGACCTACGAAGGATCCATCTCTGACGCCATCGGCCAAGCGCAGAAGCAGAAGAAGATCTTCCTAGTCCACATCTCAAGGAAAATTTCAACTTTTTAGTTTTTAGGACACTTTTTGTTTTGTTTTATTTTTTATTTTTTATTTTTTATTTTTTATTTTTTATTTTTTATTTTTTATTTTTTATTTTTTATTTTTTATTTTTTATTTTTTATTTTTTATAACGTTGATCTGACTCACTAGGAAGCATGGGCACACCAAAAATCTGGGCCGTCATGGGTCGGACATGTGAACTGGAGATAATCCGGACACTCCAAAATACACTAGGCCGTGTCCGTGTCTCCGTGCCCTTGCCATGTCGTTCGTGTCTGTGCAACATAGGCTCTAAATATAGTTTGACGAAAATCAAAGTTAGTCAGGATCTAAGTCGCCCTGGATTTGAACTTAGGACCCTGTAGTGATGAAAATCTAAGTCGTAAATTTATAATTCGTTCACCATATTTTCCTTTATGACCTCCTCACATTAATCGGCTTTGCGCTCAATCTCGTGCATAAAATCTTTAGAGACGAGCTCTTAATCTCATAGAGGTGGCTCTATTTCCTGCACATATATTGGTGAATCTAGTGGATGTGCTTGGCAATATTATTGCAGTGGGTTGACAAGGCGAAGTGATCTTCTGTACTGGCCGCTTAAGCAGCTGTTTGGATGCCTCAACAATGAGGTAGGTGTTTTGATCATCATGGAACCTGCAAAATGCCCCCTAGTTCTTTTTCCCTCCATCTTCTTCTTACGTTGTTATTCTTCGAACGTTATACTTCGCTATGCTTGAGGGTCAAGCTCATTGAGTTCTGCTTTCGATTTATAACAGGAATTAGGTTAAGTGATGTGGAGAGAAGACGAATTGAGAGGGATTAATGTGAAAGAATAACTTGGCCTTAGTTCTATTTTGGAACTTACCTTGATCAAAAGGTAGTCAGGTTGGTAGGGTTTTGAGAGAGGGGGTGTAAGACATCATTATTTTATCTTCTTTAGCTTGGTAACCTCTCTCTGTTGTTAGGTCCGTACTTATGCGTTTTTTTTTTGTTTTTTTTTTTTGGGGTGGGGGGTGCTACTATCACATTGTCATTAGATAACCAAGACTTTTGATTGTGAAGATGGAAACTACATACCACAGACGAGGAACATATATAACACAGAAGAGACAGAAAATGAATCTCATACAAGAGCGCAATTTCTATGTAAAATCAGATATACACAAATGTATTCATGTTCTGCAGCTGTTGAGAACCAACTTCATAATACTCTAATATTTTATGGTTTCAATTCCATATTCAATCCCCTATGTACATCACTCAATCAGTTCATTTACTCAAAAACTTTTATACCAACGGTAAGCTAATTGCAACCATCTGTATCTAATCACCAAAGGAACTCTAATATCGCAATCTACTATGTCTCTATCTCAATCTCTGTTAAAGAGTTGGGTTAACTTTTCTAAAACAATCTTATCTATATAATAACCGTATAATCTTATCATGTTCATCTATTTTCATCTTTCACAGGAAAATAATTGGCTACTCCCTATTAAATTGTTTGTTTGACTTACCCATTTACTATTATGCCCTTTGGATAATTTTTAGGGTCGGCGGAATTTGTACGGGAAAGTAATTTTGAATGGGAGAAGTAAATGGTTTTTTAGGATAATAGTGGGAAAAGCATTTTGTGAGGGTGAGTTTCTGCCACACTCACCCGCACATGTGTATCCTCTTGTTCATAGTTCCCTATTCTAGTTGACAATCCAACAACTTGCTAGAAAATATCTTCTCAGATCTCTTCTATGTCTTCTCATCTCTTATGTTCTTGCCTCTGTTCTATTCAATTCCCTCTCCTTTTCAACTGCACTTTTTTGTTTTTCATATTCTCTTCCCTCTATAAATGTACTCGGAATTAAGATGGTTAGGTGCTTTGTTCTATAGGAATCTCGTGTTTTAGAACACTAGGTTATATTAATTGGTAGTTTGATAGAAGCAAAGAAAATCTAGGTCTCCCGGTTTTGCACAACATATCTGTATGTTATTGTAGCATGTGCTAGCTAGGTAGCATGTTATCCTGTAGGCATTTGGGATTGTTTATACTTTATACAGAATTATTAGTTAGCTCTTCTTCTGAGTTCTGGCA
This sequence comes from Iris macrosiphon, assembly GCA_036927795.1. Lineage (NCBI taxonomy): Eukaryota > Viridiplantae > Streptophyta > Magnoliopsida > Asparagales > Iridaceae > Iris > Iris macrosiphon. The sequence continues at coordinate 57,589,619 of JAYESA010000009.1, forward strand.
CCGTCTTTAATTTTTATCTTCCCTTCTGCTAGTGAGCACATACTTTTCAAGTTTACACTAAGGGTGCGTTTGGTAGAGGGTGAAATTTTCTTATTCCTAGGAATAAAAGGGTTGGTGAATGATGACTTTGTTTAGTTCGTGTTATAATTTTTTTCCCGGATATGGAATTTCTGGGAATTCTACTTTCCCATAAAAATGTGGAAAAGCTATTCCCTTCGAAAATGATGGGTTTTCCTATTTTCCATGAGAATAAAGGGTGATTTACTCATATTTGGGTCCAAGTCAAGTAGATTGGGTTGGTCCTGGTCGCATTGCGTCCGAGTCAGGTCCAGGTTCGGGTCCAGTCGGATCGGCTTTGAGTCCAGTCACGTTCGGTTTCCGGTCCAGTCAGGTCCAGTTGGGTTTGGGCTGCGTTGGATTCAAATCCAAGTCTAAGCTAATTTATATAAAAAAATATAAATAAAATGCATTCATTGAGATTTAAACTCTAGTCTCCTATGGATTACTAGTATATCTTAACCAACTAACCTATAACTCAATTTGGTTATAAAAGCAAAGTTAATATAATTTAATATATATCTTGCATGCGATTTTTTAGATAATAGGTTATATATTCCCTGGAAATTACACCAAACACGGGAATATAAATTCCCATGTATTTGATTCCTAGGAATAGGGAATTCCTTGTTATATAGCATTCCGTGTACCAAACCTGCCCTTGCTACCACCAAACTTACTAGATGAGGTTGTATTAAAGAAAATAGAAAGATATGAACAACAATTTAGTCAAGAAGAAAACTACTTTTTGGAAGTAGATGGAGATTTTCTTCAACAGATAATCTTTTTGGAGTTTTTTTCCCCTGCAGTGATAAGGTACTGTGATTGGAGATTGCTTTGATGCTTTCAGTTCTCTAAAACCTTGAAAGCGATTTTATTGGACCACAGAATACAAATATGAGAACAAGTGAAAACTGATGCATTTTAGTTGTCCTCACTCTCTGAACAATGTCCACTTAGAACCTATTCTTTTTAATGAAATTCACAAAGAAAATTAGAAATTGCCTCGCTGAACTAGTCTTATAATTACAACATCTGATTGCTCTAGGTTTTCCTGGCTTCTTTTAGGACATGATAAATGACCCAAGTCTCTCCTATCTAATGCATAGTCTCCTGGCACATTGGACATTATCATAATGAGATTCTTGTCCTAAATTATCTCATTTCTCACAATCCTCAATTTACTTTGTCATTATCTTGTCTTCATATGTTATATATATATTTTTTGTTCTTCAATACAGTGTACAAGGTGAACTTTGTTCACTTCCTTTTTTTTTTCCCCTTTAAAAACTTGTTATAGCTTACTAGGAGACAATGTATAATGCGTACCTTTTTCTTGTTCGGTAGATCTAAACTGTAATTAGTGCTTGATTTACATGTTTTTGTCCAGGTGAAGATGAAAATTCCACAAATCTAAAACGGTCAACTTGGGCGGATCAGACTGTAAGTTACCATCAAAATCACATTCTTCTGTTTGATACGTTGTTCTTTTTGAGGCACAGTTGACATACTGTTACATATTTTATCATTTGTTTTGTGTTTTCTTATGCGTTCTATCACATGCTCAGGTAGCGGATTCCATATCCAAATATTGCATCTTCTTGCATCTGGTTCAGGGAAGCATTGAAGCCTTGCAGTTTTCTGCAATATGTAACCTCCCATAATTTTTGATTTAATATTTAATATTTGGTGTAAAGTATTAGCTTTATTGGCCTAAGTGATGTGGCAGCATTTCATAAACCCGACTACTTTAATTTATTTTGTTACCTGATCTATCACTTACAGAAAATCTGCAATATTTTTTCACAAGCTTTCACCTAGGTGTTCACCTTACATGACTTTATGTATCAGATCCACAGAAATCTGTTCCAAGTATCACTGCTGTTGGATCCAATGGTGCAATGCTATGGCAGCAAGGTAGGAATAATTGTTTGAGCTATTTACAAGACTGTCAATACTTTGGCTGAGTACTTTTAGCTATTCCATATGTTTCAAATTTGCAGAAGGTTACATCAGTGCAAAAGACTTTGTAGGAGCTATTGAGAAAGCTTGGGCATCACTTCATTTTAAGGTACACTAACTTCTAGAATTTATAGCATTTTCTTTGTGGTGGTTTATTCACATCAACTGTACCCTATGATTGTGGTACAGTTCTATTTGAATCATGTGATCTAAAAGGAATACTCGTTATGGGATGAGTACAGGAAACAGCTGCCACTCTTTTAACAGCAGCACTTGCTTCAACAAAACCAGAACATTTGAGTTCTAGCTCCCAAGATGTTGCTCAAGTTAGTTCTTCTGCATCAGATGTTGTATCCACTTCAGCTGAAGAAAACCTATCAAGTGGACGAATAGATGATGTAAGCCTCAGACCTTTGCAGGATTTCATACTATGCTTTCGTTCTACCTATGACTCCTATAATAATTAGCTTACCATATTCATATAACAGAATGGAACCAGACCTGGTTTAGAAACCTTTTCCCAGTCTGACCAGATCGGTGATGTACCAATGCATGGGGAGGAAGAGACAATATCTACAAGCGAAGATGTAATGCTTTCTGTGTCTAGAAATATGCCTACTTCAACTTCCAATGTCAGTCATGTTTCCACGCCGCCTAAAGATAACCTTAAAGTTGATGGAAATCACTTAGAGGCTTCTTCTGTATCACCTCAGAGGGCAAATATATCTGGCCCTTGTTCTGTTCAGGTAGCCGCTACTGAAGTGGAGAAAATCAAAACTGAGGAGATCGATGGGCCGACAGTTTTTCTTTCAGTGCCTAGAAATATGCCTACTTCAACTTCCAATGTCAGTCATGTTTCCACGCCACCTAAAGATAACCTAAAAGTTGATGGAAATCACTTAGAGGCTTCTCCTGTATCACCGCAGAGGACAAATATATCTGGCCCTTGTTCTGTTCAGGTAGCTGCTACTGAAGTGGAGAAAATCAAAACTGAGGAGATCGATCGGTCGACTGGAAGTTCAAATGTTATCGAGTCAGATGATATTCATCTTAATATTCGTTTACCAAATGGGGCCAGCCTTCAAAGGAAATATACAAGAACTGATACTCTGAGATCGGTTAAAGACTGTGTGGATGAAAATCAAATTAGTGGGATTGTCTCATATGACCTTGCTGTTCCTTATCCTCGAAAAGTATTTAATGAACAAGGTATTTATACTACACATTTATACCAACTTTTATGCACTTGTAGTCTATACTCTATAGTGGTCGCTATTATCATTGTTAATATTACTTCATTAACTGTTTAAGAAATTTCAGCTAATTATTCTGATATTCTTTTCTATGAGTTTATGATCAATTTTTCATTATTAGATGAGCTAAACAAGAGACGTGTGCTACTTCTGTCACTTTCATAACATTATAAGAGGCCTCCTATTTTACTAACTTATTTGTTTAGCAGATTCCTAGGATGTCATTTAAATGTTTATGTAGTTTTTCTATTTTCATGATTTAAATGTTCATGTACTTTTCTATTTCCATTTTTGCAACTGATAACAATTTAGGAGGTTGTAGGGGGGCTTGAGTTGGATAACAATCATGCCACTGATATATTTCTTTTGTGATTTCAACCTGTTGATGTGTGTGTGCACTATAAGGCCTCCACGGTCTCCCCCTTTCCCGCAAGACAGTCACAAAGAATAATATTTTGGTATTGGATAAGGACCCCTTCCCCTCCCCATGCACAACCTGAACTACATATTTCTTTCTTGTGTGTGCTTTTTCATGTGTGCATGGTGGTTTGAATCTTTGAAATATTTGAGAAACCATAAGCAGGCATAGTACTTTTGAACTTTCTAGCATGGAGTTTAAAGGAAGGTTTGATAAAATGATGAGAATTTTAAATAAAATTTGGGAGATATTTGAGATTTAATATACACTAAGTTTCCTTAGATTAAAGAAGTTGACCGCGTTGACTTGGCATCCATGGAGCTCCAAACCTACAAATACACTTCACTTGTGATACAAACCAAGGACGGGCTTAACCAAGGTTTTCGTTATATGTTCTGAAATCAGTATTGGATCCTTCTTATGAGTATCTTATTGGCAGTTCCTTATCCAAGTATCGAGATTTTTGGTTTCTGTTTTAAATGTGTTGGGCTTGATCTAACTTGATCTAACAAACTTGATGAGCACGACATTTGGGTCACCCATATTCTGAACATAAATTTTCATATGGGGAGAGATTGTTTGAAAGAATAACAGCTAAAGGGAGAAGTTTCATATATTTTCAGATCGAGGGACGAATCGTCAAATCAGTTAGCGAGTTGGCTTAAATTTTGCCAAGTCAGTTGGCGGGTAGTGTTTTTCCAAACATTCGGAAGCTAATCGCCAAGTGAGTTGGCGACCCACGCAGCAAATCGCCAAGTGAGTTGGCGAAGCAAAACGTGTCTTCTCATGATGTTTGCTTGCATTCCTTGAATAGACCTAACCCGTCCTTGATATATAAAGAAAAACTCAAAAGCCAAAGCATTCAGCACTTTTCGATGAGAATTTTGGGGTGATGAAAACTTCAAATCACTTAGGACAGTAGCAGGAGATCAGACAGCAAATTTAAGATGTAAAATTTGTACTTTGAATATGAAGGAAGCTTTGTTTGACCATATAAAAAGTGATGTGGGAGGAAAAAAGAATGAGAAGTGAAAGATAAAAAATATATCCAGGAAAAATAAGTCGCCGTGAATATTCTCGCCAAACTTGCCAACTCAGTTGGCGATTTGCATCGGAATGTTTGGAAATACCAATTGACTTGGCGAAATTTGCTCCAACTCGCCAACTGATTTGGCGAGTCGTCCCTTGATCTGAAAATATATGAAATTTCTCCCTTTTGCTGCTATTCTTTCAAACAATCTTTCCCCATATGAAAATTTATGTATTTTGAACTAACATTAGGGTTTTAATTTAACCCAATTTTTTAAAATAAGCATAATATTTGGTTTTAATTTGACACAAACTTTTAATGTGGGCCCGTCCCTGTTCTGATCTAAGAGTTTGATCCAGACTTGTGTATCGCTGCCTTCATTCACAAGGTGTAATTTGGTGTCCAAGTGGGTCTTTGTATGAATTTGGCCTTGCTAGAACAGAAAGTCTCTCTCTAACAAAGTATTAGATTGTCCTTTTGTGTTTTGCTCTGGTGTACACAATTTCTCTTGGTCGAAAATATCAAAATTGACTGGAGCATATTATAGGATCTTTATAATTAACAAGCATACCTGAAACACTAAGGCTGTGTTTGGAATTGCTTATCATGGATGCTTCCTGCTTTTGCTTAGTTTTTTGAAAAGCAGTCCCAAAGGCCGTTTGGCAACAGCTGCTTATAAAAAGATTTTGGAAAGTCGGTTCAATTATAGGGCAGCTTCTGAAAATAGTTCGGTGGCTGCTGTCAAAAGCTGGTTCTGCTGCCACTTTTTGAAAAGCAACAACAATCCCAACCCAGTCCCAAGGCTTATGTACTGCAATTTGGTGCATCCAATGTTTAGATGTGTGATTTCTAGAAGTTTCTGCTGATGGACAGCAACAGTCTTTTGAGTATCCAAAGTGAAATTTCTAAGTACGAGGAAGATGATATGCAATGCTCCTACAAGTAGGGGTGAGCAGATCTCGGTTTGCAACCGAAAACCGACCCGACCCGAACCGAAATGAATATTCGGGTCGGTTTTATTTCATTCGGTTCGGTTCTCGGTTATGGATTTGAATATATTCGGTTTTTCGGTTCGGATTACGGGTTTGGACTTCGGTTCCCGATCCGAACCGAAAACCGAAATAACCATTCAATATATATATATACAAATCCTCTCTTTCTTAACCTAATCCCTAAAACTCTCTCTCATCCGCCGCTACGAAATCTCTCGCCTCTCGGGAGCCTCCCTCTCTTCGTACTACCCTTTCTCTCTGCCATCTCTCGTCGAGATCGAGCCGTCCCTTTCTCCTAAAATTCTCCCTCATCTGCCACCGAATGAGGAGCTCCAAGAAGTGGGTCCGCACGGAGACGACATGCGCGGCGTCTACTCTGGTGGTGCGCCACCGGATGAGGAGCTCCAGAAAGCGGGCTTGGGTGGAGGCGATCTTGAGGGATCTGGAGAACTGCTGAGCATTTGGAGGAGAAGTGCTGTAAGGATGAATAAGTACTACTTGCTTTGATGCACGCATGACTGGCCTTGGGTGGGTTTCTTTTCTTTGTATTTATGATTTTCTTTCTCTGTCTCCTTGATTTTCTTACTTTGCTCTCTCTTGCTTTGATTTGGTTTGGATTTGTTTGGGTGTACTATGACAGGAAAAGAATACCACTTTTTTTCTCTCTCTCTTCCCCTTTCAAAACCATTCGTTAGTTTCTTGATACCGATGTCATGATTCTGATCTGGAGAATGAAATTAGAGCTTGGCTTTCTACTATTCTTTCATGTAAATTGGTGAGGTACTTTTTTTTAATGAATTTTAGTTGATCAACTTGGAAGTATATGAAACAAGTGCGTTACAACTTGGAAGTATCACGGTCACGAAATATTTGGTTTGACAAAAAATAAGCGGTCATTCCACATTTCTACTTGTCAAAAAAGGTGTTTTACTTGGTTCATTCGACATTTCTGATCAGGTTATGTTGTAATTGGTGCTTCTGCATTTTGAAACATAACATTAATATATTACTTGTTCATTGTTAGTATAATAAATGTGTTGGTGTAGTGTAATATGAGAATTCTGGCCATTGAGGTGGGTCTTTCAAAGTCTATTAATATATAACTTGGATTGGATCTGTGTTGCTGCATTTTGAAACATCAGATAAATTTTTTTACTGTTTTTTTTTATTAAGCTTTGTTTTAGAAGGCATGCACACTTGGGTCCATTGAACCCGAACCAAACTGAAAACCAAACTGTTAATTCGGTTCGGTTCTGTTTCTGTGAATACGTTTCGGTTTTCGGTTATTTCGGTTTTCATATATGCGGTTCGGACCGAACCGATGCTCACCCCTAATCAGAACTGAATAGGATAAATCTGGTGAAAATCAGTTCCTAGTCACATAGGACTTGTTCAGTAGGTGCAAAACAAGCATAAAAAAACTCCAAATCTTGTTGCTAGATTAGTACAGTTTTGGAATTTAGAAATCCAGTTCTTCGAGGGTTATGCCAAATCATCATCATAATTGAATAGGGTGAATCTGGTGAAAATCAGTTCCTCGTCACACAGGACTTGTTCAGTAGGGTGCCTTAAAGTATGTAGAATGAAAATGAAATATTAGCTTGATTTTTTAGGATTGGTTAATTTAGTAAAAAGTTATTTTGGACGTGACTGTAGACATTATCATTTCTATCATTGATGTTAAGAGTCTTAGACTCTTGGGTGTGTCTCCGGTGATGCTAATAGTATCAATTCAGGATATGCTAAAATATTTCCTTTTTCTATTTGTGGATGTATTTGCAATTTGCTTAGCCTTTTCCTTGTAGTGTGTTGCATCTGTTTGAAGATGGATGTTTACTTTCTGCTTATTGGGTCGGAACGATATTATAGGTTTAAGTTAAAAAACCATCAACTATTCCCTGTTTTGCAGATATGGACATTGCTCTTTCTGAACTGGGCTTTGCTTCAAGGCAGGCATTAATTGTTGTTCCACACACTCACGCCTCTAAACCTCAAAGAGGCTTATCGTCATCAAAGAACAGTCAAAATTTAGCAAGCGAGGTCAAGTTAAATGATGACAACAGTGGGTATTTTGGACTTGTGAGAAGGGTCTTTTCCTACGTGAATCCGTTCTCTTATCTTCCTGGCAATGCTAGCTCATCAAATTCGGAGCCAGCACCAAGTGATACCTTCCAGCAACGCAGTAAGTCTTATATTTTTTTAACCCCACTCTTGAACATAAATTTCCATTGAAGCCTTTGCCTGTTTGCTTAATGTCAAGACATTTTATTTCTTTCCACATGAAATATATTGCGTTGCAAATGTTTGTCTTGGGTTTATAGGTATCTGTATTTTTCTGTAGTTTTATTATATTTTCAAGTGTTTGGACTGCAGGTTCGGATTCTGTTCTTCAGAGGCCATATGGCCTGAATGACCAGAATCCTTCAGGCGGTGAAAATGTTGGCCAAACAAGGAGAGCATCAAGACCCTTCGGCAGCAATATCCACACCCTTAGGCATGGCGAAGATGATTTCCAATCTGGTGACAGGAACAGATTTTGGAATGGGAACTCCACACAGTTTGGAGGTGAAGATAAGAAGTAAGATCAAGGGTATCTTTATGTTCCTCGAAAGGTTTTATAGGAGTGCATGAACAGAATGGAGCAAGTGAAATTTCAGAGCACTTTATAAGATATGCTCATAAATGAAACATAATTGGTTGTATATTGGTGGACAGGGACTTGCTGTAAAGTTGCATTATATGATTATACCTCTTTTTAAGCACGATAAGTTTATTTTTTCTTAAAGTTTGGTATTAATCTTCATTTTGGGTATTTCTTGCTTCCTCCTTTGTTGATGTTATTAACTTGTTACCATTGGAGGCTGAGACTCGCTGATGTGGAATGGCTTTCTTCGTGCTAAAATCTTTCAAGCTAGCATCTGAATTCTTATATGATGATGCAAATTGAATTAACAGAAATATACTGTTCAAAGTAGTCTTGGCACGTTCAATGATATTACATGGTACCGGCATCTGAAAATTGAAAGGAGAGGTGATCAAACTAGAGTTATATAAAGGGCTAATTTGCGTTAAGATTATCACTTTAGAGTTTTAAGTCCTGATATGTTCAGATGGAAAAATTAGACCTTGGATTTTTATTTATTATTATTTTTTCAATTATAATCTCCTTTCCTCTGTGTTGGTTATTGACTCGTTGTATTTGGTATAATAAGAAAAATTAAACGAAAAATAAAAATCTAGGATTTAAAATATTCAATTGAATAAGTTTGGACTTAAAAAGTCTAAACCCTAACCTTTATATAAATTTGGTTGTGTATTTGCTATTGAATCTTATTCCATACACAGCGGGTGTAATTGTACTATCAATGGATTTAAATAACAATAATACTTGCTGAAATGAGGGAGAGCGACTGCAGCTCAAACGGAACGCCACGTGTCCTCCCTCTATTGGTTGAAGTCAATCACACATACGTCAACCCTCCAGCTAAGTGTAATCGTACTACTACCAATGGATTTTAATTACTACCAATGGATTTAAATAATTTCACCGACGGTTTCCAAAGAGTGCGATGGCTCGAAATAATGGTGCCAAGTTTGTGTACGTCACATCTAAGATTCTAACAACGTCTATTTAGTCTTAATTTTTTTTTTTTTTTTTTTTGTCTTTTTCCACCGAATTAGAGACTAAGTTTTTAAGGAGGATTCTAATCGTGTCCATCCCCACGGGAGCCCCCATCGTAACCAACATGTCACAACCCCACGGACCTAATTTTAGGAGAAGTAGAAAATTCAAATTTAGAAAGAGTATTTTTCATTTCACATATTTGGTTGCTTTCAGATAAGATTTACTGTAAAGTGTATAAAGTAACATGAATAGTAAATCTTGTATAACACTACTTTCTCTTTTCGATATCGTAATAATTTTTTTTTTTTTTTGTTCTTGTTCTGTGAAGTGGTTTAAGTGAAGTGTGGAATCCTAGGCACTCCCAAACAAAACAAAACAAAAAAAAATTTGAAAAAAGTATCTTCTTGTAATGGTTGCAGTGCAAAAACAAGCAGCCCAATCGTATTTATAGTAGAGTAAAAACATTTTCCATTATGTACCTGATTTTTTGTTGTGTAGATGAGAGCATTAATTTGGGAGAGTGAGTAGTAATCGTCTCCCAAAACCCTCGCACGTGAAAATGGAGAGTCCGAGCATCGAAACCAATATTATGTGGAACCAGACTGCTTCCTACTTCTTCATGCATCATCCTTGCTTAGATTGGATATAGCCAGATTGATTCCAACAAAAGGCTTCCTTGGTTTGCCTCGAGATTGACCTGATCTTTAGGTTAAGGAGAAGGAAACATATGCATATGCATTTTTGGTAACACAGTGTTAAATCGTGTGTATGAAACATTTAAATGTTCAGACAAGTTTAACTCTATAAGGAAGAACCGGAGAAACATTTATAATCTTAAATCGTGTGTATGAAACATTTATATTCTTAAAACTATGTATTTGGAGGGGAAGAGGTAGCTGGGGACCATATAATAGGCAAATTAAGCTTGAGATGAACACTATAAGGAAGAACCGGAGCCTTGTCAACCCTCCCTTTGGCCGCTTCTCTTGATCTTGTAATACTCTGTAAGTTCATTATTAAAATAAGTCAAATTAATGACGTTATCAATGACTCCATCAATAGACGTCGTTAAATTCTAAAAATTTAGCGACTCCGATGAAATACGTCACTGATTGCGATGATTTACAAATAGTAGCTACTATTGTTGGGTACTATGTAAAACACACGTCGCTATGAGTCGCTGCACGTCGTTACATTTTTTACATTAGCGACATATTGGGTTATACGTTGCTAATGTTTTAATATCTGCAATATTTAGTGACATCATATTTGAGACGTCGCTAATGATTTAATTTAGCAGATCAACAATCACTCTCTCTAATTATTTCGAATTTTTTATCAGTTTTCATCTATCCCTAAACCAAGACCTCCTCCGACGCCCTAGTTCCCTCCTCTCCAGCCTAGCCCTAGATCCCCCCTCCGACGCTCCACCTCCTCCTCTCCACCGATAACACCAGGGGCGGAGGCACATTCAGCTTGCACAAAAAAAAAATTAGCAAACTTTTTATTTATATATATGCTAGTATAGGCTTATAGCCCACCCAATACTCCATAAAGCTCACCCATTATACCAATCAACAGATGTGAAGAGTGAATTGTTTGAGTCCAGAGACCTCATACCCCGACTCTCTCACTCTCTGTCTCATAGTCTAGGGTTTATTATACAGTGACCCGCGACCGATGACCGGAGACCCGCGAGGCCGCGACCCACGACCGAGACGCTCCGGGTGCTCCCCATCTCCGGGTGCTCCCCTTCTCCACACTCCAGCCCAACCGGCGACCGGCGACCAGGACGCTGCAGCCCCTCGGCCCCCTCCCGCTCTCGGCTCTCCCAGTCTCCCTCTTCACCTTCTCTGGTAAAACCCTATCATAATCATCACCCTCCTTTGAATTAATTTTTTGTAAAATTCTAACCCCCAAATATTTGGTATTTGGTTTAAGTTTAATTCACTATTTAATAGGCCTTTGCAGGGGCGGAGGCACATTTAGCTTGCACTGGGATGTAGCCCAGTGCAAAAAAAAAATAGCAAACTTTTTTATGTATATGCTAGTATAGGCTTATAGCCCACCCAATACTCCATAAAGCTCACCCATTATACCAATCAACATATGTGAAGAGTGAATAGTTTGAGTCCAGAGACCTCAGACCCCGACTCTTTCACTCTCTGTCTCATAGTCTAGGGTTTATTACACAGTGACCCGCGACCGGAGACCCGCGAGGATGCAACCCACGACCGAGACGCTCCGGGTGCCCCCCCTTCTCCACACTCCAGCCCAACCGGCGACCGGCGACCAGGACGCTGCAGCCTCTCGGTCCCCTCCCGCTCTCGGCTCTCCCAGTCTCCCTCTTCACCTTCTCTGGTAAAACCCTATCATAATCACCATCATCCTTTGAATTAATTTTTTGTAAAATCCTAACCCCTAAATATTTGGTATTTGATTTGATTTTAATTCACTATTTAATAGGCCTTTGGAATATAATTGGAAAATCAAGGAAATAAGAGAAAAAAAATCCTTTTTTTTATTCTTTAAACTAAGGGGTGAAACATAAGGAAGTGAAAGTCTCCCCCTCCTTCGAATGTTAATGTTTCAACCCCAATGGTTGATCATAGGGATGATGTTATAGGTGATTTAAATTCTCTTGAATGAGATCGTACGGACGTATATCAAAATGAGTCCATATCAGCCAAATTTGACAACATTTCTACCGTCTTAGTTCGGAAAACAGTTTCGTCGATTTCAATACTCTTGGTTCCAACAATTTTATTGGTTAGAGTACTCTCCTTCAAAGGATGCAATATTTTGTTTTTCACGTTATCTTTTTGAAAATGATAATGCTCTCCATTGCACATTGACTGTCGATGGGTTTAAAAATTGGAAGAGAGTTAATGAGGGGACTCGATGTACGTTTTTGACACACATGGGAGGACCCAAATCTATTCATAGATATTCCGTAAAAGCTATGGAAGATTTATCAAATTTTACTCAATGTGCTTATCTTTATTAATTATATTTAATTGACATACAAAGGGAATCTAGTTTGGATTGTTAGTTACAACTTCAAATTTTACTCAACTGCTGTTAATTCTATTTTTCATTATATTTGTATGTCATTTATTTTTACTGTCTTAGAGTCTTAAAATTGTAAATATGAATGTGATTCCTAGTAATGAATTGAATCATTTCACGTATATGTCTAGGCTTTTTTATGGTCTAAGAAAAACTTTTTAAGTGTATTATTTTTTTACATAAGCTGTTTGGTTATTTCTATAATTTCAATCTTCTATATGAAATCAAGTCTTTACAGTTATCTGCTTGAAGCCTATTGCAAATGGACCTGATAGATTTATAGGTACTATCTTCTAAAAGCTGATCTTATATATCTTTCCAGGTTGCTTGGTTGTTCAAGTAAGCTGCTCAGTTGTCACATGAAAATGCAATTGTTCATACTTTACTTGGTGCCTAACAACTTGGAGTGCAAGAGTACTTTTTTTCTCAAGGTTTTGGCTTTCATTTTCAGATTCTTACTTCCTAGTATTCTTTTTTGAAATGCATAGTATATCTTTGGAATAGATGGAAGCAATTATATTTGGTGGAAAATTATCAATTAGTAAACATTACCAAATTTTAGGCATAAATTTACAAAGAAAAGTTTGTCGAATTTTTGACATAAATTTTTAGAATCTTATAGTAACTACTAGCTAGCCCACCCTACTCCAAAATTCTGGCTCCGCCCCTGGATACCACCGCTACTCATCCCTCTCCATCTGCCACCACAACCGCTACTCCCCATCCGACCACCACCACCACCGCTGCTCCTGTGTACCATCAGCGCTCCACTGACAGTGGTCCACCATTGGTCCCTATCCAGCCACCACTACCACCATTATCACTCCACCGCGACTACCACCACCACCACCACCACTACCACTGCTCCTTCATGTCTCGTGTCAGTACCCTCTTGTCATTAGGTAAGTTTTCTCCTCCTTTCTTTCTTCCTAAATCCATATTAGTTCTGTAATTAGGACATGCTCGATTGATTGAGTTCTAGTCGTATGACATTGGTTTTGTAATTAGGCCTGTTCGAAGTTATCCATGACATTTAGATCAAACAGGACCAGGATGCAATTTCACTATTTTGAGGTTATATACTTTACAAAACATGCATGGAGGCTAAGAATTTGTTCTTGGTTTATAAGTGTCAACAATTTCTTTTGCTATTGTTCCTTGCAAGCTTCTCACACTTGTAAACAAAATAAGTTAGAGAGTTTGGTTTCATTGCATATTATATCTGCACTATACGTTGGAAATGCTGTTTGGAGAAGCTGAAAATGCTTTTATTAGCAGCATGACATGATTCTAATGCATGGTTAGATGTTTGGTTGATAATGTCTCCCTCCTTTCTATTTAGGCATGCCTCTTTGCCTTTGTATTTTTGTCCTTTAGTTCTAATTATATGTATTGGAATATGTAAATGACTCCCCTACAAACTCTATGTGCTTACTGTCACAGAACCACAAAAAAGGATTATTGATATGTTTGGTTATATACCTAGAGAAAGGCTATGATTGTAGTTGCTATGGTAGTTTGGAGATTAATATTTTGTTCTTGGTTTAGTGTCAATAGATGTTCTGCTAAAATCTACCATTTGATTGTAAAACTTGGATGTAAAGCATATGAAGCTATCAATGTTCTCACCTCGTCGATCAACGTGGTAGTGAATTTGTTTGTAAAAACACGAATTACATTACAAATATTGCTCAATCACGCAAAGAAATGAAAATGACAACAAGATAACAAGTAAATAGAGAGAAGAGGAAGCCGACTTATTGGTACTCAATCATGATACACTTGACATGGCAATTAAGTTGAAAGAAGTACATAAAAATATAACTATAAACAAATCATTATAGAAGGTAATGTCCATTTACTAGACCAAGAGTCTAAAAAAATGGATATGAATCTAACAAACAAAACCATTATAGAAGGTAATGTCCATTTAGTTAATTATGTATGGTTTGGATAATTCAAGCCCAATATCTTACAACCTTCGATGATGTCCATGACCAGGTGAGGCTAAAATTACTAGTCTGGACTTGTCAATTATCAGACGAGGCTAAAATTAACAGTTTGGACTTCGCACAGACCCTATGAATGTCCCTATCCCGACACTTGGCACTGACCCTATGGATGTCCTCATCCTCCTCTCCACCGCTAGTCCTAGCTTGGACAAAGTTTTCATGATTTGTACGTATTTCGGCTCTAGTTGGGTCTTGTATTCATTTATGTATATTTCAAATCTAGTTGGATTTTTTGTATCATTTTTATTGTATCAGACAATCATCATTGTATAGAGAGCTATTTAGGCATTATGGTTGATTTCTGTATCGTACATTATAAACGTTATAATGTATTGTACATGACCGTCTTTTGGGAGGTTGAACCATTGTTGCCTACGTACCGCTCGCTCAACTCGATGGACGAGTAGGTTCATTTTCTGAAGAAAGACTTTGATGCGACGAATCGTCACAAAAATGCCTTCATCCTTCTGCCTCTTATTAGGAAGATGTTTGTCTCCGTTGTCGTCTTTGATTTCAGACATGCTTCTCGATACGATGAAAGCTCTAACACCACCTGACATAGATACAAAAATCGCCAATCGTCAAACCAAGGACCAATATCCGACACAAGAGAATTAGAGCGCGATAAACTCAAAATCAATATCACCTAACATTTTTATTCTTTTCTACAAGTCCTATTTAAAAGAATTTTACTAACTTATGCTCTAAGAAAGAAATCAACACAAAATAGAAAGATAAATACATAATAAAGATCAAATTCCGTTAGCAACAATTGGACCAGAATTTCAGTTTGGCCGAACCGGGATTCCAATTTTTCGCAAACACAGGCTGAAAGGGCAGACATAAATCAAAATTCTGGTTGTACGAGCCAAAATTCTGGTCCATATTGAATTGACATGTGTTGAACGTATTCATGTTGACATCATCGAAGTTTTTGGACTCTATGATGTTATATATAGATATATCCCTGTCACCATCTTAACCAGTCATGTCTCCAAGGGAGTTTGTCCAGGAGCCCAACTTATTTCATGAAGGTTTCCACACATTAATATATACAGGGATACAAGGTTCATGGTCTTTCTTTCTTTCTTTTGTGTCCTTTTCTTTTATTTTCAATGTTTTTTTTTTTTTCTTTCCCATTCAAGGATATTTGATTTTCTTATGACAGAGAGGTTTGTATCCTACTTTGTCAGCATTCAGAACTTTGTTAAATCAATGGAATGAGCCAACCGCAAAAGTTTTAAATCAAGGTTTAGCTGTTGTTGTATTAAGTTGTCTTCATGATCATATTGGACAGGATGGGGTTAACTTAACCACTCTCTTGAAAGGAAATCAGAAAAAGAAAATATGATGATAATGGCATGGCCACTACAAAACAGTTGGCCTTTAGTGACGGATCTTTATAGACGGCCAGAGACAATTGTCACAAAAAGTGGTTATTTGTGATAGCTTTTACTGGCCATCACTACTGTGTGGTCCTATTGTCACAACTTTGGGTCAATAGTGACAATGCGTCACAAATAATATCAACAGATCATATTTTGTTGTTCTTTCTGGGATGGCTACTTTTTGGTGGGCCATCATGTCACGTCCCGATCTCCCGCGGTCCCGATCGCCCCCGCCGGACACGAATCACCGCGCCAGCGCTCCCACGGGACGGTTGTTTCCCTCGGGACGTGATGCTGTGCGAGCCTGGAGATGCTCTCACACAAGGCAACAACATAAGTCGTCTTGGTTATCATCGAACCGATTGAGTTTGCAGCGGAGGAGCAGTGTTACAAACAATAATCTATCTGAGTATACGAAGCAAAGCTTAAGGTACGAGGTTCTCTGAATACAATGATATCGTTCCATACATTATGTCCCTCTATACAAAAGCAGCTCAAAACATCTCGATACGGCTCAAGGCATCGACACCAGATTTTTGGGTCCTGGGGATGAGGCACGGCTCGCTTCTTCGACGATCCAGCACCTGCGAACAAGCAAACTGTTGGTGGGTCAGCACTTTGGGGAAATTATTGGTGAGTATAAATCAACGAACAAAAGCAACATTCACTAAAACCAACACTAAGTAAGCATGTGATAAAATATTACATTATTAGTGATCTTTCTAGTTTTATCTAGGTTCGTTACATGCAGTACAAGAGTAGAGTCATATTACTTCTTTTGAAAATATCTTTGAAAGCCAGTTTTCATAATCGAAATTTATGCAAGCAGTTAAGACAAGCAGTTCATGCACGATAAGAAAATTCAATTACTATCTCTGGTGCGCAGCGTGTCTCGTGAGTCATATTCATTCTCTAAAGACTCTAGCATGCATCTTGTGGACTATCTTTATACTATAAGACGATCAACATATTCATGCAAGCATGAAAGTCTAGGTGCGATGCAAGACAATAAGCAAAATCAACATATCACTTTATTTAGTGATCCTTAACCCTTGCCAAACGATTATCCCTGCAGCAGACATACAAGTTAGCAATATTTGCATATATGAATAAGGTTATATTTCCTGTCCGTCTCTGCATCAAACAGTTAGGTATGCAAGAAGGCTAGCTTAGCATGTGCCCTAACTATATGATGACCCCCCCAGTGTGGATCCCCGGGATTAGCAATTGGGATGCACAAGCCCTTCTCACTAATGACGAATCGGCTAATAACTGCTGAGACACATGGTTGCTATGCACTAAAATACGCTCAAAATAGCAGTCGGGACTCATGGTTCAGCACTACACTAAAAGCCACACCCCCTAATCGCGAGGATTCCAAGCCTCAGGGTGTTCGATTAGTTTCTCCCAGAACAAACGGTTTCCAGTGCCCCAGAAAATCGCTCGAGAGACCCGATACATTGTGCACAAGTTGTCAGACCAATGCATGAATACAATTATATCATATAAAGACTATATGATGCACATGTCCATGATGAACAAGCAAACATTCAATTAAGCGATTGAGAGACAGAGCTCTCAATTCTCTTCTTTTCAATCATTTTGATAGGTTCAATCTTCTTCCTTTCAATCAATTGATAGGTTCAATAGCATACAATACAAGTTATTCAAACAGTTTTATCTTTAGCAGTTCAATATAAGGAAACATGCAAGTGAAACATATTATAAGCGAGCACGATAATGATTCTATAAATCTAGCATGCAATTTCTATCTTTTTCAGTACGATAGGGAACATGCAAAGTCTCTATTTAAGCAAGCATGGTAGTAGTTCGTCTATCTCTTTTTACTAAGCATTCAATTCTGTTCCAGCAATCGATTACTCTTCTTATTAGCATGACAATGGTTCCTTTGATAGCGGTGTCCGTGTAAATTAGCATGCATCTTTCATTTCTATACTTAGCATGGCAAGGTTCTTTTTAATGACAAGCATTTTAAGTTCTTTAGTTAAGCATGCAGGTTATCGTTTTATCATTCTTATAGCGAACATTAATCATTTAACAAACAAGCAATACAAAAACTCAGATTCATTATTAAGGTATGTAAGAATCAGAGAATGAAGTTCTGTCCACTCACCTAGATCGTCTTCTTGTTCAACAAGGAGCTCTCTAAGAAGGTTTTCTTTTTGAGTCAGTAAACCGATATCTCTTATATATAGTGCCAACGCGGAGTGGGGCATTACACATCACAACAGACTAAAAAAAGATGGAGGGAACCGCAACTTTTTGGGACGGGAGAACCAAAAATTTAGGAGGGAAATTTTCTTGCGCGTATACATAACCCAAAGGTCTCTTTCCCCATTCTATTTTCTATAAGGTGTGGGAAAAAAGAATCAAATGTTCCGATCGTAAAGAAAGAAGACCAGGTATAGAAGCATAAAAGTGCGCCTCAGATAGATGGCGCATGTTTCTACAAATAAACCCAAGAGTAGAAGAACGACGCACTTTCTACTTGTTCCAGAAGAAAGGCACATTTTCTTACTTTGGTGCACCTTCTATTAATTTCAGAGGATAACACACTATTTAGAGAGCAGAAAAGTAGCATACTTTCTTAATGTTACGAAAGCTGGCGCACAAACGATCCTCTCTCAGCATTTAATGCAGCAAACTAACAGTTGACAAATGCATAAACCGAAGAGTCAGAAGTCATCATTACAGCGGAGCTGCGGCACGTAGACCCATATTGTCATTTAGCAACTCAGCCGTAGTGACATTCTCTTCAAAAGTGCGTCGCAGTGCCATTCTCTTCCAAAGTGCGCCGTAGTACCATTTTCTTCAAAAGTGCACTACTGTGCCAACTACTTCAAAAATGCGCCGCTGTGCCAACTACTTCAAAAGTGCTCTGGGCACGCCCACTTCTTCAAAAGTGCACCGTAGTGCCAACTTCTTCAAAAGTGTGCCGTTGTGCCAACTTCTTCAAAAGTGTGCCGCTATGCCAACTACTTCAAAAGTGTGCCGTAATGTCCACTTCTTCAAAAGTGCGTTGTAGTGCCAACTTCTTCAAAAGTCCGCCGATGTGCCAACTACTTCAAAAGTGCGTCGTAGTGCCAATTTTTTCAAAAGTGTACCGTAGTGCCAACTTATTCAAAAGTGCGCCGTAGTGCCAACTTTTTCAAAAGTGTGCCATTGTGCCAACTTCTTCAAAAGTGCGCCGTAGTGCCAACTTCTTCAAAAGTATGACGTTGTGCCAACTTCTTCAAAAGTGTGCTATAGTGCTATACCTTCAAAAATATGCCGTACTGCTAATCTTACAAAAAATGTGCCAGTCTCCATGAGACTTCTAAAGTGCACATACTATCCTAACTGACAGTGAACAATTATGAATGCATGTTTTACTTGCCCAGTACTTCTCGTGAAAGGTATACAAATAACTGTTCCCCATGACCTATGCTTTCCTCGTATAGGAAGCTACGTATCAAGCAGGCAGCAAGTTGTGCACCCACTCATGCAGAATGTGGGGTATTAATCCACCAAAAGTGCGCACACAATGGTAAAACAGTGTTGACTGTCCAAAGTGCGAGCACACTCTCATAACCTCTCCTAAACTCTATAAATACAGGTACTGTACAACCATTAAAAAAGATAGCAGGGAGCAACCTACCTACACCTACACAGAGAGGAGCATACACATACATATAGATAGAAAGGGGCTATAATTTTTAAGTCTTTGAAATTCAAGACCAGAGTGAGAAAAATAGAAGCTTCTCGTGCCGTTGTACCAGAGCTTTCTTATTGTTCAACTCTCCAAGTTATTTGCAGCATTCCCGACACTTCTTCGTCTTCGTGTGCAGTTCTCTGTTATCGTGTGCATTTTTTCATCGTCGAGTGGTCCAAGGAGTAAATTGATCGTTTACAGATCAGATCTTTACAACTATACTTTCCTAGAATCAATTGTACTTAGATTCCAGTTTAGGATCTTTTTGTACTTTTCTTTCTTTTCAATAGTTTGTAACACAAAAGTTTCATATAAACTTTTCCACGCAAACAAAAATGGCAACTATGCTAGGGACTTCCTTCTCCTTTGACGAGAAGGTGATATCTTAACTCGACACAGCTTCGGTTGGCTCAACGCAGAAGACCTTGGTCGTGCAGTTCGACCAACATGCATATGAAGAAATGCTCCATTCTGGGGGTAGTGCTCACCCCTCATCTGCACTCAAGTCAAAAAAAACTTGCAAAGTATTGGTGCCTAAGCCTCGTCATGCATATCCCAAAGTTGCTGCCAATAAGGGAAAGAGCATTCTGATTGACGAGAGTTTCCCTGTCAATTCTGTTTTGATCAATAACTTGGTGGACAATTCCCTTACGTTAAACAAGAGATACAATTCGCGCAACTCACGCGATTTCAAGCAAAGGGTGATCCACACCCAAGATTTTGAATTCCTTGTGTTAAACAAGGGATACAATTCGTACAATTCGCATAATTTCAAGCAAAGGGTGGTCCACACCTAACCTTCTGAGCCTGCACATATTCGTTGTAATATGAGGGGCAAGCAAGGCACGAACTCCGCTGTCCAAACCAACAAGCACACAAATAAAGTATTGATCAGGGAGAATCATTCTCCTAATATCTTGATTATGCGCACAATGGAGAGAAAATTATGCACCACTCGTGCGCTAGGTCAAGTCCTTCGTACAAAATTAAATGCGTATAGACAAACTGCGCCAATTGTGTCTGCGCCACAGAATGTGCGCCAAGCAGGATCAATCTCTACACAATATGCTGATTGTGCGCGTGTACACAAGAGACTACTATGGACAACTTCCTCTCATCCCTAAAGGGAAAAAACTCGAGATATAAAGAATCACTTGCCAATCAAGCCAGCACATCACTCTATACACAAGGGACCAAAAATGTGCATAGAAGATTTAATGTATCTCATGTAAAGAGGCAGAGTCTGCCTTCTTCCTCCTCTTCTCTTCCCTCTTTCTATTTACGTGAGCTTATTGTACAAAAAAGTAAAGAGAGGGACCCCTCGAATATTATAGCAGTGTTTTCTAATGAACATCGTTGTAATTGTCATAGAGTTGTAATCGAATATTGTTGTGCATCAACAAAATATTCCGTGTTTGACCGATTGACTTACACTATGTCTTCTAAGCCTCAACATACAAAGCAAGTTGGCAAACAGGAGCACGATGGTGAACCGTTCTTTGCCTCAGCATATATGGCTTTGTATCTTCCCCGTGGTAGGAGACAATCAAGACGAAGTTCTTCAAGAACACCCAGCTAGAGAAGATTTGACAAACTCGTCGATTCCTTTGAAGGAGTATACCAAAATACTCGTTCTCGAAGATGGGAGCTCATTCATCACGAGAAATCCTCATTCCTCAGAATCCGAAGCTGGGGATAGCAATCCCCTCGATTCTGAAACTGACAGTGTATACTCCAACTACATGGTTATTTCTACCAATTCCTCTGTCGTACATAGGGATGTTAGCATTTACGTCATCGACAATAAACAAGATGCTTCTCTATCAGAAGCCACCGAACAATGCCTCAACTCATTAGAGGCCGCTCTCAGGGACATGCACACCATGGTGCAAATATGCATCAAATGATGACAACCCAACATTCTACTACACTAGTACCGGTCCAAGTGGCTTCATTCATACCTGCACAGCCTACTCCTGGAATAATACCTCTGCATGATAACACAAATCCAGAAGCGGTTATAAACTAAGAGTCAGTAGCGCAAACTTTTAATCCTTTCAATATTAGGGGTGGATCTTCGCCGGTGATGATACCTGTTCAACCAGGATCTTATCAGTCTGCCACAACACTCCGACCAGAAGATCCTCTCGAAGCTATCTGAGAGTTGCGTGTACAGGTCGATATTTTAAAGAACAAATACCAACTTCGCAAGCTACGAGTGAAACAACCCTTATCCTCCATATTGGGATAATGTTTGTTCCCTCCTAAATACAAACCCCAATCGATAGTCTTGTTTGAAGGCAGGACATCACCGAGACAATATATCAATTACTTCAATATGATGATGGCTCATCTGCATAAAGAGGATGCTCTCCTTACCAGATTGTTCGTGGGATATTTGACCGACATAGCTTATGACTGGTATCGTAGTTTACCTGATAACTGCATATCCTCGTTTGATGACATGAAGTATATTTTTCTCTCACGATTCTACGAGGGAGGCATAGATATGACGATGTCTTCACTCATCGATATCAAACATAAGGCGAAGGAATCCGCTCGTGAATTCGTTGAGCATTTCAAGCAGGAAACTCTGAAGTTATCCCCCGGTATTTCAGACTCTGCATTCATTGATACTTGCAAAAAGAACCTACTGCCTATGTAGGGCTCTGGACAGGTACAACTCAATTTCAAGACTGGATGACGTTCATCATCGGGACCGAAGCTGCTGAAGGTAACGTGAAGATGGCACATAATTTAGGGTTACAAATGACCAATGCTGAAGGAAAGCGCCCCTCCAATAGTGTGAATAATTGCAACAACAAGGGAAAGAATGCCTTGGCGATAAACATATCAAAGTGACCCACCTCTCCTCTAGCATAAAAGCCTCAGAGTCTTCCAGGCCTAAGAAAGAATATTCTTTTGACGAGAGCAATATCTCCAGCATTTTTGAATGTTTGATAAAAAGCAACAAGTTGCAGTTGCTTGATATCAAGCGACCAAATAAGGCTGGTAAAACAGACGACCCAAAGTGCTGCTTGTACCACTGATATATACATCACCCTACCAAGGCTTGTTATATCTTGAAAAGGAAGATACATTAGTTGATAGATGCTAAAGCTATCACCATTCACAACGAAGAGAAGACAGTCACTGCCAATATGGTGTCTATTCAATTTGGCGACTTTCCAGCACAAGAAGTCCCAAACGGCATCGTCCCAATACCTCGAGCTACGATTGTCACGCCCCAGTCCCAAAGTATGTAGGACTAGGAATACATAACATGACAGCTGCACATTCGACTAGACTCTGGTCTGACTCGAATACGTATAAGTTGTAATATAATGGTCACTATCTAAATAAACAATAAATATATTTATGTCTCAATCCACATTGAACAGAATACATCAAGAATGAACTACATGCGCTAAAGTCGGCCGCCCAGTAACACATAAGCTCAAATAAACTCGAGAAAGAAATATTAGTCTATAAAAACTAGGCTACATCAGCAGATGAATAAATAATATGAATAAATAACCATAACTCCGGTAGAAATGATATAAGTACATGGCACTAATACCTGTATGACAAGCAACACACATCAACAACTCCAAAGGCTCCATAATCATCTGTGCTGCAAAAAATGGCAGGGGGCCAAGTCCTCAGAGGGACGTAACAAGGTACAAGAAAATAACAAGCCAAAAAAAAATATTGTGATGAAAACATAATCCACGGTAAACTACTGTAACCAACTATGTGACATGCAAATGAGACTACAGACTCGTACCCTGGGCTGGTACTCACGGACTCATCCGTATGTTAGACAGTGTCACGCCCTGATCTCTCTCTGAAACAGTAAAAGCGTGCCAAGTGGCTATATTTGTGGAATAGTCGATGTTCAGGCAATGTTTCAACATTATGCCCCTTTATACGATAGCAACTCGGGGCACAATCGAAACCAGGATTCCGGGTCTTAGGGACTGAGGCACGCCTATCGCTCCCTCGGACGATCCAGTACCTGCAAGCAAGTAAACTGTTGGTGGGTCAGCACTTTTATAAGTACTGGTGAGATAAAATAACTGAACAGAAATAAGCATTCACTAAAACCAACACTAAGTAATCATGTTATAAAATATTACATTACTAGTGATCTTTACAGTTTTACCTATGTTCATTTCATGCAGTTCATAGCAGAGTCATATTACTTGGTTTATGAAAACATCCTTTGAAAACAGAGTTTCATATTGAATAAGCAAGACAAGCCGTTCGATCCGTTTCAGGTTGTGCGCAGCGTGTCTCGTGAGACTCGAGAAACAAATGCATAGCTAGACACATATACACATCTTAGGGGTAGTCCATATATCCAAGCCAACACAATGAGCTAGCTATATGCAGAGCGGTCCCCGAGTATCTCAGGATTGGCTGCTGTTGGACCAGCATACCAATGACTCATTCATCTGATGTTATTGGCAGCTGTGACCCGTGGTGGCTAATGACACATGCAGTTCAGCTCTCCACCAATATCCATTGTCCGACCGATGCGAATGCATGGAACACTATCAAATAAACTCTAGTATGCAGACGAGACGAACCATCAGAACAGTTATCGTTATTGCGGGGCAATCCGACTTATCACTTGAACACATTCAGGCACAATATGGTTCTCTCGGAGCATAGGCGATAGTGAACATGTTCATGCACTCTTAGACAAGCATTTCAGGATTCTTCGTTAAGCAGACTTATCGTTTCAAAGACAAGCTAGGTGAGTTCGTTCATTAACATGCAAGGCAGGTTATATCATTCTCTTATGAAAATATTGTAAGCAAAAACTCAGGTTATTATTAAGGCGTACAAGAATCAGAGAACGAAGTTCTGCCCACTCACCTGATACATAATACTGACGCGGAGCGGGGCATTACATACTTACCAACCAACAAAAAGTTTCGTCCTCGAAACTTCAAGGATAAACTTCTCGATATTCCGAGCAGCGATAGTGCCATCCCTCGCCGTACTCAATCGAAACAATCAAGTAAATCAAGTCGACAGACAGTACCCTCGAGGCTCCGTGTGGGGGAACCCAAAGAATGCTAGTATATATATATATATATAATTACTTCAGATTCTGCATAGGGAATCCAAAGCCTACTACACAAATAAATAAATAATATATAGAATATGCTCAGAGCATGACGAAGACTCTCCTCTCCCAATGTAACCTCATGTCTCATATAATGACACACAAGATTATGACCTCTAATTATCATCACAAGTCATAGGCACTATATATAACTGGAATTAACTCTATATCATGCATCCTGTAATCCTTTCCAGAGTCCAATTACCACGAACATGTCGAGAAAGACTCTGTTACATGAATAATGTGTCAAGTGTCCTACTGTTGAATATGCAAATAATACATGCACATAGCATGGGTTCAAAATGGTGACTCTCTAACTACGATACTCGACTCCGCGAACGAAAGTCAGTACCCGAATTTGGTTCGGACACAGTATCGTACGTCGGCCCTAGGGTAAACAACAATGATATATAAATACAATATCTAATGCATAATAATTAATCAAGAACTGTAAACATCTTAGCAAGGTACACTTGCTTGGATTCTGGGGTGATGGTATAGCGAAGTCCAGGTAGTAAGCTCAACACGTCAACTACTCCCGAAAATGTGAAATTCGCACAAACTTCTCCGGATGCTGAAACAGAAATCACCAACGTTTCAAAAATATAAGAAATAGCTAGGATTGACTACCCATAAGTCCAATTTCGGACACAGGGGCCAAACGACAGTTTCGGGTCAAAGCTGTATCCAATTGTAGCCTACTTTGCATCGTAAAGCGTACCGGAGATAAAGTTCTTCAAATTCGGCAAAGTTAGTGTCTACGAGTTCAGAACGATGATACAAACCCAAAGGAATGTCCAGAATTGAATTTCGATGAGCCGGTCACAAAATTGTCCGTCAAGTCGTCGTAGGGCCCGCGAAATGACGTTCCGTCAATGTTCTCAGAATCGAACTAAACTTGGGTCACTGGACCAATGTATTGCTAAGAATCCGATGGTGAAAGTTTAGTTGCAAAACGATAAGCACACACGAAGTTGTTGCACAAATTCGAAAAATATCGATACAGAATTTTTCGACGGATACGGGTTGATTCCGGCGTCCATGCACGTCCAAATCAAGTTCCGCGAAGGCCCACATGCGTCCGAGCAAGCAATCGTGCATGTAATTTGTGCACGAGCGCCATGCGACGATGTTGACATGCTAAGTGCAAAGTGCGCCAACAAAGCGCCACTTTGCGTCCGAGTCCGAGTCGTTTGGGACTTAGCTCCTAACGAAAACTTTCCAAAGGTGGTGACAAAATAAAGATTGTCATAATAGGGTTCACACTTAATCCCTCTAGGAAAGTCAACCCACATGGGCCACCACCCCCATGTGCATATGCCAATACTAAGCAAAGCTATATACTGAGATATACACATTGATAGTTTTCCAATGTGGGACTAAAACTCACAAAGCAAAGTGAAAAACACCAACATAAACTGGACAATGGGAAATATTAAATTATGAGGTATATTGGCATTTTAATTTGTATGATCTGAAAGTTGAGTTGTTATTGCATAGAGAATTATGATTCACATTGACATAATTTTGCGGACTGGTTGGATGTTAGCCCTCCCTGATATTTTGGTACATATTCGTACCTGCATAAGTTTATAAATAAATTTTGGTCTTACCTAATATGTATGCTGGTGCAGCCACTTTGACTCGACCTGTTCAATATTCTAACTCTCATGCTATAGTACAGCCCTGTGCATCCTTTATCTGCTCAAATTTTCCATTGGTAGCTCTTCTGAATGTACTACAATGGAGTTCCCATACTAGGAATTGTTTCAGAACCAGTTGCCAAATGAGCAAGTGGTCAAACTCATAAACGACAAACATATATTTTCTCTTGGGGCCCTTTATAATCGTGCATGACATCCTGATTTATTAAACTGAGTAGCTTGACTATCCAACTAGGTGCAGTATCAACTTTTGAGCATGGGTTCATAGTATACATAGTGCCATCTCAGGTTGCTCTTAGGGAATTTAGGTGCGGTATCAACTTTTGTATGCCCGAATTAAAGCTAGACAAGGGAGGAATCATATAGCCAATCTGCTATACATGCATGGTTTTGGAAGCCATAATTAAAACAAATTCCGTAAATGAATGTTACTGATTATCTTGAAATTGTGCGATATGCTCATGATTCGAGTCAGATGGAGGAGCTAAAACGGAAGGCAACTTGATGGTGTGGAAGAATCACTTCTCAACTTGATGGTGACATTTACTCCCAAGTTATGAGACCAGAGAAATCCGGGAGGTATCGTGGTATTGGAATCGGCGTGCAATCCAAGAGAAGAAGGGGAGAATATTCTTCAACTACTAGCAAAAATGATGAGATTAGGAATTTAAGGGAAGAAGTTGAAATGTTGCGTCGAGATCGAGATGAGATACAAAAGAATGGACAAACTCATAGATATATTATCTCTAATCTCTCCAAACAGGTTTTTATTTGTTAATAAAGTGACCTTGAAATTAGCTAGATTGTTTAAATTTTTAGTTTTACTCAACTAATAAACTGTTTTTTTAATCTTTTGTGCATGATATTCAGCATTAGGATGTCAATACTTGGTAAATAGTATAATTAGTAGTGAAAATAATTTACACAAATCATATTTTCGGTTTCCTTTTATCCTAGTTGTGCTTGTTTATTTTGTTGAACTTTTGAGGTCTTTCCATTATTAGTCTATAGTGGTTGATTTTAATGGATGACTAAGTTCATCAAGTCAATTATTTTTGTCACTTTTGTGCATCCTTGTTGTGTTATTTCTTCTGTTATCAGACTTCTATAATCATATACTTTTGTGCTTCCTTGTTGGGTTATTTTATTGACTTAGCTCAACTATTGTTATTACCCGTTTAAGTATCCTTTCTCAAAGTTGATAACATCTTGTAAGTTTTACAACTTGGTCAAGTCCAGGCAGTCAGAAATTTCAAATACACTTCAAAATATTGATCTTTTATTAGATATATGTCAAAAGCAAATTGCAACACATCTAAGAAATGGTAAGATAGCCACTCCATGAGACAAACACACTGGATATATAGAAAATTCAAATAAGAACACACTTTATTAGATATATGTCAAAAGCAAAGTGCATGATTAGCTAGTTTTAGATACCACATTACCTATATAGTTAGTTCATGAAGTTATTTAAGTCAATACGTTGCTATTCTTAGGTTTCTAGGTCAATACCCTATGTATATAGTCATACTAGACATTAGACACTAGGTATTATATACATACACTCATATTTAATTAGTATCATAGAGTATCCTATTAATACCCTAGTATCTTAGGATACCTAGACTATATACTTAATACCTTAACATAGCTAATACCTTAGAAATCCTATTCCTCATGACCTTAACCTAATCCCAACCCATAACTTGACTCCATCTCAATACCTTGATACTCAAACTTATCTATTGATACACTATTCCAAGTTGGTCTCTTGATACCAGCCTATATCTTACATTGGTACATGGTACCACATCTTACTTATACTCATGTACACACTTGATACACTTCACAGACACAAACATCCTCTCACAGTCACACCCTTCCACTGTCTGCTGTCATCGCCTAGCAGGAACATGAAGTTCCCCTCTCCCTGACTGCAAATACCCCATACATAGGCAGCAGTAGCTACTGCTTTAACAGCATGTACTGCTGTGCATAAGACCCCAACACTGAGCACAAGTGCACCACAATTGTGCACTGAACTGCATAGTGCACAAATGTGCACTGTCTGTCCACATACGGACCCTCCCTCCTCTAAGCTCTACGCACCAATGCAACCTCTCTCTCTCTCTCTCTCTCTCTATCTATATATATATATATATATATATATATATATATATATATATATGGACACACACACCAACACAACTAACAAAAAATTAACAAACACTAAGGGGGTATCATGATATGCACAAGTATCATGCCAAGATACTCATGTCATACTCTATGATACCAACACCAACACCAAATTTGAATGAGTTAACTTGTGCATAAGTATCTCTGAGATATTTGGAGATGGGGAGCGAATTTCGAAAGAGATATTTGGAGATGGGCACCAAATTTCAAAATTATCGGCACAATTTTGACTTGACCTGCCCAACATGGCTGTATTTTTATTTTTTTTGGTGTACTAATTTTCTCGCTCCTGAGACATTTAGGTGTCTTTTAGATAAGGTTTTCAGGAAATGAATGTTTGGAAATCTAGTACTCTATGTGGTTGTGCATCTGGAACAAATCCATGGAACCATATGAGTATCTAAAAGGCAGTGAGATTCATCCATTTGTACCAGTCAGTTTCTGGACTCTTTTTATTATTATTTTGTACCTACACTAGTTGCTGTTATCGCCTGGTACACAATATCCATACACACTCTCTGTATACCGATTATATTTTTCTTCACTTACTACTGTTATTGCCTGTTGCACACACAAATCTGATACTAAAAGTACACACACACAGGTTATACACACTGTTGGTGCCACTGCAGTTCTCTAATACTATAAACACCGATACATGCTACTGCAGACACCCACAGGAAACCACACTGCCTATTGCATGCTTAAGTTTGCAGTGTCAAATTACTTCTTCTGATGATTATTGATATAGTATCTTCTCTTCATTATTGACGTATAAACTGTTAGCTATAATGTGTGTAGTCTTTATTTATCTACTAATATGTTTTCTTTCAATTTTATTGTGACGAAGGCCATTTTGGATCGATGGGAGCTCAAGTTCAAGTTGGACAACGCATTTTGAAGCAAAACCACTTGATAGTAAATACGTTTCATCTTTTTGGACATGTACTAAGGCCATTTTGGAACGATGGGAGCTTAAGTTCAAGTTGAACAAGGCATTTTGAAGCAAAACCACTTGAAGATATGTTTCATCTTTTTGGACATATACTTCACATTTTGATTGGTATTTTAGTCTAACAAGGTTATGTAATATGTTTAGATTAATAGCCAACTTTTATACTTGTTGACATATACGCGTCATTTTTTGTGGCGAACTTGATGCAAACAAAAGTTGTTATTACGAAGAATGAATGGAATTTCATTATGAATATAATTGGATTGTGACTTCGGATGGTTTTGGATGTTGTTTGATTGTAGTTGGACTATGGATGTGAATGTGATATATATGCAATGTGTGCAGGGCAATGTAAAAAAAAAAAAAGCCTAGAAAATAGTCTTTTTTTAAATAAAAAAAAATTAAAATGCCACTATTTGTGACGGCATATGCCATCCCAAATAGGCAAATGACAACATGACATCAGTTATAAATTCGTGACGGAATGGGAACGTCACAATAGATTGAACTTTTTGAGATGGCTATGTCATCCCAAAATAAAATTAACATAGTGACATCAGCCATTCCATTTGTGATGGAATAATGCCGTCACAATTGTTTTGAACTTTCTGTTACGACCTATGTCGCCCACAAACTGTTCCAATTTTTTTTTTGTGACGGCACCTAATGCCACGATTGTAGGTCCGTCACAAAAAATCTTTTGTGACGACATTTCCATTAATTGTGACATTTTTTGCCGTGGAAAAAGGACTTCTATTTTGTAGTGATGGAGTAATTAAGGGGAGGCCCTTGACTCTACCATTTGAGATAAAACAGTGGGATAAATTAAGTTCCTCACGTTTTATTAATAATAATTAACAAAACTAGTCAAATATCCATCCACATGAACAATTGAAGTCTTTGTGGCATCCTGATTATCTCCCATGGTATATGGAGCAAGATGTTTGAGGCTCTCTTCTTAGAGCATCCACAATAGGAGCACTCCAAACACATACTCTAAATTATTAAAAATTGTATAAATTATTACTTTTGGAGTATTTTCATGTTAATGACACACAATGGTACACTCCAAATAAACACGTCAATTTAATCTCCTCTTTTTTCACCTTTTTTTTATTTTTCTTTCCTATTTGGTAAAAAAAATTCTCTCTTTTTACTCTTATTTTTCTTTCTTGTTTGGTTACTTTTGGTTGTCACATCAATTAATATAAAGGAGCTAGGACACGCTCCAATCTGGAGTGTTTCGTAACTTTCTAACAATTTTCAAGTATGTATAAATGTCCATTGCAGCATTCAAGTGCTACAAAATTTGACTAAAGTCAAAATGTAGTACTTGAAACCTCTCCCACTGTTGATGTTCTAACCAGTTATGTTTCCAAGGGAGTTTGTCCAGGAGCCTAACTTATGTCATGGAGATTTCCACACATGACTACAGGGATACAAAGGTTCATAGTGTTTCTTTCTATTATATCTTCTTCTATTTTCAATGTTTTTTTCCTTGCCCATTCAAGGATATTGATTTTCTTATGGCAGAGAGGTTTGTATCCTACTTCACAAATAAGTTACACTACCAGAAAAAGTCAAATTAGCGACGTCTAAAAACGTCGCTAAATAACAAAATGTCGTCGCTATTTTGGTTTAGCGACGTAATTAGCGACGTTATAAAGTTGTCGGAAAAACCCAAGTCGCCAAAAAAAACGTCGCTAAACGTCGCTATACCGACGTTTTTAGCGACTTTACTGTGTCGCAAATTTTTGCGACGTTTAGCGACGCCAAGTCACTAAATAGCGATGTTTATTAAAGTCGCTAAACGTCGCTGATTAGCGACGTCTATAGCGACGTTACACCGACGTCTTTAATGACCTGGCTATACTGCCATGTCAGCAATTGGCGACGTATAGCGACGTCATTAGCGACGTATTTAGCGACTTGTTACCGCATCGCTAATTAGCGACGTATTTAGCGACGTAACTTAACGTCGCTAAACGTCGCTAAAACCGTCGCTAATTTAAAAAAAAAATAGTGTCCAGATTGGTGATTCCCTGCAGTTCTAGTCCTCCTCCTCCTCCATCTCCTCTTCTTGACACCACAAGAACCACCCTTCTTCGACTCCTCCTCCATCTCCACTATATAATCCAATTAAATTAAAGACCACAAGAAGCATTGTTGAAGTATCAATCCAATTAAATATGGATATGCAAGATAACTATATAATCCAATTAAATTAACTAAAAAATTAAAGACCACAAGAAGCATCATACATCATGCCTATTGTTGAAGTATCAATAATTCATAATATACAATCGCATCCTAAATAATAATAAAAATAACTATACTACTGCGGATCTGCAGGAGGCTGACCACCGGCGCACTTGAAGGATAAGAACTCCTCATACTCGTCCCGTGGAATCGACACCGATGTCGATGGATAAGGCAGTGACGTCGGTGGAGGCCGTGCCCGCTCCAAGTCTGCGAGTCGCTGGTTGTAAGAATCCAGGGTAGATAACATCTTCGTACTGCTATGACCCATTGAATCCTGCATCCTCGTCAGCTTCTCGCCCATCGATAGCTGTGACGCCTGCAGCTCCATGATGTTGCGATCATTGGAGGCTCTAAATCATTTGTCAATTCCCGTAGCTCCGTCATGCTGCGGTCGAGCATATCCAATCGTGCGATAAGCATCGGATCATCCGCCTGCGGATGGGACCGGGACTGCTCCTCCATACTTCGCAGCAAGTCGTCACGGAGAGACGCAATCTGACGGTCAACGGCCTCCTGGACGGCCTCCTGGACTCTGGCCGACGACTGCGAGGGTTGCGACTGCGAGGGGTGTGTGGAATGCGCAGCTGTCGGGGAGGCCCTAGATGACTGCGTCGCAACCAGGGCGCCATAGGAGCCCGTACCGTAGTACGTACCCCTCTGGAGACCACCAGCTGCGGTCACCCACAGGTCGTCCGCCGACGGAGATGGAGCGGGCTGCGACGAAGTACCAGCCTCTCCAGGTGTAGGTGCACTAGCAGTCGCCCGCTCACGCAGCCTAAGATACTCGGCCTAGAAAAGGTTTGGAAACTCGATAATTGCCCAAGTTATATTAAAATAAACACAAAGTAAAGTAATACTTACATAGGTCTGTGAGGCCCTCTCATCAATGAGATTTCCGTCCTTGCGATGGGTGGCCAAGAAGACGGTCACCATGTTTGCATCCTCACCCCTCTGTACCTGTTAAAAATATATTATTTATTGCTAAACTTAAATATTTTTTCCAAGTACCATTTTATGGTACTTGTATTAAAATAATATATTTTAAAAGAAAAAACATACCAAACGACGGAAATATTCCGTCATCGGAATCGAGCCACCACACCACTTGGCAGCATTCTGCCTAGCCGCCTTGGCCTTCTTAGACCTTTCCTTGTAGCTCGGATCGTCGAATCTAGCCCTCATCGCAGTCCACTGCTCAGGCGTGATCCAACCTTCGATCGGTTTTCCAGCACGATCACGAGCCTTCTGGTCATCCAGAGCATCTCGGATAAGCTTGGCGGCAACGGTAGGAAAGAGCCGCTCGATCAACTCGGCCCGATGCGGAGGATAAAAATACGTTTGCTATAATAAATAATTCATTAAGTTAGTATCACGAATAAGTTATATAATATGCATAAATTAGAGGATTTATTTAATATACTTTTACCTGGAAGTGCGCAAACCAGAACGCCTTCCTCTCCTCCGGAGCCTCAGAGTAGTTGATCCAAGGGCCACCGTAGTTGTTCCTCAAAAATTGGCCCATGCGTCTCTGAACCGACGATGGACGATATCTATACAGAGATAATAATTTAGATTACTGAAAAAGTCAATATACGATGAATAAAGAGAAACACAAATATATACTAAACCATCTAATTGACTTACTTTGTACCGTCGGCCCAAATCTCTGTCCTCGTCTCCTCCGGAGGTGCGCATGGAGGATCTTGCTGATGCTGGGACAACGTGGGCACGACCTCCTCGACATGCTCATCTGTCCCCATGGTTCCGTCAGCAGAAGGAACGCTGGACGAGGGTGTACTATCACGCCAGGAACTACTCGTCCCAACAGTCGGGCATGTGTGTGATCGATATACTGGAGTACTGGACGACGATGATCCGGAACCAACAGTAAGCAGTACCGGAGGGGCACTCTGTCTACCTCGGGACCTGCCGAATCCTCCGCGTCGTCCTGTTATATCTGATAACAACATATGATGAATATAGAGAAACACAAATATATACTACATTCTATAGTCGAAATGTGATACATATCTCAAAGCATTATACAGTCAAAATATAATACATATATTCGTTAATGGGTACATGTCACGTCCCAGTCCCAAAAATATGTAGGACTAGGACACGTAAGCATGCCAGCCGCATGGATATGGCAACTCCAATGTATGGAAACCAAATCCACACGTACGCTGTAATATGAATATCAAATCCACAAGTGGTATAAAACATATGTCACAAGTCACAGGGTATAATCTAAATCTCACCCACCAAAATCATATAGAAATAAATGACCAGTATTTATGAAACTAGATCTCAATAAGGAGTATCTAAGGATGATAGTTGGATGGAGACAAATCCACTACCAACTCGAATGGAGAGGTAAATACAATATAAGTACAACACCACAACACAATATAAGAATACCAGCTATCCATCACAGCTCGAAGAGAAGACATCCTCGGATCACATGTAACCATCCAAATCTGCGCTCCTGCAAATACTCAAGAAAAGATACACCTGGCAGCGGACCAGGTCCTCAGAGGGACGTAACAAGATACAGAAAATACGAGCCAACTTGAATACAGTAAACATGCATATTATTTGAAAATAAATAAGTACGCTGTACAAGACCATCTATATGAATGCAAATGAGGACAACTTTTCGACGTATGGGTAAGGGTAGTCTACTCGATCTAAGCCTCACAACTCATGCACTCGTCCATGAACATCATCACCCGTCATACCTCGGGGGTAGCGACCATCGGACTCCATCAATCGACATACCTCGGGGGTAGCGACCATCGGACACGACCCACCATAGTGCGTGCTAGTGACTACGGTGTTACCAGAGTGGTTAAAGCCCATACGCCTAATGATTGTCCTCCCATGATACTAGGTGCCATGTGTGTGTCAACATATCTAATACATAGTAATGACTGGAGAAAAACTACACATGCAAGAACTATACAGAAATGAAATAAATAAAAAGAAATATAAATAGCATGCAAAGTACTGTAAACAATTTGGCAAGGTATCTTGCCTGGGGTCCTGCTGCTGGTATGAATCAGAGTCCAAGTCACAGTCCAAATAGCCTATGTATTACAAATTTATCACGTCAAAAGATAATTTATTTTAATTTATTTAGTTCTGAAATAATTACTCTAAAATACTATTTTAATCTTATTATTCTGATTTTTATGTTAATTCCTAAATTTTGTCCAAAGAAACTGAATTTTATCAACTCGAGACTCATGGCACGCAAATCGAGGCGATCTGTTGACCGAAAAGTCAACCGACACAAACTCAACTTTCATGCATGATTTCCTGTAGATTTTAGCGTCAAAAATATGCTGGAATTTATGGCTCGTCCGAATTCAAATTCATTTGGGAATTATGGCACATACAAATTTTGTATTATGCACCGATGGTTAAATTCTAACCTAGAAATTCTATAGAATTAACAGTACGTAAATACTTCGAATTAAATTCTGGGAAAAATGTATGTCGATGATCTCGACATTAACTTTCTGAAACTTTAAACGGTTCATGATTCTGATTCCGGGTTCTCCCGGAATTACGAAAACATCAAAACACGTCTATTTTCGGACATGCTGTGCTCTACGAATTTTCCAGAATTTAATACTAATAATTTTGTAAAACAATTTATATAATCAGAAATCTAACCTCATTATCGTTCTAACAAAAAAAACTAGGTCTCATTTGGAGTCCGAAGCTATGCGCAATGGCTTCTGGAAGATGAAGGAACCCTAGATGGCAATTCTCCAAAATTCGGCTGAAGAAAAACCCTAGAAATAAACTTAAACTAATATATATATAGAGGAGAGAGAAAGCAGTCGCGGCTCAGATCTTGATACGTGGCAGCCATCCAACGCTGCCCGCCCCGCAGTCACTGACAGGCGGACCCGGCACTGTTTGCTGCGGGCGGCTGACAGGTGGGCCCCCTGTTTGCTGACTGGGCAGAAATAATTACTTTTTGGGTTTTCTTTTTCAGAAATTAGTTTTTAATTCAGTTTTTCATAATTAACTCGAAATAAATGCTAAAAATAATCGAAAAATTCCCAAAAATTCTAGAAAATATATTTTATTATTTAGAACCTAAAATAAAATTTTGGGATATTTTTAATTAAGTTTGAACATAAAATAAATTCTTTAAAGTTCTCAAAAATTAGTGTTACTAGTTTTTAATTAACTAAAAATTATGAAAAAATCCCAATAATCTAAAATAGCCTAAAAATAATTCTAAATAAATATTTATATAAGTAAATATACTAAAAAAAATTATTTTCTAATTAACTAAGAGAATACTCTAAACAAATTCAACATCTATAATAAATATAATAATATAAAATATACACAAAATACCTATTTTGGGTGAGGGAGTTTACAATCTACCCAACTTAAAAAAATTTCGTCCTCGAAATTAAAATAAGACATAATTTATTAAATCCTTCAAATTCGTACATAAGGTACGTCAATCGCAATCTCTTCCAAAAATTTAAATAACAAAATCTATTCAAATCTATCGCGATCACTTCAAAATTAAGATAACAACTGTTTAAATCAAAATTCAACCTGTCGTAATCTCTTCTCGATTTTTTTTTTAAATAATCAACATTCAAATCTAACTCAAGTCTATATGACATCCCACATCAAAATTTATATCACCATTTCCAACTATCATAATCTCCTCTAGACTTTGAATAATACACAATTCTAATCAAATCTTATTCCTATTCTCAAATTAAGAATTTTGTACTCTTCAAATATTTAAACTCAATTTACATCCTCAATATTTTAAATAGGTGACCCAACAATCAAAATTAAACTTTTAATTCAAATCATCAAATTATAAAATTTAAATCTAATTCACCAATTGTTCAAGTCTAAAATTCTATATTTATCCTCAAAATTTAAATCGATGATTCATCCTTCAATATTCAAAATTTAAATCATGTGCTCAAAGTATAAATATTTGGTCCGCAATATCAAGATTTTAAAATTCGTTAAATCCTCATTATCTTAATCCTTCTTTTAAAATTTCTCAAAATTAAAATGACTTGAATCTCCCAATCTAATCTTACTTGATCACAATCTAAAAGAAATTCCTCTCAAGTTGGCAATGCACTGCTACCTAACTTAGAATTTACCCATCTATCACAGAAGGCTATATACTTTAAGAAAAATATTCCTTAATTTATTTACTCATGTCATTCAATGCTCAAAACTTCAACGCCGATTATATCATATATGATATGTCCTTAATTACGAAAGAATAATCCTCAAGTATGTGATCGGCCTATGGGGTATATCTAGTACTCTCTGTGTATCAAACTTATACCAAGCACGAGGTTTCGTCTTTCCGAAATAAGGGAAGACGGAGATCAATAATAAAGAGTTCAAGGGCGAGGTAATAGAATAGAAGTATCGGGATCAAGGCGTTTAAAGAATTCAAATAGGAATTGTCAAAGCAGTTGTGGATTGAAGTCCTATTTTGGTAATTCCTATTCACATGCTCGTATTAGTACAGTTATATAACCGATACGATCCGCTCAGACATATCTAGGGGCAAGTATATTCGTCTACCAATCACTACATATCTCAATCCACGTAAAGTAGTATTACGAAGGGCGAATCAAGCGCACTAAGGTTAGCTAGACCTTAATACACTGATTCTGAAATGTATTAGTAGGCGTCCCCAATAATACATATCTCATGATCAAGCTCGATAAAAGAATAAGCTTGCAAAACTAGGCTATAATAGCAGCATAAGTCAAGGTAGTGCAGTAAATATAAGTACGCTAGATGATGATGAAAGGAGGTACAAATTAATTCAAGTTCACAAAATAAAACAACTAAGCAACAATAATAAAAGACTCTACAATCCCTATAGTTATCATACAACCTCCTTGTCTATGTCGCTAGTCGACCAAATGTGGGCAAGGATCTCTAACTTCTATTGTCTGAATAACCACTGTCGTCTTATGCTAGTATACAATTAATGTTGTTCAATCACACTTCAATAATAGGTCAAAAGACTATGTGATACTAGGTTGTGAGGTATACTACCCAACTTAAAATAATAAACTAATACTATGACAGTCTTAAGGGTACCGTAGAAGCTCCTGTTAAGGTCTTCGAGAAGGGGTCTTGGTACTTGTTAGGGTATCCTCTTATATTACATAGGTCATGGTCGTCTTAACTCTTAGTCATAGTGCAAGTGTCAATAGTAAGAATGGGACAGTTACTGGCCTCAAGGGAAAGGGAATATAACTCGTATTGAGGTGTGGTACAAGTTACGCAATTTAAAACTAAGGGATAAGCACCAGGTCTCAATATACAAGAATAACTTAACTATCAAATTCTAACTACTAAGCACACAATTTCAAAATTCAAGATTACAACTATAATCCTAGCAAACTATATGTCCTTAACAAAGAAATAAATTACTTGGCCTACTATCAGAAGTGTCAGGTGACACGAGTTGAAAGATAAAGAAAAGAAGAACATAATTTTGGTCGTCGCACAATTAGCGAATGCTATGGTCATAGGGGAACAATATATGAAAATAAAGGGGCTCTAGATAGCATCATGGTTTTCCAAGGGAAAGGGGTATGCTAGTCTCTGTGTTTGAGGTATGATTAGGAAAATATTCTATGCATTGCTCTTGGCTTTCTAAGGTACTGTCTGCTTATCTCAAGACAAGAATCTAAATTTATGGTTCTCCAATACTCATCTAACAGCGTGGGTTAGGTTCAGTCCTAATATTCACTTTGGTTTTCTATTGGTTTCTCAATGCTAGGGGCAACCATAATGGTAAACTTCTAACTAACTCTAGTAGTGTCTATACTACTCTCAAGTCCTCATAACACATCAGGGGGTAATGGTAAACCAATTCTAGAGATAAGGAATTCTAGGGTTCACTAGACATCCTAAACTTAGTGGTGTGTCAGCACTCTAGTTGTACTCTTAATAGGAAGGTTACCATACTTATCATCTAACAACATGAACTTCTATATTCTAGGAGAGACTATACTAAAGGAACTATTATAGGAGTACAGGAATCGAGCAGGATGCAATTATTCAAATAGAATAGATTAGAAGAAAGATGAGTCATAGTCAATTGTGGATGAGATCCTATACTCTAGTCCTAGGTGCAGGCTTGTTCGGTACAGTAACGTAACCGAGACAATATGCTCTCGACCTGCATGGGCCACCACAAAAATATGTCACGTCCCAGTCCCAAAAATACGTAGGACTAGGACACGTAAGCATGCCAGCCGCATGGATATGGCAACTCCAATGTATGGAAACCAAATCCACACGTACGCTGTAATATGAATATCAAATCCACAAGTGGTATAAAACATATGTCACAAGTCACAGGGTATAATCTAAATCTCACCCACCAAAATCATATAGAAATAAATGACCAGTATTTATGAAACTAGATCTCAATAAGGAGTATCTAAGGATGATAGTTGGATAGAGACAAATCCACTACCAACTCGAATGGAGAGGTAAATACAATATAAGTACAACACCACAACACAATATAAGAATACCAGCTATCCATCACAGCTCGAAGAGAAGACATCCTCGGATCACATATAACCATCCAAATCTGCGCTCCTGCAAATACTCAAGGAAAGATACACTGGCAGCGGACCAGGTCCTCAGAGGGACGTAACAAGATACAAAAAATATGAGCCAACTTGAATACAGTAAACATGCATATTATTTGAAAATAAATAAGTACGCTGTACAAGACCATCTATATGAATGCAAATGAGGACAACTTTTTGACGTATGGGCAAGGGTAGTCTACTCGATCTAAGCCTCATAACTCATGCACTCGTCCATGAACATCATCGACCGTCATACCTCGGGAGTAGCGACCATCGGACTCCATCAATCGACATACCTCGGGGGTAGCGACCATCGGACACGACCCACCATAGTGCGTGCTAGTGACTACGGTGTTACCAGAGTGGTTAAAGCCCATACGTCTAATGATTGTCCTCCCATGATACTAGGTGCCATGTGTGTGTCAACATATCTAATACATAGTAATGATTGGAGAAAAACTACACATGCAAGAACTATACAGAAATGAAATAAAAAAAAAAAATATAAATAGCATGCAAAGTACTGTAAACAATTTGACAAGGTATCTTGCCTGGGGTCCTGCTGCTGGTATGAATCAGAGTCCAAGTCACAGTCCAAATAGCCTATGTATTACAAATTTATCACGTCAAAAGATAATTTATTTTAATTTATTTAGTTCTAAAATAATTACTCTAAAATACTATTTTAATCTTATTATTCTGATTTTTATGTTAATTCCTAAATTTTGTCCAAAGAAACTGAATTTTATCAACTCGAGACTCATGGCACGCAAATCGAGGTGATCTGTTGACCGAAAAGTCAACCGACACAAACTCAACTTTCATGCATGATTTCCTGTAGATTTTAGCATCAAAAATATGCTGGAATTTACGGCTCGTCCGAATTCAAATTCATTTGGGAATTATGGCACATACAAATTTTGTATTATGCACCGATGGTTAAATTCTAACCTAGAAATTCTATAGAATTAATAGTATGTAAATACTTCGAATTAAATTCTGGGAAAAATATATGTCGATGATCTCGACATTAGCTTTCCGAAACTTTAAACGGTTCATGATTCTGATTCCGGGTTCTCCCGAAATTGCGAAAACATCAAAATACGTCTATTTTCGGACATGCTGTGCTCTACGAATTTTCCAGAATTTAATACTAATAATTTCGTAAAACAATTTATATAATAAGAAATCTAACCTCATTATCGTTCTAACAAAAAAAATTAGGCCTCATTTGGAGTCCGGAGCTATGCGCAATGGTTTCTGGAAGATGAAGGAACCCTAGATGGCAATTCTCCAAAATTCGGCTGAAGAAAAACCCTAGAAATAAACTTAAACTAATATATATATAGAGGAGAGAGAAAGCAGTCGCGGCTCAGATCTTGATACGTGGCAGCCATCCAACGCTGCCCGCCCCGCAGTCACTGACAGGCGGACCCGGCACTGTTTGCTGCGGGAGGCTGACAGGTGGAACCCCTGTTTGCTGACTGGGCAGAAATAATTACTTTTTGGGTTTTCTTTTTCAGAAATTAGTTTTTAATTCAGTTTTTCATAATTAACTCGAAATAAATGCTAAAAATAATCGAAAAATTCCCAAAAATTCTAGAAAATATATTTTATTATTTAGAACCTAAAATAAAATTTTGGGATATTTTTAATTAAGTTTGAACATAAAATAAATTCTTTAAAGTTCTCAAAAATTAGTGTTACTAGTTTTTAATTAACTAAAAATTATGGAAAAATCCCAATAATCTAAAATAGCCTAAAAATAATTCTAAATAAATATTTATATAAGTAAATATACTAAAAAAATTATTTTCTAATTAACTAAGAGAATACTCTAAACAAATTCAACATCTATAATAAATATAATAATATAAAATATACACAAAATACCTATTTTGGGTGAGGGAGTTTACAGTACATCTACTTCGTCAATTTTCCAATCTTGATCTATATTCTACAGTCAAAATATAGTTACATTCTACATGCAATATTTTTTATTTTCAATCATCTTCAGAAAATTTATCTTGTTCGCCTTCGTCGTCCTGCTCTTCCTCTTCCTCGTCTTCACTTTCATCTACTTCGTCGTCCTCTTCGGATAATTCTACATCTTCTACATTATTACTCGTGTAATGAGTAACTTCCGTTGAGTCAACATCTACAATATTTGTTACAAGAGGTAGATCGTCCTCCTGATAGGCTATTTCGTCAATGTCAAAGGTATTTCTAGCTTTAGTCTTGCATACTGTCCACCAATCCGACCTCGCTGTCCCCCGTCTAGGATAAGTTGTGAAGTACACGAGCTGAGCCTGACTTGATAGGACAAATGGTTCATAGCCTTGATATCTACGCTTATAGTTTATATCCACAAGGCCATGCTTGTCAATTTTCCAACCTTGATCTTGAATTGGATCGAACCATTCACACCTGAATAGCACGATATTAGCAGGTTCTGTGCCATAATTATATGTCAACTCTACAATCTCTCGTAAGATGCCAAAAAAATCATTGCCCGGATTGACGTCTTTGTAGTTTGAAGATTTGATACACAAACCACTGTTTTTCGTGGAATCAAGATCCAGAAAGCTGTCTCTGATAGGAGCATTTGTTGACTTGAACCTGAACCCATTCACACAGAAACTTGGCCATATTTTTACGGCAGTAATTGGTCCCTTGGCTAGAGTCCTAATAGATTCAGTCTCGGGTGATATTAGACGATCGACCTAAATACCAAAGTAGCGATAGTAAGTTATTTGTTTTGCAAGTGCAGAAATAAAAAGTAATTACCAAGCATCTTACATATGCGCTCAACCAAGAAGGAAAATGGCATCTCATATCTTGTTCTACTTCTTCGTCTGTTATATAGGGTCTAACCGACCTCAACTCATCATTATATGTGCTGAAAAACAATGAAACAACTGCTGATTAGTAGCATAATAGTATCTTATACTATTACATTGAGATGATGTAAACGTGGACGTATTAATTACTTACCCCTCTAGCTTCTCCACTTCATCCTCGTCGCAATTGAGTAATATATACAATTAAGCAGCCCTTAGCTCATCGTCATT
Organism: Iris macrosiphon; assembly: GCA_036927795.1. Lineage (NCBI taxonomy): Eukaryota > Viridiplantae > Streptophyta > Magnoliopsida > Asparagales > Iridaceae > Iris > Iris macrosiphon. Next base: position 57,632,068 of record JAYESA010000009.1, read on the forward strand.
CAAATATCTCTTCTTCATTTTTCCCGAAGGCTTTCCGGATGCATTGAATACTTTGAGTATTGCATCATTAGATTCCTGATATGCGTCGTCGTTTCTGGGAGCTTTCGTCCTATTAGTAGCAATATGCGGTTTAAAATACGTCGAGCAAAAGTTTGTAATCTCCTCGAGAACATAAGCTTCACAAATAGAGCCTTCAACCCGTGCCTTATTTTTCACCTTTCTCTTTAGGTGATTCAGATGGCACTCGAAGGGGTACATCCATCGATAACCGACAGGACCACCAACACGTGCCTCATAGGAAAGATGAATTGGCAAATGCTCCATAGAGTCAAAGAATCCAGGAGGAAACACCTTCTCGAGCTTACATAGTGTTACCACAATGTCCCTCTCTTGCTTTTTCTAGACGATCGACGAGCAACTTAGTACAACAAAGATCTCTGAAGAATATGCTCAGCTCTGTCAATGGGTCCCAAACGACCTGCGGTAAGAATTCCCGAAATACAATCGGAATTAACCTCTCCATGAATACGTGACAATCGTGGCTCTTCATACCTACTATTTTGTTCTCCTTGAGGTCGACGCATCTTCTCAAGTTCGACACGTACCCGTCTGGAAACATTAGACCCTGAATCCACCTACAAAGTCTACCTTTATCCTCTTTATCCAGTGAGAAAACTGACTTAGGTTGCTTTAACTTTCCATTCTCCTCCTCTATCAAATGCAATGCAGGACTTCTACATATGTCTTCTAAGTCCAACCTGGCCTTCGGATTATCTTTCATCTTCCCCTTTACATCTATTACAGTATTAATTATGTTATCAAACACATTCTTCTCGATATGCATGACATCAAGGTTATGTCTGATCAGATTGGTGCTCCAATATGGCAGATCCCAGAATATACTCCTCTTCGTCCAGTTATGGGTGCGACCAAATCCATCACACTTGTACCCCTTAGCAGGCTCTTCGATAGCACTTGATAAATTTTTTACCTCTTTCCATATCGTGCATCCGGGCCACCTTGGCGGTGGATTAGCCTTCTCCACAACTCCCGCACGAAAAGCATTCCGATTCCTCCGGTACGGATGATCCTTCGGCAAAAATTGTCGATGACAATCGAAGAAGCACGGTTTGCCTCCTTGTTTCAAACGGAAAGCCTGAGAACGGTCCATGCAATACGGACATGAGAGACGACCATGGGTGCTCCATCCCGATAACATTCCATAGGCCGGAAAGTCGTTGATGGTCCACATAAGTGCTGCCCTCATCTGAAAATTCTGCTTTCTAGAAACATCGTACGTGTTGGCACCTACTTCCCACAGCAGATTCAACTCATCTATCAAAGGCTGTAAATACACATCGATGTTCCTCTTCGGATTGTTCGGACCCGGGATAATAACGGTTAGGAACATATACGGAGTCTTCATGCACATCCAAGGCGGTAGATTGTACGGAGTGACGATCACAGGCCAACACGAATACTGGGAGCCCGAAAGTCCGAATGGGGTAAAACCGTCAGAGCAGAGCCCCAATCTGACATTACGCGCTTTCTCGGCAAAATATGGATACTCTCGATCAAAGTGCTTCCATGCTTCTCCATCGGATGGATGATCCAATACTCCTTCGATCTGTTTTCGCCTGTGCCAACTCATGTTTTCTGCAGTCTCCTTAACCATAAACAACCGCTGCAACCGCGGCGTCAAAGGCAAGTAGTGCATCGAATCAGTAGGCTTCCTTGCACCGACAGACTTTTCTCTAACAGTGGCCTTGTAGCGATCAGCACCACAGAATCTGCACGCATCTTCATCATTGTCGTCTTTGTAGTACAACATGCACCCGTTGCGACATGCATCGATTTTCTCGTATCCAATCCAAAGCGATCTCACCATCCTCTTAGATCGATAGAAGTCTTAGGCAACTTTGCACCCTCGGGCAAGATCTCTATAATCAAATCGAGCAGTCGATTATAGCATTCTTGTGACATGTTAAAATCGGACTTGATGCTCAATAATCTTGTAACCACCTCCAACGGTGAATGATCCTCACAACCAGGATATAGTGGAGTCCTTGCATTCTCAAGCAACTCCATAAACTTTACAGCATCGGCATTCGGTGCCTCCTCAGCTGCATCATAGTTGTCCGGATTAAAACTAGGTCCCGCCGCATCATAATTGTCTGGATTGAAACTAGGCCCCGCCGCATCATAAACCATGTTCACCAACCCGTCGTCGTAAGCATCGTGGTCTTGGACATCCATATACGGCTCCACATAGGGCTCCGACTCCGATGCTAGAGATACAAGTTCTTCGTGCGCGGTCCACTGATAGTAATTCGGCGTAAAACCCTTCGAGTATAAATGATATGTAACTTCCACTTCTGGATGATATTTCCTGTTGCGACATCTCACACACGGACACTTAATTTTGGTACCGTCCATGTACTGAGGGAACGCCTTGGCGAACTGCAGGAACTGCTGTACACCCTCAATGAATTCATTCCGCACACCGCACATGTCATCAGGATGACGGTTGTACATCCACGAACGATGACGCAGATAGTAATTCATATCCATTTCTAGATACTTCTGCAAAAATGACAGTATGTATCATATAAATCATTACATACAGTGGTTTATCATCTAACTTCATAACTTAACCGTACTATAAAAATCATAACTGATATAATACATACTTTCATTTATCAAAGTCTAAAATAAGCAATATTCAAAACAACTGAAAAGAGGCCAAGTCTCTTAGTTTTTTAATATTTTATACTATTGGTAAAAGCTTGGGTTCTTTACTGTATACAATGCTTACTAGGACATATAGTTACTTAGCTAACTATTAACAAAATCAAGTATATCAGTAAGTAACTATTTAACTACACTAACTATGTACTAATTTAATACTAAACTGTGCCATAACTATGTACTAATTCAAGTGCAAAGGGACTGCCCCCAAGCCTAACTGACAGGCACCATTTGGGTGCACTGCTGCAGTGCCCCATGCCAGAGCCCCAAGTCTGTAACCAAACTTTATTTGGTCTCCTCCATGTACCAATACTAACAACAGATAATATACTAACTGATGACTCCACATACTAACACTTCTAAAGTGTATCACTTGCAGGTAATAACCCTACTACAACTATCATAATCCCTCACATCTCGAGCTCAGTGTCTGTGTCACTGTCTGTGTCCATGTGATATTAGTGTTTGTGTCCATGTCAAAAAACCTAATCCAAACCCTAGGTCCTTATCAGTGTCTGTGTCAGTGTGTGTGTGTCGTGTCTGTGTCTGTGTCACTGTCTGTGTGTGTGTCGTGTCTGTGTCAGTATCACATGTGTTCTGAGAGAGAGAGAGAGAGAGAGAGAGAGAGAGAGAGAGAGAGAGAGAGAGAGTTAGGCTTTACCTAGAGCTCGAGGAAGAGGAGGGGGATGTCGGAGTAGCCGCGGGGGAGAGGCGGTCGACGGAGCAGGCGGTCGACGGAGCGTGGGGGGGGGGGGGGGGTGGGCGGGGGAATTTTTTTTCGTTTCAAAATTTCGACAGATGGAAAAAAACGAAACCGAGCCCTAATTAACCAAATTTTAGCGACGTTTAGCGACGTCAAAGAAAGACGTCGCTAAATTAAATTATAGCGACGTTACGGTCGTCGCTAAACACGTTGCTAAATATTTCTAATATAAACGTCGCTATTTGCGTCGCTAAACGTCGCTAACTTAGATATATTAGCGACGTTTAGCGACCAAAATTGAACTTATAGCGACTAATCTTATAAAAATTGAATAAAAGTTGCTAAACGTCGTTAAATGTCGCCAATTAGCGACGTCTAACGACGTTTTACATGGAGTCGCTAAATTAGCGACGTTTTTACCTGGAGTCGCTAAAAAACGTCGCTAATCCCGCTTATTCTAGTAGTGTTAGCATTCAGAACTTTGTTGAATCAATGGAATGAGCCAACCTTCACAAACCAAGGTTTAGCTGTTTTTGTATTTAAGTTGTCTTCGTGATCATACTGGAGAGGATGCATGGGGTTATCTTAACCACTCTCTTGAAGGAAACCAGAAAAAGAAAACATGATAAAAATGGAATGGATATGTGTACGCTATAAAGATTGATTGAATATCAAATATTTTTCATATACTCTTTTCTTCTGAATCTAATATGGTATCAGAGTATCATGATTCTCTACAGAACAACACACAAGACAAATTCAACAGTTAACCTTAAAAGAAATGATATTCAATTTAGCCCGCGGTCTGTGTCTGCGGACAACGTGTCACGAACCTATTGGCCTCTCCTGTTCGTCTGGGCCCACCATCGAAATAAAATCATATGGAATGCTGACACATGATCCGTGGTCACAAACTGTGGTCACAGACCGCGGGACCTAAATCACTTGTGATCACTCGTAGTCTCATGCAATTGGGCAGCTGTTACCATCACCTTTGATCCCAGGGAAAGTAGGACAAGTAGCCAATGGGCAGTGGTCATCCAACTCCAAACCCCACCATTCTATTCCATTCTTATTCCATATTTGCAGAGAAACGTAGGCAAGTATAGTCATAAACCCGACCCCAGCATCCAGACCAGCCGACATGGCATAGTTGTTCCTCGCCCACCACCCTTTGAACCTCCTAAACACCAAGAAGTTGAAGAAGATCCCGACAACGAACCACATGATGTAGTTCACGGCCCTGGCCGGAGGCATCGCTCCGGTGGCGCTGACGATGACCGGCACGTTGATCAGCTCGATCCACTTCTTCTTCTCCGGGAATATTTTCGACAGAGCCCACACGGGGACGGGGGCGAGGAGGCCGACGAGGAAGAAGTAGTTCATCTTCTCGTAGAGGCCGAGGCGCCCGAAGATCCGGTTGGGGCCCACGACGCCCCATATGACGGAGGAGCTGTAGTAGACCTCGTGGTAGGGGCAGGTCCATGGGCTGCCCTCCGGTAGTTTGTGGCGGTCGCAGATGTTCTCCACGCTCTCCAGAAGCCACCATGCGGTGCCCAGGGTGACCGAAGAGGCAATGCTCGTTCCAATTAGCTATATGTATGTAAGAAATCAATCCAATTAAGGTTAGGAACTCGATCTCAATCTATATGAAGTTCATATAAGGCATTGATGTCAAAAAAAAGAAAAATTAAAATTAAAATTAAAATTAAAATTAAAATTAAAATAGTAGGTACCTGAACTAGAAACATAGACTTTGGTGGGATCTTCATGTAGTGTCCCAGCTTGAAATCTTGAAGGAAGGAGATCGCCTGATACATACTTCCATTGCCATAGGTTCTAAATGCCATATTTGAAATAGGTTTCCCAGGATACGCGTAACCAATGGTCAACTCGGATATGTTGTCCAGCCCTAGGTACTAATTCATTAAGAAAACATTAATTATTACACTACTAACTTAATTACTTCATTAATGCATGCTAGTTATAAAGGCTTGGCATGCGATCACTAGTCGACAATGTATGCGTGTACCTGATTTGTGGTCGCATAGATGAGACCAACTGGGAGTGTGAAAAGAAAGGCAGTGCCTGCTGCCAGAATTACTCCCCAGTATGGGAGTTGCAACTGTCCTCCGAAACCCTCACATGTGAAAATGGAAAGTGCGAGCATCGAAACTAATATTGTGTGGAACCACCATTGGGGAACTTCTTCGTACTTCTTCATCATCCTCGTGTGGATATCGCCAGATTGATCCCGAAAGGCTTCCTTCGTTTGCCTCCACATTGTCCTGCATGCGCAGTGCAGTATCTAATTGTTAATTTTGAGGAGCAAAACATATACATATACATGTGCATATGCATATGCATTTTAATTAGGCATCTCACTATTTTAGCGACGGCAGACTAACGACGGAGCAACGATGAATCAGTGATGAAATATTAAAAAAAAATTCAATCAACGACGAAATAGCGATGTCCAACAACGGATCAGAGCGTGACTAATTTTTTTAGTCGCTATTATAATAGATTTTTGGTCTAATATCAAGATGTGTAAAAGGACAGGCGGTCCGGAATCTGGCCCAGGTCCGACCCGGTTAAATCCGGTTCGGACCGGTCCGGACCGGTCCGGACCTGGTCGCGCCGGCCCACTCCCATCTACGGGTCCGGTCTAGATCGGAGGATCGGACCCGCAAGTCCGGTCCGACCCGATCTCGGCTTTGTTCGGACCGGATCCATTTCGGTCAGCCCGGTCCGGACCGGCCTGGTTCAGGACCGGCTCAACACGGTTCGGCTGATTTTTTTTTTTTTTGATATATCCTTTGGGGGATATTTTTACCAAAATACCACCAATTTAGTGGCTATTTTTTTTAACGTTTTAGGGATATTTGGTCATTTGCTAAAAATGACCAAATTATCCATTATAACAACTTTTTTTTAGGGTACTTGGATCAAAAAAAATTCCTATAAATAGTCCATAATTCATGAAAAATAAACATAAAATAATTTCTTCCCTCTTACAAAATTTTTTCCCTCTTACAAAGTTTAAAAGGAAGGCAATTACAAAATTTAGAAGCAAAACAATTACTAGAGTCCAACTTCTTTACTCGCAAGACATTTTCTTGCGATTTCTTTTCGAGGCTTCTAGCAGACGTTACATGTAACTTTAATATTACCAATTTTTTTTCTAATTTGATATTTTTCTTTCCCCCCTCTCTCTCTCTCTCTCTCTCTCTCTCTCTCTCTCTCTCTATCTTTTGATAGAGAAGTAATTAATTTTGCTATAAATTTTTTTGAAAAAATTATTTTTTAAAAATATGGATGGACAAGATTCAAACCAACCTTTTAAAAATTATGATTATTATAATAATATATTTAAAAATAATTATATTTCTGATTCTGTGCCACCGACACAAATGTCACCTCCTGAAGTTAGGAGTATGGCTACGACTATAAATGTTGAAAATAGAAAAAAAATTCTTTTTATGGAATTATTTTACAAAAATATTTGTCACTGATAGTGAAGACGCACCGTTTTAGATCCAAAAGATCAAAAATCAATACCTAATGCTTCAGAATGTAAAAATGTAAGCAAGTTTACAAATGAAAAGAAAAATAATGCCACAGACACTATAAAAAGACATTACGAAAGTTGCTATGACCAAGACACACCGCAGGCTAGAAAAATATAGCTAAGTACCGGTGGTCAAGGATCTTCTATAGCTAACTTTACTTATTCTGATGCTCGTAATACGATTGAGTTAGCAAGATATTTTTTTTTATGAGGAACAACCATTTACATTTGGTGAGAGTGATTTCTATTATAATTATGCAAGTAATACCCTTAATCCTTTTTTACTAAAGTTTCTAGATCTACTGTTAGAGGAGAGGCTCTGAAATTTTTTCAAGGATGCTAAGCAAGAAGAGAAGTCTATTGATGCCAAATATTTTGGAAGCTTGTGTCTGCGTTCATGATTGGACCCATACTGAAAAAAGAACTCAAGATTCAAGAGATGAAAGTGTCGATATTTCAGAGCTGGACTTTCAATCTCTTACTATGGATGACTCTACTGAAGGATGCGCTGAGCAATAAACTTCAACGAAAGACGGACGACGGACGATGAATTTTTTTTAAAAGACTTGTACATTTTTTTACAAACTATATGCAAATAAAATATCAATTACAAGTTTCTATTTTTTGTTTGTTACTTAATGTTATAATACATTTATAATTTTATTGTCATTAATAAAAAAAATTCAGCTTTTTCTTATTTAATGTTCTATGTTGTTTACATTTAACTTATTTATTTCTATATAAATAACTTCTTTAAATTTCAAGTTATAAATTTATATTTAAATTAAAAAAAATACAATTTTTCATAAGTTATTAAAAAAAAATTCGAAATATTTTTTCAACTTCTAAATATCAAAAATTTAACTTATACTTAAAGTTATATATATATATATATATATATATATATATATATATAAAGAAATAAAATAAAATTTTGTTACTTAATGTTACATAATTTTTTTATCATAAATGATACCAAAAAAATTTATAACAAATAACTTATAAATTTTAAATTATACAAAATTAACTTAGTAACAAAAAACCTAAAATTTTTAACTTCAATTTATTAACATATAAGTTATATTATATATAAAAAATATATAAATAAACGTTAAAAAAATCAAAAAAAAACGAGCCGGCCCGGACTGACCTTGAACCTGCCCGGACCCCAGACCGATTCGGCCCGGTCCACCGCGGACCGGGTCACGAGTCCAGGCTGGGTCGGGTCCCAATCCGACCGGACCTGGCCGGGCCGGTCCGCTCTCTCTACCGGGTTGGGTCCGGACCGATCCGAACCCGGTCAAAAGGGGTCAAACCGGGCCGCGGGCAGGGCCGGTCCGGCCCAATACACATCTTGAGTCTGATACACAAGTAGTATCAGAAAACATCATTATTTTCGTCACTAAGTTAGTCGTTGTTCAGCGACGAAAAATACAGTCGCTATTTTGTCGCTATATTTTTTGTCGCTATTTTTGTCGCTGGTTAGTCGGTCAAATGACGTCGTATCGACGACGGAAAATGAAGGGCGACATATGAACTATCGACGACATTTTAATCATTGTTTCTTTGCTGTTACCGTTTAGAGGTAAAAATTGTCAATATAGCGACGGAAACTTCCATCGGTATTTTGCTGTATTGTTGTAAGTTTAACATACGTTCTTGAAGTTTATATGAATATATGCAGAAAGTATACTGAAACTATATATATAAATAAATAAGAAAAAGCCATAATATACTGAAAATATATATATATATATACCTTCCATGGAAGAGTGCAACATGTGATAGTGCGGAGGCGACCGTAGCGAACCCCAAGCCGTACGAGAGTACGAACAAGATGCTCAAATTGATCGGGCCAGCAACACCGTACCCTTCCTCATTGAAGGTTAGGGTTTCCTTGTGCAACACTTGGTTGACATCATACACGCTCCCGTTCCCTGCGAACACTTGTGAAGAATAGAGCGGGAACCTCTTCGCCTCGTACGTGTTGGTCCAGTAAGAGACGGGGATGATCACGTAGAGGACCAGGAAGAAGCCGAACATTATGTTGATTATGGCGAATCCCGGAGTGGCCAGCGGGCTGCCGAGGAAGCCCGACACGGTGAGCCAGTCGAGACCGAAGGACCCGACGCCGAGGCCGTGGATGCCGGAGCCGACCTGCTGCATGGTGACGGACTTGTTCCAGATCAAGCAGAGGATGGAGACTGCGGATATGGAGGGGAAGAGGTAGTTGGGGACGATGTAGTAGGCGAAGCTTGAGATGAACACTATGAGGAAGAACTGGAGCCTTGTCAGCCCTCCCTTTGGCCGCTTCTCGCGTTCGTGCAGCGCTCTGCAAGTAATTTGTTACTTTTTTCTTTCTAAATTATCAGCAAATCTGAAGCTTTGCTACTTCAATAAAAGGGTATATATGTGAATTAGATATGGCAATACGGTTCTTCTAACAGAAAATTTCTAAAAAAATATAACAAAAGATAGTAAAATAATAGATAAGGTAATAAGTTTGCAAAATTTCTATAAAGATAATTAATGTGTCGCCAGAAGCGTTGTGGAGCACAACAACAATGACGAATGTAATTTATTTTATTTCAGAACTAAATTCGATTCGGTCGGACCAAAACAAAATAATGCTCATCCGTATGTGAGAGAGAGAGAGAGAGAGAGAGTACCTAAACAAGGAGACCTGTACCAGGTTGCTGGGCCACCACATGTAAGGGGAGTCAACCAGGAACTTTCTGAATATTCCTGCCCATCCGTAGCCCAAGAACTGAACTTAACTTCAAGGAAAGTAGAAGACCTTTTAGGTTGCAGAAGCCAAAATGGCTGTATAGTTGAAGTATAACTTTAAGGTCACGTTTGATTCAAGTATTTTTTTTGCTTAAAAATAGTTTTTAGATTTTTTTATCTTTGTTTGATATGTGTAGAATTGAAAATTAAGAGAAAAATAAAAGGAATTTCGTATTTTTATTGTTGTGGAAAAATAATTTCCGAGATCCCTCTTGAAAATAGTTTTATTTTTCTAGAAATATTTTTAAATATTTTGTTTGGACAATAACATCCTTATTTTACTTTCAAAATTTTAACTTCTACACTAAACATATAAATTTAAATAATAAAAACATGAAAGAGTATTTATGAAAAACTAAATAAATTAATTTTTTTTTTTTATATATTTTCAACCTAATCTGACCAAACATAGGTATAGAAATATTAAAAAAAAAAATTATGAAAAAAAAATAGAAAATAAATTTTTAGGAATACAAAAACTTGATCCAAACAACCCTAAAATCTCAATAGTGAAACTGTTATCAATGGAAGGTTTACTGTAGTTTATAATGGAATATATGTGTTTTGTGTACATGTTCCACTGTGGAAGGATGCAAAGATAGTATTCTTAAGTTTTAGCAACATACAAATTAAGACAGCTACAAGCTACAGAAATATATCATGGACTCTTGTTAATGAATGCAATAGACTCTACGAATTGTTGTTTTGTTTGAAAGTAATTGGATCTTGTAATTTTCCTTCTTCTTCTTTTAGAGCCATCTTCTTGTACCTGGGTCATTGTTTCCTATTAATCAGCGACGGACGGACGGATGGACGGACGGACGGTTGGCAACGGACAGACGGCCAACTTTAAATATTTCGAGTATTAATTAAAAAGACGTCGTCGAATCGTCGTTCAGACGTCACTAGTTTATGCGGTTAACCAGAAGAAAAAAAGAAACTCTGTGACGGTCTTACAAGAACGCACCGTGGTTGTAAGTGTGAGCAAGACAGCTACCACCGGGTTCACCTGCCTATGATAGAAAGCCTTGGAGACGGTGATGAGAGCTGTAGAAGCCCCATTGTAGCCCGTGGTAGCGAAGATGGTGATGAGGACGTGCTCCTTCAAGTTGAAGGGTGACGGATTCAGCGAGAAGCGCCATCCCGTTCCCGGAACTCTGATGGGCGCAGATGGAAGCCAAGCTGCCATCAGTTTCCCGAGTGGCATTGCTGCAATCTGTGCCGATACAGTGGTTATGAAGAGGACGTTTTGGCGGTACACCATGAACTGGTTCAAGAAGGAGAGGATGGTGCAGGCTGCGATCCCCAGAACCAATGTTCGGAATGTCAAGCACGGTAGGGTGGGGTCGTCTGTGATTGGTACGGTGAGACGGACTTGCTCGATTGGGCAGTCGTTAATGTCGACCATATCTGTACAAGGAGCGAGTCATTCAAATTGATTCAGACGTCGCCTACACATAAGTTGATACATATTGATTTGGAAGTTGAAAAAACATGATTTCATGAGTTCCTCATCCCCTTGATATAATATTGTACTTACTGAATAACTTCAATTTAGGGATTTGTAATTGTGGAGGATGCTTCTATAATGTTCTCGGATTGTCAAAGTGATTATCCTCAATTTATTACATTTTTCAAAACAAAAATTTACGCTGTTAACCCCATGTCAAGAGATTACAATGGGTAACTCACTGACAACAGGGGGGACATCATAAAAAAGTCTTCTTTGCCAATTGCAATTCTCCTTACTCTATGTTCTTGTTTTTATTGTTGTTGTTATCTAGGCAGGGATAAGCAGCACGGAATGTTGCCCGTGTCGTGTCGGATACTTACTAGATAAAATCCGGATGCATCTCGAATGCAAGTATGATATAGCAGTGAACAGAATTGAAAGGTTTATATATAGAGAGCTCACCTGTCTTCTCTCTAAATTCTTTTTCAATCTTAGGAATATGCTTCTCCGTCTCATCCATGGCTGGCTAGTCAGTTGCTTGTTGGGAGTTCAGAAGCTTCCTTCTCTTGCTAAGAATATAGGAAGGTGTGGGAGTTAAAAGAGATGGATTGAAGCTCTCTACATACGAGTAATCATCCATATGGTATATATAATTGATATATGGCAAAAAAAAAAATTCAAATAATTAAGTTTGATTTAAAGTATACTGAGAATGAGGCCAAGAGTGTCCTTGTAAGCACCAACGGACAATGCGGCATCTTCTGCCTGCCGGGTTCACTACGGACTATAGACTACCGCCATGCACCGCAATGTTAGTATTTTCTACTTTGTTTTGGAAGTTTTATTTTTACATTAAAAAATTAGCAATGTGTTTATCTCAATATATAGCTTTACTTAGTATTGATATTTGCACATGGGGTGATGGTCCATGTGGGTTGACTTTCCTAGAGGGATTAAGTGTGAACCATTTTATGACAATATTTATTTTGTCACCACCTTGGGAATGTTTTCCTTAGGAGCTTACTTGGACTCGGACACAAAATGGCACTTTATTGGCTCACTTTGCACATCACACGCTACCAAAATAAGTCAAATTAGCGACGAAATTAGCGACTCAGGAAGGCAACGTCGCTAATATTATTAAAATTAGCGACGTATTTAAAAGACATCGCAATACGTCGCAAGCAGCGACGTTTAACGACCTTTAGTATTATGAAAGCTGACATCTCAACGAATCGGTGGACGTCGCTATATTATTAATAATAGCGACGTTTAGCGACTCCACGCATTATATGTCGCAGTATATTAAAAATTTAGCGACTTTTAGCGACGTTTCGTGTTGACGTCGCTAAATCACTTCATATAGGGTTCTGCTGGTTGGTTCGACTTTTCATTTCTCCCAAATTATCAATTCCCGCGCGCCCCCCTACACCCTTGTTTCTGCCGACCGCCGACCACCTCCGAGCCCCCAGTGACCCCCTCTTCGACCCCCCCGCCTTCAAGCCCCAGGCGACCCCTTCTTTGACCCACCCGCCCCCACGACATCCAGACACAGCTCCTCCCCGCTACTAAAATAAGCGGGATTAGCGACGTTTTTTAGCGACTCCATGTAAAAACATCGCTAATTTAGCGACTCCATGTAAAAATGTCGCTGGACGTCGCTAATTGGTGACATTTAGCGACGTTTAGCGACTTTTATTCAGTTTTTAAAAGATTAGTCGCTATAAGTTCAATTTAGGTCGCTAAACGTCGCTAATATATTTTATTTAGCGACGTTTAGCGATGTTTTTAGCGACGTATATTTTTTGGACATTTTAGCGACGTCATTAGCGACGTTTAAGACGTCGCTAAATTAGCGACGTCATTATTGGCGTCGCTAAAACGTCGCTAAATTCTAAATTAGCGACATTATTTTTGGCGTCGCTAAATTCGTCGCTAAATTAGCGACGTCATTATTGGCGTCGCTAAAACGTCGCTAAATTTTTTACTTAGGGCTGATTCCCCCCATTTTCTTCGATCTTTCCCTCCCCCTCTCCCAAATTTTGAACCCGCTCTCGATCTCTCCCGCTCCGGATCCTCCTTCCTCCCTCCGGCGACCCCCCTCGGCCGCGTCCTCCCCCTCCGGCTCCTCTCCTCCCTCCAGCGCCCCCTCCTCCCTCCGGCCGCGTCATTCCCCCTCCTCCTCCTCCTCTAGGTAAACCCTAACTCTCTCTCTCTCTCTCTCTCCCTCTCTCTCTCTCTCATGACACACATGGCACTGACACTGACACGACGCACACATGTTACAGACACTGACACAGACATGACACACACACTGACACGACACACACACGTGACCTAGGGTTAAGGTTAGGGTTAGGGTTAGGGTTTTTGACCTGGGGTTAGGGTTAGGGTTTTTGACCTGGGATTAGGGTTAGATTTTTTGTGATAAGGGCTTAGTGTAATCTGTAAACCCTCTGATTTTTCAAGAATTTCAAATTTGGATTTTTCAAAATTTTTTAGAATTTTCTGAAAATTTTTCTGTAATTAAAATCAGAATTTTAATTATTAAATGATTTTTATTTGTTGGTAATTACTATTGAAATATTATGAAAATAATATTTTTGGGTGTAAAATGAAAAACTGGACTTAGGGTAATTTTTTTGGAATTTATCGGGCCCCGGACCTATTTTTAATCACCTAAAAACAATTACTTTTAATTATTTATTTATTTAAATAAAACCCTAGCCCGGCCCAACCTCACCCCGGTCCAAATCTCGGCCCAGCCCACCAGAGCTATCGGGTCGGGTCGGGTCCGCCCGACCGAACCCGACCCGCGACCCGCCGGCTACCCGTTTCCCCCACTCGCCTGAGAGCAGGTCGCCCCCCCCCCCCCCCCGCGTCCACCGCCGAAACCGCCGCGCCACGTCGCCCGCCTGTGCCCCGCTCACCCCACGACCCCCTCCGCTCCGCCTCGTCCGGAGCCACGACCGCCTCACCCAGCCCCTCGCCCCGCCTATAAAAACCCCCACCGTTTCCCCCTCCGGTCACCCCTCCCCGCTGCGCTCCGCCCGACTCCGGCCGCCACCCGCCGCGTCCCGCGCCACCCAGCGACGCGCCACCGCCGCAACTCCCCTTCCTCCCCCTGGCCAGCCTCTGCTATCCCCGCCGCCGCCGGCCAGCAGCAGAAGCAGCAGCAGTCGCCCACGGCTCCGACGACGCCCTGCCCGCCCCGTCGCCTCCGGTGACGCCACTCGCAGCCGCCCCAGCCTTCCTCCGGCCAGCCTCCTCGCCGGAGAACTCCGCAAACCCTAACCCTAACCCTAATTTCCCTTTGTGTCAGGACACGTGTCGGACACGGTTTTTCCGGGTTTTTCTGACCCTGTTCAGGTACGCGTATCTTTCTGCTCGTAACCCCGTTTTTGATTTCGTCTTTTGCGTTGCGAAGCCTGCATGACCCTCTCGGTGCCCGTGCAACCCGCTCGGGGCATCGTGTCCTGTGGTGATCGCACACCGCGATCCAAAAACAGGAAAAACAACGACCCGATTCACCCCGGAACTGGGTACGCCCCGCCAAACGGGACGACTTGGTCGCGCGCGGTCTTCACAGATACGTGCGCGTCGTTGATGCGTTCACACCGGGATCAACGCGTATCCGCGGACACCGCCCCGTATCCGCATTTTCTGAATCACGCCCTAACTTTGTGTACACACGTCAAATCGAAACGAAACTTGCATCATCGGACTCGTAACGATACGCTGGTCCTGTGACCCAAGTTTGGTTCGATTCCGAGAACGTTGACGAGATCGCGTGTCGTGGGCCCCACAGATCCCGCTCGACGGGCGATTTTGTGATCGGCTCATCGGAATCCAATTCTGGAAGTTCCGTTGGGTTTGTATCATCGTTCCTGACCTGTTGACACTAAGTTTGGTGAATTTGGAGACATTTGACCTTGACACATTTTTCGGTGCAAAGCGGGTCCACATGCGGACCCCGTTTTGACCCAAAATTGTCGTTTTTGCCCTTGTCTCCAAATTGGACCCAAGGATAGGCGTTTCTAGCTATTTGATATCTTTTGAGCATGATAGTAATATTTATTTCAGCATCCAGAGACATTTCTGGAAATTTCTCCGAGGATAGAACTCTAGTGGGATCTAAACATCAGGCAAGTACCTGCACTTCAAGTTTAATCTTTATATTGTGATAATTAGTTCCTTGCTCTACGAGTACCATTGTATGATTACACTTAGTGTTGGGATTTGAAGTTCATGTCTTGCTTTTCGTGTCGGGTGGGAGAATACTAGGAGGCATGTAGTTTACCCTTCCCCCTGTCGTGACTGCTAGCTGTTGGTACGCGACTGTACCATCAGCCTTATTCTTGATTATTCCTGACTGCTAGTCGTCTATGACGGCCTTATTAGCCTTATAAACCCCTACATGCCGACTATGTATTCTAAATACACAATTACACACACATAGTTTCTTGTCTTGTTACAGTTGCATTTCTTGTCTCATTATATCCCTGTTTTACTCATGTCCCTGGTTTCTAGCAATTAATCATGTTTTACTTATATTCCTGATTTTTAGTGCTTAATTCTTAGTTAATTTCACTACTTATTGTGCATATTCTTATCGTGATTGTTTAGTCAGTTCTCTCCTACTTGTCATAAATATTTAGTTTAATCTTGTTGTGTATTTGGTACTTTACTCCTTTCCTGACTGGATCCGTTGATTTAGGCGATGATGTGGACTATACCCCACCTATTATGGCCCCTATGAGGGAACAGATGATACTTTTGAGGAGCCGGTTCCCACCCAGGAGATCACTTCTGAGGAGTAGTTAGCAGTTAGTTATTATTTTCTTTCATCCTAGTAATCGGATTTGTCCCCGATTTAAACTTCTGGTTCTGTAATAAACTATGGATCTATTTGTCACATTTATTTATTTGAAACCTTAGCATTCCTATTTTCCTGTTATCATCCTTGCCTATTTGTTATTGTGAATGAGCTAGATCTTAATTTAACTGTGAATATGACCTAGACAGCGTACTACCGCCGGCACTGCGGTGTAGGCTAGACGTACCCACGTACTCGTGCCCGAATATCCGGGTGCGGGTCCTGACATAATCCACGACTGCAGTCGATCCTCCCTCACTGGATCCATGGGTTCGCCATTGATGATCGAAAGTTTTGGTGGTGATCCACGAGGAAATCCCTTGCAGCTCCTTCTGTACCATCCCTCCTACGATGACGAGAGTGTCTCTGTCGTACAAAACCGGTCGAATAGTCTGGTGGAAGACGTGATTGTACTGGAGGCATTTCAGGTTCCCGCCCAATAACGAGATGATCAACACGAGTCACAAGTTCCTCCATAAGAAATCGACTGTGTGGGAGAAGATTTATCTCAGGTTGTTGCAAATATTGTTGGTATACACCACTTTGAAATATAAAAGATATAAATTAATTTTTTTATCATATCTATGTATATGTAATTTTGAAAGTGTAATAAAGGCATACCAAATTATGTATGCCATCGACAAAAGCACGCAAAGTAGAATCATCTACGGATCTACTCTTGAACCTTTGCTCCTCATATTTGTATACTCGGTTGCTCATAAGAGAGCATCCCCACCATTACCTATAATCCAAGTTACCAATGTCTGCATAATGTAAACAAAATTTGAGCAAACTATTTACACTAAATCAATACGAATAATGAGTAACTTAGAACTTATATTCCTCAGCAGATCTTAGTCCGGAAGACATGTCCCTCACACTATAATTCTCGAACCGATTATTCCAATCAGCAACGAAACCAAGGATTCGTTGTATTGCATTTGTTGTCTCATAACCGACAGTCGGTGGATCATCGAGAATTATTTGACTCATCCCGAATTATCGAAGAACACGGTCTGCCGAATGGTACATGGTGAACCGATCATATATAATATAAGATCTGTGTAAACTAAACGAATATGATGTCCTCTTGATTTCTGGAGCATCATCTTCACATGTGTAAGGTAACCATGTAACCTATTTAATGACAATGTATCAAATAGATATGGTATTTCTCTACGATCATAACTATAATAATTTAAAATTATTTAAATAATTACCTCATGATATAGTAGTGTATCAAATTGGCTACGATAAAGTGATACACTCATGTATTGGTAGTGTTGATAATCTACTACATCTGTGGGCCATCGCATAGCAACCGAAAAGACTCCAACATCACTGAGAATGCTAGTAATAGGCCTACCAATATATAAGTGCTCGTAGGACCAGAACTATAAAACAAAAATATAACATTAGTACAAACAAAATTTGTATTCTAATCTAACTAATTTAGGTCTTTCATTTATACCTGAATCAGTGAAATACATCCACAAATACTCTTTCGACTGGATCTCACAAATTTTGTCAAATTTGCGTATAAAAATGCTAGAGTAGCAACTCCCCATGCATGCTGAGTATGTTCTGTCAAATCATCCAAGAATGGTAGAAGCTGCACATTTACCATATTTTTTGATGCGTCAGAAAATAGAATTGTACCACATAAACAGAGCAAATACGCTCTAGTGCAACGAATGAACTGAAAATATTAAGTGTTATATAAACACTAAATTAAGTCATAAACAAATCTTACTAATTAAAATATATACCCGCATTTCATCTACATCAACCACCCCGTCAATAGTGTGATGTAGGTCCATGAAGTTGCCACGAAGTCATGTAAACTTCACAAAATGGTCATATTTTATACCAGATGGAGGGGTAACACCGAGATACCTCCTTATCAGATCACATCCCTTTAAGTGCGGATCAAAATATATAGCGTCACCTTTAATAGATAACCCTAGTATATTTGCCACATCAAATAGGGTGATCGTCATCTCGCCGAATGAGAGTTGGAAAGTGTTGCGTTCAGGCCACCAACGCTTCGCAAGACTTACAACTAGATGAAGATCGTGGATTAAATATCTAACCCTATCTATATAGTAGAATCCAAAGGATTCCACCAAAGCCTTTTGGACAGAATTTAGCTCCCACGTACGATAGTTTCTTTCGGTCCGCCAATGTACATGGATCCGGGTTCGTAAACCAAGATCATGATCGTATAACTATAAAAAATATATGCATTATATTTTATGTGCAAATTACTTAACTTGCAAATTTATAATTTAAAAAATTACCTCTCTAGTAAATATCCGACTAGATATGTGGTCTTCACGTTGTTTAATAATAAGGTCAGTAGTCGGTGCACCAGGAATACGACCGTCATTTTGGTTAGCCATCTACAAAAAAAACTAACTATGATCATTTACGACTAAAATATAATAAGTCTATCAACGATTTAAAAAATATCACAAATAATATGTTTACTTGCATTAGATTTTTGGGTTATTTTTTTTCCAGTTGATCTTGCTGCTTGCAGACAGGGAAGTGGGGGAGAGGAGAGTGTTGTCAGGAGAGGAGAGTGTTGTGAGAGTGCGGTGAGGAGGAGGAGTTGGGGGCTGATTTATAGAGGGAGTGGGAGATTTTTTTTTTTGAGGGCTGATTTATAGAGGGAGAGGGGGGTCTTCGATGCTGTAGTTATTCTCGCGTGACCCGCCAACTGAGTTGGCGAGTTCTCTGGATTGCGTTTGACCCTGCCAACTCAGTTGGCGAGTTG
This sequence comes from Iris macrosiphon, assembly GCA_036927795.1. Lineage (NCBI taxonomy): Eukaryota > Viridiplantae > Streptophyta > Magnoliopsida > Asparagales > Iridaceae > Iris > Iris macrosiphon. Next base: position 57,650,985 of record JAYESA010000009.1, read on the forward strand.
TCCCCCTCGTTGCAAAATTTTAAAACTTTTCCCCTTTTTCGCAATTATGCTATAATTCTTCCTTCTTCTTCTTTTTGAAAAAAATCGTATTTTTATTCATAATTGATGATGTTGATCTAAAGTCATTGTCAAATACATTATCTAGAACTAGAAAACAACTAATTTTCCAAACTCACAAAAACGTTGGAGATGCTGATATGATTATTTGTAGCTTTCATAATTATTCCATGTTGTCCCTATGCCAGGCCTGCATTAATTTTATAGTGACCAGGTGTTTAGGAATTCTTTAAGTTTGAAAAGTATTAGGATGACTTAAGAAGGTTTTTTGATATCTTGTGTTAAGGATAACAATAATGCTTTGGATGACCAGAACGGAGATTAGACAGGCTTTTTGGAAATACTACAATAATCTTATATGGGTAGAAAAAATAAGTCTAAAGCTGGTTGGAATAATATATATTCTATTAAAGATATTCACGAAGATGATAATAGTGCCTTTACAGCTTTACTGAAGAAGTTATTGAAAGGCTATTTTTTATTTGCCAAGGGATAAAACTCTTGGCTAGATTACTTTCCTATTATTTGTTACCAAGTATACATGCACGTAAATTATACATATTTTATATTCTTTGGAAATAAAATTTTAAGTATTTAAAAATAGTATTAAATACATACAAGACACGTGTATTAGTTTTTTTGTACCTATTTTACACTATTTTGAAGTTTAATAGGTTTTCTGTATTGATTTTTTTATCAACTCCACGTATACGTAATACAATACTGATTTTGAATTGCTCCTGCATTAGTTTTATAATCTGCTCTTTGATATTTTTATATATAATTTCTAATCTGCTAAGAAACTATAATATTTCAAAATCATCATTCGTTTTAAATTAGAGTTCATTTGTAAGCATTGCATGGCTTGTAACATCAATTTTTGGATTGATTTAGAAATGAGGGGTCAACAAATTGAATTACATGCTCTTTTCAATCAAATTTCACATGCTTTTTTTTTTAATTTGTTTGGTGTTCGACTTTTGTCCAACGTAAATTCTGACTCTGTCTCTGAACATATCAATTCCATTCTCATCTGTATGAAACTTATCAAGCTTAGCTTCCTCAGTCTCCAACACATCCCCTATCTAACAATACCAAGTTGTGACGTGATTTTACCTGCTATATAAAAATTGTAGGTTCTTGCCAATCCTTAGCTTTTAGTTTTACAAGTCTATAGGAGGACTGTGGGGTCAATTGGTACGACTGTTGTCTATAAATACTAGACAAATTCTGTAGGCACTTCATAGTTTACTTAGACCAGACTATTATTTCAGAATAGTTCAATTTTTTGTAATTTTTACTTAGGACGGTTCAAAATTTACTCAGGACAGTCCAAACCTTCCAAATCTTTCCAAAATTATTCATTCTAAATTTCTAATCTCTTTTCAAATTTTCTAACCTCCAAATCCTAATCCTAACCCTACGGAGGAGGAGGCGGAGGCGGGAGGAGGAGGAGGCGGCGGGAGGCGGAGGAGGAGGAGGGTCAATTGCTCTCTATTTTACTTTTGTGTGCATCTACACTTCTCTCTATTTTACTCCTCCGTTCTCCAGAAAACGTAGCATGGTAGTGGTCAATTGCTCACATTCACAAATTTGGAGATCATGTCAAAATTTGCAACGGAATTGTTTGGTCTGAATTTTGTGGACTTAGTGATGGTCCGGCCCATATTTCATAAAATGGGATAAACCGTTTGCATTATTATTAATTACTTTCAGTTCTAATTCCAGTAATTGATCAGCTTACAAGTATGTTTGGATTTAATTCTAAAAAGTCGCATTGCTATTAGTTGATAATTATTTTTCCGTTTTTCTAAATGGGTCTAAAGGAATTGTAATTTTTTTATTATAGTGGAAGGAAATGAGAATTTCATGTAAAATTTGTGTATTTCATGTGCAACTACTTTAGGGAAGGATTTGGATTGGCTTACTATATTCCCAACACATTACGTTTGCAACTGTAATTACATTATATTGAAGCTCACTTTTGCAAACGTGTTACAAAACCTTGCAGAAAAGTTTACATTGCTTTAGGAACAAGGAAAGAAAAAAACAAAGGAAAATTGCAGTTAATGGAAGCTCAACCAACTCAGAATTAGAAGAAAGCAATTAGCATAGACAATGGTCATCCTGCACTCTTAGCTAGGTCTCGCTTAACGTAAAGAGGGAATCTCCCATGGTTGAAAACATCATCAGAGCCATCCACTTCCCGGCCGGTACCTTCATCAAATAAGACATTCCATTAGTATTAGACCTAAGTTCAATTCATCAATATTGAAATTGATATATTTCTTCTCTTGGAACATGCACGCATTTCCAATTTTCCACATTTGATCAATCTCTCTCTTCTCTCTCTCTCTCACACACACACACACACTCAGGACGGATCCAGAAATGTAAACTGAGGTGGGCTAGAGTGAGTTGGGGTTGGCTAGGTGTAGGTTAACTTCTACAAAAAAAAAAAAAAAAAAAAATCTATATAAAAAAAAAAAAAATCTGGAGTGGACTAAAGCCCACCCCACTCAATATATATATATATATATATATATATATATATATATATATATATATATATATATATATATATATATATATATAATGTGATTTGGGATAAAATTAAATTTGGATGTCCTTATTCTTATCTACAACCACCTCTATTTATTCTCTCTTTATCTACAACCGCCTCTATCTATTCCCTCTCTATATATACATTATTAATAAGAAAGTCCAGAGGATTCATTCGGCTACCATATTCTTTCTCTCTCTTCCTATTTTACAACACGTTATCAGCAAGAGACTCTAACCAAGAAGAAGGAGTCCATCGAGATCGTAAAAATTTGACGCGACGACGGAAGATGCTTCTCGATTTGCAACAACAAGCTAACATGGAGAGTTAGAGCACCATTATTCGAGGAGCTCCAGATATGAACAATACAAAAAAGGTCGGATAAGCAAAAAATGTCAGATGCTAATTGATTCCAAAAATATATAATGGTTCCTTAAAAAAAAAAAATAACACAACATGTCATAGATATATATATTATAATCTTCTGCATGCAACATTTTTTCTTTAAACCTAAAATTGAAGTTAGGATGTTCTGAATCTATATGTGCATTTACGGATATTATAATCAATATTGTGTATATGACTACTTTACTACTGCTTGAATCACGTCTCAGTTTAATTTTTATTTTATTTTCTAACTTATTAAACCTTAACATAAATATTGTTTTGGGATGTATGTGTTATGTTCATTTCGTGTTTGATTATGTTCATTTCTTCATTCGGAATATAATTAGTTCAACTTTTGATGCTTTTGCTGAATGTTTCAAAGATATCTCAATTAAAATTTTTTTTTTTTTTATCTTCTTTTGAAGCTGAGACAAATTGTTATTTTCGTATTTCTCAAGTGCCAGCTATTTCTGTGTATTATCATGGTTTCTAGGCGTAAGAGGTTTAGATAATGAATGTGATTTTAGTTTAGTTAATGAACTTTCCATTGTTTATGTTGATCCACAATCATCAATCTGTATATGTAGTGTATGATCTCTACTTGATATTTTGGCACAAAATCATCATGCAGTTAAGTTTTTAATTAATTTCACGAGAGATGGAGTATAGAGATGAAATAAATTTGATATATTCATCGATTCGAGGTACTATTGGCAATCCTTAATATTTATCTATACATATATTTGGTTACTTTTTAAAGATATGATCAACATCCTTAATAGTTATCTAATATAGTCGTTTAAAACTAACCATCATGAAAGATTTGATTAGTCCAAAATAACAAATATTATGATAAGATGTAGACTTTGGGGTATATATCTTATTTGGACACACCTATATTCATATTCACGTTAGACAAAGTGTACCGACAGATACACGTTATTATTATGATTATGTTTTTATGGAAGTGTAGTTGTGTTCTTAAAGGTGCACTTGCTGATGTGATTTTTTTTTATTACTCCACTTTCAAGTTTACAATGAAAGTAAACAGACCAAGGCTTGATAAAGTATTATGCATAACATACCAAGTCATTTTGCTCGACTGTTTGAAAATGCAGGTTTTCTTTTATTTATTATATTTATTTTTTACCATACATACAACCTATGCGACCTTTATATATGGGTAAGATGATTGCAATTTGTATTTTATCTTTACTGAATGTATGACCTTATGCAAATTGTTAGTTGTTCGGATATATCTTCTATCCTAATTACCCTATCTGTTTAAATAAGTTGGATAACTGTCATGTTTCTTTACCTATTTTATTTGAACGACTAAATTTGGTATAACCATGTGAAATATCGGTTATCCAACAAGGCCAAGTTCATCATGCATGTAGTCTACGACTTTTAAATGATATCATTTACTTGGAAAGATTCTTATGTCTATATGACATGTTTCTTTTTAAGTGGTTTTGATCAGGATATTCTAGTAGATATTTGAGCAATAGCCAAGTTTTACAATTATTCATCACCTGCTTGGACTTTTTTTTTTGTTCATATTCAACTATTTGCAATATAAATTGCAACACAAAATATGATTGATAATACTTTAAAATTTCTAATAAACAAAGTAGACTTCTATGACTAGTTGTCCTACATAGATATGAAGTTCTATAGACATTTTAATTAAAAGTTTACAATGCTACTATACACACTATCCTTAAGAATATGATATCATTTCCTTCACAATAATACTAGATTGAACGTAATATCCACGATAGTTGGTTTTGCTCAAATTAATTGAACGCTCCGACAGAGCATATTTTACCAAATATATGCATACTCTCATAATTCCAGGAGAATTTTAATGAGTTTCGATATAAAGAAAATTGTGTATCGTATTAAAACTCTGAGCAAGTGAAATAAGAAATAATTTTTGAGAAACCACTAGTCTAGAGAACCAGAATTTAGTCTAGAAAATAGAAGTTAGCCTAGAGAACCAGAAGTTCCTCTTAGAGAACCGAAAGTTCATCTAAATAGATTTTTCAGCTATTCCCTAGAGATCTACGTCACTCACATTGGAAATGTCATGTTACATACTACGTTGAGTCAGAATCTCAATTATAAGGCTCCATTATGAGGCAGAAGCCGAATGATCCCATAACTTTTGAACTATGACATGATCAAGACATCCTGGACAATGATGGTAAGATTTATCAAAACTAATTTTTGTGATCATCTCTTAGCAAATGGCAGCAAGACTAATGGTCAACTAGGTTTTCTTAAAGAAAATTAGTTTATAATCCATTAATCCTGAAGATTATTTATTTAGACTTACATTATTTTTAGATTTATATGGCTTATGTTGGTATGATTTGAATATACAATCTTGGCATCTATCTTTTGTGAATTATAGTATCAAAAATGTATATGTTCATCTCCTTAGATTATTAAATCTTTTATATATGAGACGTCTTTAATGTAAAATTTATGATCTATCACTTTGATAAAATTTAATTCCCGCCGTTAGGGGGAGATAGGAGGAAGATAAATGTCTTGTTCCAAAAGAACGTCGTGAATTATCGTTCTAGAAGAACTTTATGAATTATCATTCCAGAAATTTATGAATTATTATTCCAGAAGAACGTCGTAAAGTATCGTTCCAGAAGAACTTACTATGGCATACTTCTACTTTATATTTTATTGCAAATAAATTATTAGATGCTTACTTGATGATTTAATAATGCTGCATAATAACTATACCAACTATGAATATACCTTGTAGAATAGAAGTAAATATCAAAAGAACCAAATAGAGGCAGCAAATGAATAAGTTCTACGTTGAGAACGTATAAGACCCAAAGGTTCTAAAGATTCATCTCTCCAGAAGAAAAGAACGAATGAGTGTAACACACCATAGTGCTCTTGAAGAAGCAGCTCCTGAAGTAGCATCTCCTGAAGATAAAAGTTCATGATGGTCCGGAAGATGTAATGAACCAATGATTCAATTTCTTAAAGTATATCGCTCCGGTCGAGGATATACCTCAGATCATAAAAAAGGCTAAGAAAGAGGTACTGATACCCAAGAAATAAGTGTTTTATACATATTCAAGAGAAATTTGGAATCAAGAAGGATTTGTCATAGATGACATTATCAAATAAAAATAAAAATTGTGATGGAAATAAATGATAATACTAGACCACGAATAATCCTTCAACGTTAAGGATAATGAAAAAATGTGACACCTCTCTTCACAACGTGAAGTGTTCGATATTATATTACAAAATCCAAAAGGAAGAAACAAGAGATCCAAATGAATAGATCAATGCTAGCTCAAGGATTTTGAAACGACCATGAGTAGAATATGAAGAAATATATTCTCCGGTCATGATAACGCCTAGACGATGAGATATACATGATATCCCCGAAGGATTTAAATCTCCAAGTAAATCCTTGAAGGATTTAATATTACCATGATATCCCCGAAGGATTTGTAAAATGAGTCATATATGGATTAAACCATCCAGAAGAATGTGATATACTCATTGAGTATCTGTGTAGGAAATGATATAATAGTGATCCTAAAAATGTCCAGTGGCCGTCTATGACAATACCTCCTGAAGAGAAGATCTTCCGACGAGATAATCTCCTAAAGAGATAGAAAATATGACATAAAGAATGCCTCCTAAAGAGAAGACCTCATGTAGAGATAGAAAATATGACAAGTATCTCCTAAAGAGATTTGAAATATCTCATGAAGAGATTGAAAATATCTCAAAAAAAGAGATAAATATCCAGAAGAGATATCATACAATCTCTTGAAATGAATTTCTAGAATTGATAAATCTCTAGAAGAGATATACTATAATCTTCCGAAGAGATAATATTAATCTCCTGAAGAGATAATCTCCCGCAGAGATATGAATCTCCAGAAGAGATATTCCGAAGAGAAGATCTCCTGACAAGATTCAATATGAGTAGTTAGCATTACTCAGTATACCTATAATGACCAGGTAAATAAGGATCCTTTATGACCGAAATAATAAAGAGAACATGTTCTGGGTCCTGAAGTACCATATTTAAAGAATATTAATTATTTATTCACTTAGCGTAATATTTTTTTGTGAGTATGCTAATATGCACTTACACATATACACTGGAATGACATAAGACACATAAATCATTCTTGATTTAATTCATATGAATGTTTTGATCTTATAAGATATGCAAATGCATGGTATGTCTGATCTCCATTAAGGGGATATTACAACCAAGTTATATTTTATAAAAAGTGTTGCAGGTATTTTCGAAGATAAATAAAAAAAATTATTGCATCAACCTCATCAAATTATTCTTGCTCCTAATGAAGCAAACAAAGAATGTACATGTCTATAGATTCTAGAGTTCAACAATCAGGGAGAGTTGCAAGTTTCCAGAAATAACAAATAAAGCCTACACATCTTTATGAGAATATGATAATTATATGAATGTATAGGCAAATTAGGATGAGAGGTAACATTCAATGTTTTGGGGGTTCACTTTTAGTTCACAGTGATGTAAGAACTATGTATGATTTTATAATTTTGAGGGGGAGTATCATGAAGATGCTAATGGAGACATCTCGAAGTATGTCTTTGCGCATTGTACTCTTTTCCTTCGATGAGATTTTTTTTCCACTGGGTTTTTCCTTCGAAAGGTTTTTAACGAGGCAATGTAAGTCGCACCCACTTGGATTCCTGAAGCATCATATCCCTAAAGAATATTATTCCTGAAGAATATTATTGTACTTTTTTCTTTTCTATGAATTATTTTTTTTTTCCAAGATGAATTTTTTTTTAATGAGACAATAATTAAAGTGGGCATCCAAAGGGTAGATGTGATTTATACAATTTTGATCTTGAACGCAAGTAAGTAACTATGAATAAAGAGTTTAGCCTTCTTTTTTTTTTATTAATAATAAAGAGTAATTAAGTAATGGTTTGAATTAATCTGTTAACAATTAATGTTGTACGTACGTACCTTCTACCACCACAACCATTCTCCCTTTGGCAGTTGAAGTATATGGCAGCTACAGGTGGGCCGAGGTTATAACATTGTGCAAAATCGCTGCAGCTGAAGTTTGGGCGCCATCCAGGTGCATAAATGGTTTGTCGCACGCTCTGTTTGAATACTACAAACACGAAGCGATGGATCCCAGCCGTAGGCTGTGGGCTCTCGTAGGGGACGATTTCGTTTCCTGCAACCATGCATATTGAATCATGAATGAATGATCATGGTGGTGGTCATAATTATATATATATATATATATATATTCACTTCTAGTTGTTGCTACGTTGTGATTGCAATACGTCCACATTACGAATATATGGAGTTAATTTGTTGATAAAAAGATCTTAGTGATTAGACTAGTTAATGTAGGAATTTGTGCTATTTTCACTGACCATCACTTGCATTGGCCATTTCCGGGATGTCTGTCACCAACCTGAAACGTAAATGATATCAGAATTTGTTGACAATGATAGTTATATATAGTGCAACTGCATCAGTCTGGATTTGGAGAACTGGTTATGTTAGATTGATGAATGTGTATTTTATATGGGTATTTCCACCGACCAGCATATTTATCAATTTACTTTTTACTTCAATGGCTCGTTTGGTTCGCGAAATCATGGAGCTGAAAAAGGAAAGTCATTACTTTCCTATGTTTGGGTGCCAAAGAAATTGAGGAAGAAAGGAAAGTGTGATTTCCAATGGAAAAAAAAAAATGTTCCCTCGGATGATTTTTTTATTGAATGAAATGGTAGCTATATATAATTGAACATTTGATGTAAAGAGATAGACTTAAAGAAAAGATATATCAAAGTTGTTTCAACAAACAAAATAACTTATCAATCTAAACAAACTAAAAATCTAAACCAATTAACAAGATTATCACCAACAATCACTCCCTTAATCTTGTTGCATCAATGCTTCACTTTCTGCACCCGGATCTTCTTGCGCATCTCGAGGAACTTTAGTCGTCCAAGTGATTTAGTCAAGATATCGGCGAGCTGATCATTGGATATTGGAATGTGATCTTCAAGATATCGGCGAGCTGATCATTGGATATTGGAATGTGATATCAGCTCGCCGATATCTTGACTAAATCACTTGGACGACTAAAGTTCCTCGAGATGCGCAAGAAGATCCGGGTGCAGAAAGTGAAGCATTGATGCAACAAGATTAAGGGAGTGATTGTTGGTGATAATCTTGTTAGTTGGTTTAGATTTTTAGCTTGTTTAGATTGATAAGTTGTTTTGTTTGTTGAAATAACTTTGATATATATTTTCTTTTAGTCTATCTCTTTACATCAGATGTTCAACTATATATAGCTACCATTTCATTCAATAAAAAATCACCAAGTCTATTCATCTTCCACAAAACTTGTGTCCTGCTTCCTCTTTACTGGACTATTTTACTACAAATCCAACCGAGGATTCACTTTTCTACCTTTAAGTTTTCAATTTTTCTCCCAATTTTATTGGCATTTCCGAACACCGAAAAGAAAAATCAATCGAAATTGTAATTTTTCAAAGGAAAAAAAAGTACAAAAAATTGATTTCCTTTCCCTTCTTAGGCCAAAATATATATTGATAAATGCAAGTTCTACGCGTTTGATTCCTCTCATTAAAAACTATCGAATACCCAACAACTATTGCATGGACATAAATTCTTGGAATTGCTCTCAGTATCGCACTTGTGTAGTTCAGCACTAGACCATGCACCAGTTATAACAATAAGGACTGAAGACAAATTTATTTTTAGTGTTTGCACGCATATATGGTTTTCGACTACTTTTGTTCAGGATATCTTCCAGAAATAATTCTACAATATTCCTAAGTACCTTTGAAAATCCAGTAGAATAACATGTTTATAATATATTAACAATTTAATTTAGGGAATTTCAAGTAACAATCAAACTTGTATGGAGTGAATTTACCAAAGTGGTTAGCCTAAATGTTATGTAGTGATATCAAAGACCGTTAATTCGAAGGTTTGGAAATACAATTTCTTCCAGCTTTTACCAAGTATCTTCTTTTAAAACTCTCATCGAATAAATATAGTAAGTGGATCTTGAGTGACTGATCATGTTTAAGGAATCATCAAGATATTTGCAGGAGAGTGTATTTATTCCTGCTTTGGTGCTTTTAGCTACACCTATGGCAACTCATTGATATTAGCTAGCTAGCTGCTTAGATTTTATAAAGATTCGATTAAGAGATTCCGCACCAACAACAATTTCCGGTTTCACTTTGTTTGGTACTTTGTGCGCCCAGAAGAACTAGATAAGTAGTGCTGGTAGAATTATACTCTCTTCTTTCTTTTTATCCGATAATCTGAAAATTAATAAACTGGATCTGCCCAATTTTAGCATGTGTGATGTGTTTATTAATTAACTAAGGTCGAGATTAAAAAACAACATATCTCAGGGAATACATACATACATACTGTTTTGGTGAGCCTTCGGAATATACTTATTAAATTATATAAATATAACAAAGTAGAAGTTAATTTTGAGATTATATTGTGCTAGGTTTAATTGTATTGCCTAAAAGACGACAAGTTACTCTAAAGAATAGGTACCATATTTCTTCACCTTAGTTCACGTGGAATGTTTGAAAGCATAAATTTTCAGTACACTGAAATGAAAGCTAATTAAGTTTCCACTACATGAGAAGAAAATACCTTTGATAAAAGCAAAATAATAATAATATTAAATTTAGTTATTAGTTAAAAAGGAGAAGGAGCTTACCAGTGCAAGTGTTCCCTTTTAGTTGGATTGCTTGGGCTTGGAGCGTCAGGATCAACCATCACCTTTCAAAAGAGCAGCTCACAGTGTCAATGGAAGAAATGAATGATCTTGAAAGAAAAATAAGTAAAATTATATGCAAATGGAATATCCTTATATATCATCCTATATATGATCTTCTGTAAGACTTAAACAATGAATTTTATGCTTTCTATATTTAAGGATTGATCTTTGCCCACCATTCATGGCGATTATATAAATCACTTTGCCTTTTTCTAACTATGTATACTAGTCATGTCACTACAAAAAAATATTGTAAAATAGCGACAGAAGTTTCCGTCACTATTTTAACATATTCCGTCAATAAACATTAATAATGATAGAACATCTTGTCGCATTTTCATATGCCGCTGTTCATTTTCCGTCACTGATGAGTCGCTGGTTCGACTAACTAGCAATGAACTTAGCAACGAAATAACGACTGATATAACCGTCGCTAAGTCAACGACTAACTTAGCGACGAAAATAACGATCATCTACAATACACTTTGTGTATCAGACATTAGTTGTATTCTAATAGCGACTAAAAGTTAGTCGCTGATCCGTTGCTACTCCGTAGTTGACAATTTTTCTCCCTCTAGTTTTTCATCGACTCGACGATGGTCTGTCACCAATCCGTCGCCGAGCAGTAACATTTCCATCGCTAGCTTGAATTTTTTCTGAATAAAATATTTCCTACTACACACACAATCTGTAACACAAAATATCATCCATATCCCAATAAAATATCCATATTCCCGTATAAAACACATCCAACACAGATCTACGTACACACAATATGAAATACATCCAACACAGATCCACACACAGGATAAAACACATCCAATACAGATCCACGCATATAATATAATACGACATATCCATGGTCGACTACCAATAGTACTAATATATATACATACAGTACTTCTGATGTAGATTTACATCCTTCGAATTAAGGCTCTCTACAACTATCATTTGAATATAAGGCGATATATGGATTTGTTGAAGTTGTTTATCTATGTGACAAAGCCAGATTAAATGGCTGACCTAGGGTTTCATCGCTCTATTATCGTATGCAAGTGCATGCTACAGTAATTCTAGTATTTAGAAAGAAATCGTTTCTTAAAGCAAATAACTCCTTTATTGTGGAGTTCTAATCTGAGTGAAAAACTGTGTCGTATTCTTGCATTATGATATTTATTCTATAGACGAAAGAAATTTGTTAAAGAATGTATATAAAATTGCTCTTTACTTCTTTGTTTATGCATGTTTACTTCAAGTGGAAATTGAACTTCTTTACTAGATTCTCATGCTATAGATTAATTATATACTGACGTCCCCCTCCATCTCTATATGATATGCATAAGGATAATCACAATAATTTGATAGTAGGAACTTTCTTTACGTTGGTGTCGACCATAGGAAAGGAATATGATGCTTTTAACTTGCAAATGCATTCCTTTTACGTATAGAGTGTACTAACCTTTTGATTCTTGACCAGAACAATAAGTTCATATGACCAAGTTGTTTGTATGATCCGTTGAATCCCAAGTAACTTGAACTATTGGTTTGCATAAAAGATGAAGCATAAAACTTCAGTAATTAGTCAACTATATATCTAAACTAGCTAAGACTATAAATTCTAATTAATTTTTCGACTACAAGTCTAACTTGTAGTAATGGAGACCGAATTCGAGTGACCCTTGTGGTTACCGTGAAGAAGTATAAGATCATGGCTGGGTGGCGGAAGAACAGTGGATCAAGCCACGGGGGCGTATTTTTCCTACCATTAATTAATGGTAGGAGTTGGGAAGAGGGACAGTGGGCCCACAAGACTTGCAACATGACAGCATGTCTAAAAAATTTCGTACGAAATGTCAGAGCACGTAAAAAGAAAAATCTAACTTGTAATAATGGACTAAACTGAGGTACCGATATGTCTCAATAGTCAATACTAAAAGGAAAAAAAATGCTACAAGTTACTCCTACTTAGTAATATTCCCTCCAAAAAAGACATGATGCTCCTACTTGATATAGTATCAGCAGTAAATCCTATATAGTTTTATAATAATGTATTTAATCCTCCAAAGTGACTTTCAAACTATTAATTCTAATGTGACAGCTGATATGACGGTTAATGTGACAATTGAAATGATAAATTTTAAATTAAAATTAAAAAAAAAAATAAAAAATTTGAATAATTAATTTTTTGGATTAAAATTTGTCATATCAGCTGACATGTTAGATGTCACATAATGCTAACACGTCAGCTCCGTATAAAGAGGGATACTCTGGAGGGATAAATAGAATTAAAGTTAACAATTGCGGCAGCACTATTTGGCCTAGGAGGGGCCAATGGGGATATGCCACGTGGGCCTGTGGTCTGGTTGGCGGTTCCAGATTCGCAATGCAATCCAAATAGTATTTTCCTAACAATTGTGACTGTTTTGATAAAAGCAAATAGTTATAACACACGGACTAAATGCTACTTACAAGCGTATAAAGTGCCCTTGGGTTATGCCCTGATCCGATCTCCACTCTTGGTTCCTCGGCGACCATCGAAGGCTTAAGTTCGGACCCGTTTGTCACTTTGTTGTCATAGACTATCCTCAGTGACGCGGACTTGACAAACGGTTCGAGCATGTCACCGACGACATTGCCGACGACAAGAGGATCCCTCGACATTGCCGACGACAAGTAGTAGTGAGCAACAAGAAGAATTAAAATGTAAGTCCTCGAGTCCTATATATGGTTGGAGCTTGATGAGCCCTATATTATATATAGAGATAGGGAAGTATCGGAATCTTTTCATGCATGGAACAGAATCTCATAGCTGGACACGTCGGAAAGAGGGAGCAAGGCCTTTTGACCTGCCCTCTTCTCATGAGACTACAAACGTCCAGGCCCCGATCCTCCGTATTATTTTTTCCGTGCTACACGTAATATAAACAATAATGCTAACTTTATCCTTCTTACAACCCACTCTTCTCCTGCTATACCGGTCACATCCGGTCCCACATCTTCTTTCAATGAGTTGTTTTTACGTGATGTTGCTGTCAGGTGGCGGCCATCCGGATAGTCACAGAGTCCCACCTCTTCCTTCTCCTCCACTGAACGACCGTCACGTAAACGTTTGTAAGAGGGTTGCAGACATTTGGTCATAGTCATAGCATAACCCTAATATATATACAAAGAAAGAAGTACTGACAGGTGGAGATTTTGTTAAAAAATAGCAAAAGCAAGCGGGCTTTGCTATGCCTACAACCAAATGTTTACAACTCCATCAATCTGTCAGTGCTTGGAGTGAAGATTCTCTACTCCATCAATCTAGACATGCATATCTATACTATATAATAAAAAAAGTGAGCTTTATCGTGGAAGTTTTTTTTTTAAAATATTTTTATCTGTGTTTACTATCTAAAATTGTTCGTTAATATTTAACAAGAATAGGTAGATAATTATGTGTTAAAAAAAATTAAGGATTATTTTGTATAAGGGTATCAGGTTTATGATCTAATTAGACTTTGGGTACTGGGTTTGTCCGTTTTGGACTTTGAGTACTCGAATTTTTTAGTGACAAATTTTAGTGACAAACATTTTGTCACTGAAAGTCTAATTCTGTCACTAAAAAGTTCATACTCAAAGTCTAAAACGGATAAATCAAGTACCAAAAGTCTAATTAGACCTAAACATGATACCCTTATACAAAATAATCCAAAAATTAAAGAGGTATGTTATTTACTCTTCCCAATGTAAAAATTAACGGCTTTTGCTCTTTTCAAGTAGTCAAAAATAAAAATAAAAAACTTATTATTTGCTCTTTCCAAATAGTATAAAATATGTGTAAGACATATACATATATACTAGTATACATATAATATAAATTTATAAGTGGTGTTAGGTTTCATATACATTGTTGGCCTCCACAACTATGGCGAAATCGAACTTGTGTTGTTATGGTATTTCAAGCCTCAGGTTCAACTTAATTCGGATACCACAGACACACCACCACACCCATATGTTATCATTACATATACATTGCTTCAATTACCTCAACTTTTCCAGTATTGTGGTTAACTAACAAGTAATTGAAAAGTGTGGACGCTCTGCATAGGCATTTTGCGTGGGCACTGCGTGTTGTTGCTGCTCATGGGTGTTGTGTGCGGATTTACCTTTCCGTACAGATCGATCAATTGTTGCAGTTCTGTACAAAATTGACTGTTCGTTGCTTCTAGAGTGTAATTGTCATTTAGTAGAATTACTGCTATAACCTTTCACTTAACGGCGAGTTATTTTTCAAATTTATTGTCCATAATAGACAGTGGACTGCTAAGGGGAGTTCGTTCTCCTATATATTCAGAAGATCTTTTCTTTTCCGAAAAGAACAAGTAAATATATGCTATGTGAGGAGATCTAACAACATCATTCCAAGCAATAAATTGCTGGCAATTCGTGCATGAAGTCCAATTTTTGTCCGTGTAAGAGTGACAAATGAGCTTTCCAGAATTTTTTTTTTTTTTGAACTTTGCTGGTTCCTGGAAGCAGGGATGTTCCTAATCACCCTAGCGAGTTGTCATCTTCAACTGTTTCTTCCTCGTGTTTCTGTTTGCAAGCAACTTTGTTACAAGTTTGTTAGCTTTTACATCAATTTTTCAAACTGCAATCTTTTTTTTCGTAATTGTAAGTATTATTGTCATTGTTGTATTTTTAATTTTACACGTGATTTGTACCACCTTTGTAACCGCATGAATAACATTAGATCCACATGAAATTCAATTCATTTGATAATACTAAGAAACAATAACGTCTTAATGATTAATTAAGTACACGAATGAATAGTTTCCAAGATACTTAATTTGCAAAAAACTATAAATCATTGAGTGGCTTAGGGATGGAAATTATTCTTCTAGATAGGCTTATATAGTCCATGCCCAATGGAAGATCTCCACATCTTTCAAACCTTTATTCTAAAAGTTTCATAAGCACATTAGTATAGCATAATTATCAGGTATGTGTCTAAATTAAATAGATGGTTCTCTCCTTTAATATATTCTTTCTTTCCAACTCTGGAAAATATGGTAAGAAGGAATTGTGGAAACTTTTACAAGCAATGGGTGATCCAATGAATAGTGCCTTTGTGATTGATTGGACCTTTTCCATGACCTAACTGTACACCAAACCTAGAGATTGACTCAATCCTTCTGACAAATCCTCCAATGCTGTACTTAGGATGGACAAACTAACTAGTTACATCGCAAGGAAAACAAATATATAAATGATATATTCCTTCTAGGAATTTTTGAGAGAGAGAGAGTGAGAGAGAGCATTAAGTTTTGAGAATCTAATTATCACTTGTAGGAATTTTTCTAGAAGCTACTTGTTGATTACCTAATCTTTATCGAGATAAAGAAAGTAATGAATCTAAAGACTTCTGATGGTGAGAACATTTGAGAATTATTCTCGAACCCCCATAATAATAATAAACTCTTACGCAGCTCCTTCCTAGCAAGTGCTTTCCATGAGTGATGACATGATCTAAAATGTGTGCTCTGCTTAGGGACAATTGAAAAAACCCAATAATACTATGCAAATTGCACATTTAAGAAGATTAAACGGAAACTCAATAGGCTTAATTTCAACTTGATATCCTCAACTATTTAAAAATTTTAATTTGATATCCTAAATTTTAATATCATACCAATAATTATCCTTAATTATTGAATATTTCCAAGCTGCTACCCTCCGTCAATTAGAGATTAATTTTTTCGTTTTAAGAAAAATAAATAATAATTTTGGTTGGGAACGTGGTGTGATTCGAACCGGATTGACCCATAAGGTATAATATCGGTCATACCATATACCTTAAAAGGGAATTCCTATACAAGGCATGATCCAATTTCAATTATCTGTACCTCATGATCCCAACTTCTGCCTGTTAAAAAAAATCTCAAACTCTCTCCTATTACTACCAGAATAAGTCAAATTAGTGACGTCTGAAAAAATCGCTAAATGACATGAAAACGTCGCTAAAAAAATTTAGCGACGTAATTAGCGATGTTTCATTGAAGTCGTGTGTAGCTAAGTCGCTGACATGAAAAATGTCACAAAACGTCGTTATTTACTACCCTACAAAATATTGTCCAAATAGCGACGCTTTTAGCGACATTATTTTGAAATGTCGATAATTTTTTTAATTTAGCGACGTTAATATAAAACGTCGCAGGTAGTCACTAATAGCGACGTTTGGCGTCTTTCAGCGACATATTTTTGTAAAATAGAAATCGATGTTGCTGGTGCGCCGCTAAACGTCGCAAATATTTTAATTATAACAACGTTTAGTAACGTTATTTTATTCAAGTCGCAGTATATTAATATATTAGCGACGTTTAGCGACGTCTATTTAGGACGTCGCTAAATTATTTCATATAGGGTTCATAATTTTATTTCCCCCATTCTCTCGATCAAATCCCCAAAATTTCAAACCCCCTCCCTCCAGCGAAGTCCCCTTCCTCCCCACCCCCCCCCCCCCCCCCCCCCCCCGTGCGTCCTCCTCCCTCCGGCAAAGTCCCCTCCCTCGCGCGGCTCCTCTCCTCCATCGTGTATGCTCCCTTCCTCATCCTCTCCTCCTTCCGGCATGGTCCCCCCCCCTCTTCCCTCCGGCGCATCTCCTTCCCTCCGACGAGACTTCTCCCCTCTGACGCTGACGCCGTCCCCTCCGTCGACCCCTCCCTCAGGCTCTCCTTCTCCCTTCCTCCCTGATCAGTAAACCCTAACCCTGACCCAGAAATAACTAGGACACACACAGAGAGGACACAACCAGGACACATGGATAAACATACACACACACATGACACAACCCTAATCCTGACACATATGGTACATGGAAAGACACATACACATAACACAATCCTAACCCTGACACATAGACAAACACAATCCTAATCCTGACACATATGGTATGTGATTACTTGTGTGGACCACCACCCTAATATTTTGGGTTATCAAAGAAGTATGGTGTATCCTGTAAGGGACGAGTAATATAGAGGCTAGTGTGTGTGTGTGTGTGTGTGTGTGTGTGTGTGTGCAGATATTGCAATGACAGATGCCTGGGTTTTAAACACCTATAGCTGTGGTTATATGAATGTGGGTGTTTATGGGTATGAGAATTTGGGTGTTTAATAGTGGTGTATCAATGCCTTAGGATAATATGTATGTGTGTCATGCCCCGATCTCCCGCGGTCCTGATCGCCCCCGCTGGGGGCGAATCACCACGCCAGCGCTCCCGCGGGACGGTCGTTCTCATCGGAACGTGATGTCGTGCGAGGCTAAAATTTCACTCGCAAAAGGCAACAATGTTAGTCGTCTTGGTTATCATCGAACCGATCGAGTTTGCAGTTGAAGATAAGTGTTACAAACAATAATCCATCTGAGTATACGAGGCAAAGCTCAAGGCACGGGGTTCTCTGAATATAATGACATCGTTCTACACATTATATCCATCTATATAAAAGCAGCTCAAAATATCTCGATACAGCTCAAGGCATCGACTCTAGATTTTCGGGTCCTGGGGATGAGGTTCGGCTATCACTTCTTCGGACGATCCAGTACCTGCGAACAAGAAAACTGGTGGGGGGTCAGCACTTTGGAGAAAGTACTGGTGAGTATAAAATCAACGAACAGAAACAATACACTCACTAAAACCAACACTAAGTAATCATATGATAAAATAATACATTACTAGTAATATTTTTAGTTTTACCTAGGTTCATTTCATGCAGTACATGATAAGAGTCAGGTTATACTTCTTTGAAAGCCATATTTTATTTCAATTCAAGACAAGAAGTTCAAGCACAAAATACCAATTTTTATACTATCAGGGTGTGCGCAACGTGTCTCATGAGCTATACTCAAAGACTCTAGGGATAATACAACATCTAGTGGACTATCATTTATATACTACAAGATGATCAACATATTCAAGCAAGCATGCAAGTCTAGGTGCGATGCAAGACAATAAGCAAAATCAACATATCACTTATTTATTGATTCTTATCCCTTGCCGAACGGTTATCCCTGCAACAAACATACAAGTTAGCAATATTTTCATATATGAATAAGGTTTTATTTCCTGTCCGTCTCTGCATCAAACGGTTAGGTATGCAAGAAGGCTAGCCTAGCATGCGTCCTAACTATATGATGGCCCAAAAAAAATCCATGATTAGTAGCGGTGTTATCAAGGCCCAGCGTTACACCAAAAATATACTCGAAGATGGATGCTTTGATACGTAAACCAGCTAACTAATAAACATAACACTCGTCTAATAATGAGGACTTCATTGCCTTATGGTGTTTCGTATAGCCTCTCCCAGGCAGAATGGTCCCAGTGCCCCAGGATACCGCTCGAGAGACCCGATACTTGTGCACAAGTTGTCCCGAACGATGCGATGAATGCTCTCTATCAATTAGTAACATTTTTATATGATGCATATTGTTCATAACAAGCAGACTTTTCAATCATTTTTCTTCTATTCAATCGATCGATAGGTTTATTCTTCTCTTTACATATCTAATAGTCACACTACCAAGATCCCGTAGGACCGATCCTCAGGGTGCACTACTAGTCTTATCATTCATATCAATCCATTTAGCATATAACGAGTTATTCATAGCAGTTCTATATTTTATACAGTATGATCAATGAAATATGCTCAAGCAATCTAGTTCTTTTAATAAGTAACAAGTAAGAACAATTATATAAATCTAGCATACAAATTCTATCTCTTTTATACAAGCATGTAGTTCTACTCTAGTTTAGCATACTATGAATGAACATGTTCAAGCATCTTTTACTCTTCTTATTAGCATAGCAATGGTTCATTCGATAGAGGTGTCCATGTAACTTAGCATGCATGATTCATTTCTATACTTAGCATGGTAATGGTTCCATCTCTTTTAAACAAGCAATATGTTCTCTAGTTAAGCATGCAGGTTCTCGTTCTATCATTCTTATGTAAATATTATCTATTTAGCAAACAAGTATTTCAAAAACTCAGATTCATTATTAAGGTATGCTAGAATCAGAGAATAAAGTTCTGCCCACTCACCAAGATCAGTCGTCTTCTGGTTCAATAAGGAGCTTTTCAAGAAGATTTTCTTTTTGAGTCAGCAAACCGATATTTCTTGCACACAGTGCCAACACAGAGCAGGACACTACAATATGAGAGTGTTCTTTTGTGCACTTGTGTTCCAGGTTAAATTTGATGGATATATAGGTGTTCAAATCAGCTGTAATCAATGAGTGTTTCAGGTTTAGTTGGGATTGCAGGTGAGAGGGGCTCGGGTTAGTCCAAGGCAAGGCAAGGTTGTGACTAGTGAGTTAGGAGGATAGTAAGTATCTAAATTATTATACTAAGGTAATGAGTTAGGACAAGGTATTATGATATATAGTTAGTATCATAGGTAATAAAGTTAGTGCTAGTTATCAGTATCAAGATACTTGATTAAAGGCTTATCTAGTGTTGTTAGTTGGTAATAGGTAGTGAGGCATATAGCTAAGATATGGTGTATCTTAAGGTAATTGGTAATTATTATGATATGGGCTAAGATAACCATGGTACGGGGTAAGGTAATTGATTATATGCCAAGGTATTACTAGGCATTATAGGTAATAGTATGTATTAAGGTAAAATAAGCTGGAAACCTACTAGTATGGCCTAGAAACCTAATATTGACTTGATATTAGCTAGTATTAGCTAGTTTGACCTTGTAGGCAAACTAATGAAGTATTTTGGAAATCGAAAAGTAACTATTGACCAAGTTTAACTCTAAAAATCTAGTTTTGACTTAGAAATCTCTTTTAGAGTTAATTGAGCTTATTTTTTATTCTAAAACACCCCCTCCTTCGGCTCTCCCTTCTCCTGGCCAAAATTATTGGGACTTGTTTCGTCGTGTTATCAGATTATTATTGTAGGCCAAAATTATTTTTAGGGAGATATGGATATTTGGCTAAAGTATTATTGTGATGTGTTAGTATATAGCGTAAGGTAGAGCCAAAGGTCTCATGGATTCTAGGTTCATTTACCTATTTCTTATTAGGTTTCACGTATCATAACTCGAATACTAACGATATGATCTAAATACTCACTTTGATGAACATTTGGATAATATACTTGAATGATGTCTATTCATCTTTGTAGAAGTATCTAAAATTATATCTAAATTACTACATACGTCATCGTTCGTGGATGTATAACTGTCATCCTGATGACATGTGCGGTATACGGGATGAATATATAGAGGGAGTAGAGCAGTTCTTGCAGTTCGTTAAGGCATTTTCTGAGTACATGGACGACACAAAAATTAAGTGTCTGTGTATAAAATATCGTAACTTAAAATATCATCCAGAAGTGGATGTGACAACTAATTTGTACTCGAGGGATTTTATTCCAAATTACTATCAGTGGACCTCACACGAAGAGCTTGTGCCATTAACATCGGAGTCGGAGCCTTATGTGGAGCTATATATGGGTGTGCACGACCACGTTGATTATGATGACGGGTGCTTGAACATAGTTTTTGACGCTGCTGGGCCTAGTTTTGATCCGGTCAATCATGATGTAGCTGAGGAGGCACTAAATGCCGATGTTGCAAAGTTTATGGAGTTACTGAAGAATATAATAACTCTATTATATCCTGGTTATGAGGATCATTCATCGTTGGAGGTGGTTACAAGACTATTGAGCATCAAGTCAGATTTTAACATGTCGCAAGAATGCTACAACCAAATGATGGAGTTGATTATAGAGATCTTACCAGTGGGTGCTAAGTTACCTAAAGACTTTTACCGGTCTAAGAGGATGGTGAGATCGCTTTGGATGGAATGCAAAAAAATTGATGCATGTCGCAACGGGTGTATGCTGTACTATAAATATGACAAGGATGAAGATGTGTACAAATTTTATGGTGTTGATCGCTACAAGACAACTAGTATAAGAAGGTCTGTCAATGCAAAGAAGTCGACCGATTTGATGCACTACTTGCCTTTAACTCCGCGGTTGCATAGGTTGTTTATGGTGAAGGAGACTGCCAAAAATATGATTTGGCACATCCGAGAACAAATTAAAGGAGTATTGGATCACCCATCTGATAAAGAAGCATGGAAGCACTTCGATCGAGGTATCCCAATTTTTCTTTGGATCCGTGTAATGTAACATTGGGGCTCTCCTCCTATGGTTTTACCCAATTCAGACTTTCGTGATCTCAGTATTTGTATTGGTCTATGATCGTCACCCCGTACAAACTATTGTCTTGGATGTGCATGAAGACTCCAGTTATGTTCTTAATCGTCATTATTCTGGGTCCGAACAATCTAAAGAGGAACATCGATGTATACTTGCAACCGTTGATAGATGAGTTGAATCAGCTATGGGAAGTAGGGGCTAACGCGTACGATGTTTCAAAAAAGCAAAAAATTTAAATGAGGACATCACTTATGTGGACCATCAACGACTTTCTGACTTATGGTATGTTATCAGGATGGAGCACTCATGATCGTCTCTCATATCCGTATTATATGGACCATACTAAGACTTTTTATTTAAAACACGAAGGAAAGTCATGCTTCTTCGATTGTCAGCGATAATTTATGCCGTCGGATCATCCGTTCTGGAGGAACAGGAATGCATTTCATGTCGGCGTTATAGAGAAGACAAATCCACCTCCAAGGTAGCCTGGAGACACGATATGGGAAAAGGTTAAATATTTACCAAGTTCTATCGAAGAGCCTACTAAGGGGTACAAGTGCAATGGATTTGGTCACACTCATAACTATACGAAGAGGGGCATATTATGGAATCTGCCATATTATAGCACCAATCTGATCAGACGTTACCTTAATGTCATGCATATCAAGAAGAATGTGTTTGACAACATAATTAATACTGTAATGGACGTAAAGGGGAAGACAAAAGACAATTTCAAGGCCAGGTTGGACTTGAAAGAAATATGCAGATGTCCTGCGTTGTATTTGATAGAGGAAGGGAATGTGAAGTATAAGCTTTCTAAGGCAATATTCTCACTGGACAATGAGGATAAAGAGAAACTTTGTAGGTAGATTCTTGGGCTAAAATTTTCAGATAGGTACGTGTCGAATCTGAGAAGACGCTTTGACCAAAAGTAGAACAAACAGACGGATGTGAAGAGCCACGATTGTCACATATTCATGGAGAGGTTAATTCCAATTATATTT
Source organism: Iris macrosiphon (assembly GCA_036927795.1). Lineage (NCBI taxonomy): Eukaryota > Viridiplantae > Streptophyta > Magnoliopsida > Asparagales > Iridaceae > Iris > Iris macrosiphon. The sequence continues at coordinate 57,674,071 of JAYESA010000009.1, forward strand.
TGAAAATTCTTACCGCAGGTAGTTTGGGATCCATTGACTGATCTTAGCATATTCTTCAGGGATCTTTGTTCTACAAAGTTGATTATCGATCATCTAGAAAAGCAAGAGAAGAATACTGCGGTAACATTGTGCAAGTTTGAAAGAGTATTCCTTCCTGGATTCTATGACTTCATGGAGCATTTGCTAATTCATCTTTCTTACGACGCACGTGTTTGTGGGTCTGTCAGTTATCGGTAGATATACCCGTTCGAGCGTTAAGTAAACCACCTAAAGAAAAAGGTAAAAAATAAGGCACGGGTCGAGAGTTCTATTTGTGAAGCCAATGTTCTTAAGGAGACACTTTTGCTCGATGTATTTCAAGCCGCATGTTGCTACTAATAGAACAAGAGTTCCCAGAAACGATGAAGGATATTAGGAATCTAATGATGCAATACTAAAAATATTCAATACTTTCGGTAAGCCTTCGAGTAAAATGAATAAGAGATATCTGAATAACAACGAGCTAAGGGCTGCTCAGTTGTATATATTACTCAACTGCGACAAGGATTAAGTGGATAAGCTAGAGGGGTAAGTAATTAATATGTCAACGTTTAAGTCATCTTAATGTAATAGTATATGCGAATATTGTTACATTAATCGGGCGATATTTTGTTATTTTTTAGCACATTTTATGATGAGGTTGGGTCGATGCGACCATACATAACAGATGAAGAAGTAGAACATAATATAAGACTTTATTTTCCTTCTCGGTTGAGTGTATATGTAAGGATCTTTTTGTGTATGCACTATGCATAATAATTAACATAACGTTGAACTTAATATCATTTCCTTGGTATTTAGATCGATCGTCCCCATACAACACTCGAGAATGAATCCATTAGAACTCTAGACAAGGGACCATTTTATGCCGTCAAAATTTGGCCAAGCTACTTGGTGAATGGGTTTAGGTCCAAGTCAAGAGACAGCTTCTTGGATCTCGATTCTACGAAAAATAGTTGTTCGTATATCAGATCTTTGTGCGACAAAGATGTCGATCCAAGCAATAATTTCTATGGCGTCTTACGAAAGATTATGGATTTGACATATAATTATCGAACAAAGCCTTCTAAGATCGTATTATTTAGGTGTGATTGGTTTGATCTGATGCAAGATCAAGGTTAAAAAATAGACAATCATAGTCTTGTGGATATAAACTACCAGCGTCGATATCAAGGCTATGAACCATTTGTCCTATCAAGTCAGGCTCAGCTCGTGTACTTCATAACTTATCCTAAACGGAGAACAACGAGGTCGGACTGGTGGGCACTATGCAAGACAAAAGCTAAAAATATCTTTGACGTTAATGAAATAGCTTATCAGGAGGATGAGCTACCTATTGTATAACAAATATCGTAGATTTAAACTCAATTAAGTTTCTCATTATACGTCTAATCGTGTGAAAGAGGTAGAATTATCCGAAGAGGAAGACGAAATAGATGAAAGTAAAGATTAGGAGGACGAGAAAAATGAAGAAGATAAATTTTTAAAAGAGGAATGTGTCACTACCCAATTCTAGAAAATAGGGTATTTTTTTTATTTTGATAAATGGTGTATTGTATTTAATTATTTATATTTATAATTAATTAGTGCTTGTCTTATTTTTATTTTGATTGTTTTAGGGTTTTGGCTAGCCTGGACCCATGTCAGACCCTAGTGGACCCATGTCCGACCCAGCCCACACCCTTGTGAGAATTATTTTGGGGCTTAGAATTATTATTTTATTTTTAGGAGGTTAGTTGGAGAGATTTGGAACTAGTTTGAGCGCATTTGGAACCCGGAACCCAAAACCGAGTGAATAGGGGCATTTTGGGAATTTGGAAAGTTGTAAATCCCCCTTTATTTAGCATTGGCCGGCCCTACCTACCACCCCCACCCGTGAGAACAGCCAGCAGCCCCCTCCTCTTCATTTACTTCTTCTTCTTCATTCCTTCTTCTTCTCCACTTCTCCTTTCTTCTTCCTTCCTTCTCCAAGTGAGTTTTCTTCCATTTTTCTTCTTTCTTCTTCATTCCTTCTTCCTTAAGCTAACCCTAACCTTATATTTTCTCTAACCTAGGTGTGAGGGGCCTAGATCTAGTGTGAGAGCTAGAATTGGTAGCTTGGAGCTTGAGGGAGTTGATTTGGAGGGAATTTGGGACTTTGGCCTTGGGATTCCAACTCCCAAGAGGTAAAACCTAACTTTTCCCTTCCTAATTATTTTTTGTGTAGTGTAATTAGTGTTGTAGAACCCTCCTAGACCCTAACCCTACCCGTAGGAGGAAGTTGGAACTAGTTTGGGTGAGTTTAGAAACTTTGACATTAGGTTTTGTGTCGAATTCGGGTGGAATCCGAATTTGGCCCAATTTTGGGTGATGCCCTAGGTTAGATGGACCTAGGTAGACGTTGTCGGGTGTCTAGAGGGTGAGTGCGTGTCTCCGTTTGGACACGGGAAGCCGCGTCGCGGAGAAACGGGCGTTTCGGGCGAAATTGGGGCTTTTCGTCGTCGCCGATTCTAAGTTTGTGTGCGTTTCCGCCACGGGCCTAGAATCGACGTGGGAGCGCATTTTCTAGGATCTAGACATCGTGTAGAGCGCGTGGGTAAATTTTGGGCCGATTCTGAGTTCGTTTGGTGTGCGTTTCAGGAGGTTTTCCGAGCCGCGCACCACGTGTTCGTCGAAATGACCGAACGGCCATTTCGACTTGGTTTCCTCGTTTCGGCTTTGTACGCGCGTTGGGTTAGTATCGGGGAATGTGTGCTAGAGTTTTCGGGCTATATTTTATATATTTTAGGGTATTGGTGAGTGTCGGGGTCGTTGGGCGTGAGTAGGGCGTGTGGTTTGAGTGTTGTGTGCGTGGTTGTGTTTGTTTTGATATGTGTATATATATATATATTTATATATATATGTATGTTTGTTTATGTATATATATTTATATATATATGAGTGTATTTTTATCTATGTGCTTATGTGTGTATATGTCTATGTGTATATATATATGTATATGTGTAAGTGTGCTCGTGTGTATATGTATATATATATTTGAATATGTGTGTGTGTGTATATATCTTAGAGTGTGTGTATTGATATATATATATATTTTGTGTGTTTATATATATATTTGTAGCTATGTGTATATATATTTATGTGTGTGTGTGTTTTAGTGTGTGAGTGTGCTAGTGTGTGTGTGTTAGAGTGTGTAGTTAAGTGTGTATATATATATATGTATCTAGTTATATATATATAGATATATATGTATGTATATATATATAGATAGTGATATATATATGTATATATATGGGTGTGTGTGTGTGTATGTGTGAGAGGAAAGGGGGGGGAGGACAGCAACAGTGGCTGCAGCTGCTGCTGCACTGCAGCAGCAGCACAGCAGCAGCAGAATCAGCAGCAGCATCAGCATAGAGGAGCAGCAGCTCCAGCAGCAACAAGAGCAGCAGTAACAGCAGCCAAGAGCAGTAGCAGCAGCATATAGAGCCAGCACAGCAGCAGCGATGCGAAGTATGGAGCAGCAGCAGCAGGAATAAGGAGCTCCAGCAGTAGCAGCGGGTAGTAGCTAGCGAGGGAGGAAGAGAGTTTGATATATAGATATATATATATGTTAGATAGATAAGTTATGGATAATTATATTGATAGATAGATATTGATAGATAGATAGCTAGGTATTTAGATAGATAGATAGATAGATACTAGATAGGTAGATAGGTAGATAGGTAGTTTTATCTATCTAGGAGATAGATATCTATATATCTATAGTTAGTTATATATATATAGATATCTTGATAGGTAATATATATATATATATGTTATGATTAGGTAAGGTAATGGGTAATCGGGTAAATGTGTGTGGATATCTAAATACATAGGTATATACATACTTAGATGTATATATATATGGTAGATATATATATTACCTAGCCTAGATTAATAACTAGGTATATAATTAATAGCTAGACAGCTAGTTAGAGGGCCTTAGGGCGAAACTTCAATACCTTGAGATACCGAGGTATCTCGATACCTTGAGATATTCAAGGTATTGAGTTTCGAGCGGGGTATTTGAGCATTAGCCTAGGAAATGCTTGGGAATGATTTTTGTATGTTTATATGTATATAATTACGCGTGCTAGCATAGGTTTTAGCGGGTTTAGGCGGGGTGCGTGGCCTAGGGCGAGGTATCGGATACCGAGGGTATCCCGGTATCTCGATTAGGCGAGTTTGTGAGTTTAGTGGCTTAATGAGCTCGGATTGACCTAGAATTTCAGGGGCACCCTAGTTTGACCTAGCTTTGACCATAATTGTCCCCGTTGACCGTAAAAGTCAACGTTTGACCTAGTTTTGACCTAGAGTTGACTTTTTGGACCCCGGGTTGACTTTTTGACCCGATTTTCACCGGTTTGACCCGTTCGACCTAGAATAGCCCTAGAAGCCTGTTTTTAATTATTTTATATCAGTTTAAATGCTTAGAACCCTGTTTAATTCTTGCTTTTCGCATTAGGTCCTTGCGACACCGGTCCGGACCTCGATCCTCATCAGTTGCGCAGGACATCAGGCGAGTACCTACCTCTGATAGTTTCCATTTCATGATAGCGTTTATATCACTTGTTCTAGAAACTGTGATACTTGATTCTGACACTTTATTACACGAGCTGGTACTAGTGGATCCCGTCATGAGGTGCTATCCCCCTTACCGTGTTCAGCGGGTACTCTATCACGTGTATTTCATCATGTGCTTCGGGTATTGATTATCATGTGCTATCATGTGCTTCTTGTGCTCTCGCCTTCGTGTGCGCGAGCTATTATCATGTACGTAGCGTGTTGTGGTTGGATCCAATGGTATTAGTGGGGGAGGGGAGTAGTGAGTTGGTTATGTGATCAAAGCCAAACAGTATTCATGTGTATGTCGGTTATGCAACTCACGCATAACGGAGTTATCTTAGTGTTTTTCATGTGCAACCTAAGCCGATCACATAACGAACTTGTGCTCAAGGCACTTAGCTAGTATTCATGTTTCTCACCTGCAGTTACTTTTCCACTACTTGTATTGTTCTCCAGTTTACATTGCAGCTACTTCTTGTGCTCCAGCATATATTTATTTCCTGTGCATCTTGATTACTTTTCTATTGCTCGTCATATACACCTTACCATGCATTTGGAGTTGCTTTCAGAGTTATGTACTTCGCTCCAGTCCTGACTGGGCATATTTTTTCCAGAGGATCCTGAGGACTATTGCCCTACGTTCTACGGGCCTGGTGTTGACGACTGTTGTGACCCCGAGGAGGAGTGCGCCGAGGAGACGCCTATAGCACCCTAGTTAGCTAGGTGGGTTTCCTGGGTTTTTCCAGTGGTTGTATTTTGGATGACTGTACTTATTCTTTTGATGCTGTGATGTTGTAGCTTTTAGACCTGGACTGTATCATTTTGGATTGCCTTGCTCTCTTGGTTCTGTTTCTTGTTTATATCATATCGTGCTTATATTCTTCCTCTAGTTTTGTGATTGAGATTATTGTTATATATATATTGCGTGGTTGCCCTCCTGTTGGAGAGGATTTTATTCACATATATATATATTGCGTGTTTTGCCCTCCTTTTGGAGAGGTCATGCCGGATTTTTCTGTGAGTTATCTAGATAGTTGGTTGACCTAGAACGGACCTTTACAGCGTTCTACCGCCGATTCTGCGGCGTAGGCTGGACGTACCCACGGCTCATGCCCGATTTTCGGGTGCGGGTCGTGACACGTTTTTGGTGGTGGCCCATGCAGGTCTGCTTCTTAGGTTACCTGCAGTAGGATATAGGAGATAGGCTGAGAGAGAGTGTGCTCAATCACAACTAGGACCCCTCCTGATTTTTCTTGCTATCTTAATTTTCCTGAAATTGTTTCTTTTGCAATATTACTGTCCTTCATTGATGTTATCGTTTCTTGCACTATATTGACTTCTTTTGATCTGTGTTCAGGATGCCTCCGAAGACCAGATCTCAGCGCACCGCCCCAGCAGCTGCCACCGAGAGGTCTGCCACCTCTCGACCTGCTCGACTTCCGGCAGCCGCTACCGCTCCACTCGCCACTCCTGCGGTTGAGGGAGCTTCAGTTTCTCTCGGAGATCCCCTTACTCCCATTGATCCGAGAGCCACCCCAGTTGTTCCGGTGGTACCTCCTCCACCACCGCCTGCGCCAGTAGATGCTACGCAGTTGTTCGCATTCTTCCGAGAGATGATGGATGCGCAGCACCGCCAGGCAGATGTTATGAGGATGGGCATTGAGAATGCTCATCAGGTGGCTTTGACAGCGGTCGACAGAGTGGCTCAGATCCAGCCACAGCCAGAGCAGGCTCAGTATCCTAGGCCGGGTACTATCATCGATTTTCAGAGGATGCGGCCTAAGGAGTTCCGCGGCACAGAGGGGATCCTGTACGCCGACGACTGGATCGAGCATATAGAGGGCATCTTTCGGCTGGCGATGATCCCAGCCAGCATGCAGATAGAGGCAGCGGGCAGCCAGATGTTCGACCTTGCCCTCACTTGGTTCCGCACGGATACGCGGATAGCAGCTCCGGGATTGACTTGGGAGACTTTTAAGAAGCTTTTCAAGGAGAAGTTCTTCCCGGACGTGGCTCTCAGTGCCTTAGAGAGTCAGTTCGAGGCGCTCGTCCAGGGGAGTATGCTAGTGGATGGGTATGCAGCGGAGTTCTGCCGTCTGGGCAGATTTGTTGAGGGGTTGTCAGAGGCAGCGAAGGCGCGGAAGTTCCGCAAGGGCTTAGCCATGGCGGTCAAGTCCTTGACTAGGAGCGACCGCGAGGCGACCTTCGAGCAGATTGTCAGTGATGCTCAGAGGGCTGAGGATGATTTGGAGCTGAAGACGAAGAGGGGCAGAGACACTTCCGGAGCAGGCAGCAGTGCAGGCCCGGCCAAGAGGCCATTCCAGCAGACCCAGCAGCACCAGGGTCAGGGTCGGGCGCCCTTCCGGCAGGCGCCCCAGCAGCAGAGGCAGGGTCAGCAGCAGGGCCAGAGGCAGCCCATCGTTTGCCCTTTCTGTAAGAAGCCAGGGCACGGATGGGACATATGCAGAAAGAGGCTGGGCAGATGTTTATTGTGTGGCGCCGCAGACCACCAGCTGAAGGATTGTCCTTCAGCGCTTGCCCGTACAGCTCAGGGCGGAGGAGCCGCTCAGAGGGCACCAGCCAGAGCACCTGCAGCGCAGCAGAGAGGACCGCCTTTGCAGACTCAGCAGCAGAGGTTCGCCCAGCACCAGCAGCAGCACCGAGGAGGACAGCAGGGGCGAGCTTTTGCCCTGACAGTGGACGAGGCCGAGCCAGTTGGTGATGTTATCTCAGGTTCTGTTCTCCTTGATTCCATTCCAGCACTTGCTTTATTTGATTCCGGTGCTTCCCATAGCTTTGTGTCTGTATCTTTTGCTGTTAGACACCATCTTGTTGCTGAACCTTTAGCTAGACTCTGCAAGATCACGACCGGGGGTGGTATCATCCTAGTCCGTGATGTTTGCAGAGACCGGAGAGTTACCTTGGGAGGCCGGGAGTTGAGTGTGTGCCTACTCGTAATGCCACTTCCGAGCTACGATATTGTACTCGGGATGGATTGGTTGAGTACGCATTGTGCTAGTATAGATTGTCGTGGAGGCAGAGTTTTGTTTAGTCTGCCGGGTGAGCCAGAGTTTCAGTTTGCCAGAGGAGCAGCGGAGCAGATCGAGGGAGTCTTCTGCGGAGCCCTGGTGGTAGAGCCGAGGTCGCTACATCCACTGATAGAGGAGTATATGGATGTCTTTCCGGAGGAGTTGCCAGGGTTACCTCCGGACAGAGACGTGGAGTTCTCTATAGACTTGGTGCCAGGCGCGGAGCCGATATCCCAGCACGTCTATAGAGTCAGCAACAGTGAGCTGATAGAGTTGAAGAAGCAGGTGGATGAGCTTCAGGACAAGGGATTTATCAGATCTAGTTCTTCTCCGTGGGGTGCTCCGGTACTTTTTGTGCCGAAGAAGGATGGGTCGATACGGATGTGTATCGACTACAGGGCTCTGAATAACCTCACAATCAAGAACAAGTATCCGCTGCCGCGTATTGATGATCTATTTGACCAGTTGAGCGGAGCGAGGGTGTTTTCCAGGATTGATCTGAGGACAGGCTACCACCAGGTGAAGGTCAGGAAGGAGGATATTCCGAAGACAGCTTTTCGGACCAGATATGGACAGTATGAGTTCTTGGTGATGCCGTTTGGGTTGACCAATGCCCCGGCAGTGTTCATGAATCTGATGAACAAGGTGTTCCATCAGCATCTGGACAGGTTTGTGGTGGTGTTTATAGATGACATCTTGGTGTATTCGAAGACCCCAGAGGAGCACGAGGAGCATCTGAGGATAGTACTGGAGACTCTCAGGAAGGAGGAGCTTTATGGAAAGCTTTCGAAGTGTGAGTTCTTCCTTGACAAGGTTGAATTCCTTGGTCATGTGGTGACTGGAGAGGGTATCTCGGTGGATCCGAGAAAGATCGTGGCAGTTGAGGCATGGAGTGCTCCGAGTTCAGTAGCCGAGGTCAGGAGTTTCTTGGGACTGGCAGGCTACTACAGGAGATTTGTTCAGGATTTTTCCCGGATTGCAGAGCCGTTGTCCAGGCTGACCCGGAAGGACGTGGAGTTTGTTTGGTCAGAGGAGTGCCAGATCGCCTTTGATGAGCTGAAGAGGAGGTTGACGACAGCTCCAGTGTTGACGTTGCCATCAGGTTCTGGAGGATTCACTATCTATAGTGATGCATCGGGGAAGGGATTGGGTTGTGTGTTGCAGCAGAATGGGAGGGTGATTGCCTATGCTTCCAGGCAATTACGTCCTCATGAGAAGAATTACCCTACCCACGATTTGGAGTTGGCAGCGGTCATCTTTGCTCTTAAGTTGTGGAAACACTATTTATACGGAGAGCGTGTGGAGATCTTCACAGACCACAAGAGCTTGAAGTATGTGTTTACCCAAAAAGAGCTGAACATGAGGCAGAGGAGATGGTTGGAGTTGATGAAAGACTTCGACATATCATTACAGTATCATCCAGGGAAGGCGAACGTAGTTGCGGATGCATTGAGCAGGTATCCGGTAGCTATGTGCCTGACTACAGATCGTTATCTTCTGGCAGATCTAGAGAGCTTGGGTATTGAGGTGATAGTGCCTGGAGTTGAGATGCAGATGTGGGGACTGCAGATTCAGTCAGAGTTGGTAGACCGGATCAGGGCTACACAGTTTGAGGATGAGTCCCTGAGGAGCATGAGGGAGCAGGTTCAGATGGGTTTAGCAGACGACTTCACCATTGCTGATGATGGTTCCTTGCGGCACGGTACCAGGTTGTGTGTGCCGAGTGGGTCATTGCGCGAGGAGGTTCTCCAGGAGGCGCATCGATCCCAGTACTCTATGCATCCCGGTGCCAATAAGATGTATAGAGATCTGAGACAGCATGTATGGTGGTACGGGATGAAGCGGGAGGTAGCACGCTTCGTATCCCGATGCTTAGTGTGCCAGCAGGTGAAGGCGGAGAGGCAGAGGCCAGGAGGTTTACTCCAGCCGTTACCCATTCCGGAGTGGAAATGGGAGCATGTGACCATGGATTTTGTTTCTGGACTTCCCCGTTCTCCAGGCGGGAAGGATGCGATTTGGGTCATCGTGGACAGGTTGACCAAATCGGCCCACTTTCTACCATTCAAAGTTGGTACGTCTACAGAGAGACTAGCAGAGATGTATGTGCGCCAGATAGTCAGACTGCATGGAGTTCCAGTGAGCATAGTATCAGATCGGGACAGTCGTTTTACTTCGCATTTCTGGAGGAGTCTGCAGGCTAGCTTGGGCACCCAGCTCAAGTTTAGTAGTGCGTATCACCCACAGACAGATGGCCAGTCAGAGAGGACCATTCAGACACTTGAGGACATGCTTCGCACTTGTGTTTTGGATTTCAGAGGCTCTTGGGAGGATCACTTGCACTTGGTAGAGTTTGCTTACAACAACAGCTACCAAGCCAGTATCGAGATGTCACCTTTTGAGGCGTTGTATGGACGGAGGTGTCGCACTCCGTTGTCATGGGATGATGTAGGTGAGAGAGCTTTGCTTGGCCCGGAGATGGTGGTTGATGCAGCGGAGAAGGTCAAGCTCATTAGAGATAGACTTCGGGTGGCGCAGGACAGGCAGCGGCATTGGGCCGATAGCCACCGGAGACCTTTGGAGTTCGAGGTATAGCTTAGAATCTAGATTTTGTTCTTGTGTTTGCTTGTGATTGCTTGTTTTAGACTAAGTGCAGAGACCTTGTTTGTGCTAGGTTGGAGATCTGGTGTTCCTGAGGATTTCTCCGACGCGGGGCACTATTCGCTTCGGTGGAGGCGGGAAGCTTAGCCCACGTTTCGTCGGACCCTTCCGTGTTCTTGAGAGGGTCGGCGCCGTGGCGTATAGGCTTGAGTTGCCGCCTACGCTGGAGGGAGTTCATGATGTGTTCCACGTGTCGCAGTTGAGACGGTACGTGGCGGATCCCAGTCACGTATTGGATCACTCGGAGATCGAGGTGGGCCCCACCCTTAGCTATTCAGAGCAGCCGGTGGAGATTCTGGATCGGCGGAAGAAGGTGTTGAGGAACCAGACTATTCCCTTGGTTCGCGTCGCGTGGAGGCATCACTCTCCAAGAGAGTCGACCTGGGAGAGGGAGGATGAAATGCGCGAGCGATACCCTTATCTCTTCGAGCCCTGAGGTATGGTTCTTTCTTGCATTCCTGTCCTAGTTTCGTCTTTTAATTTCGAGGACGAAATTATTTTAAGGAGGGTAGACTTGTCACTACCCAATTCTAGAAAATAGGGTATTTTTTTTATTTTGATAAATGGTGTATTGTATTTAATTATTTATATTTATAATTAATTAGTGCTTGTCTTATTTTTATTTTGATTGTTTTAGGGTTTTGGCTAGCCTGGACCCATGTCAGACCCTAGTGGACCCATGTCCGACCCAGCCCACACCCTTGTGAGAATTATTTTGGGGCTTAGAATTATTATTTTATTTTTAGGAGGTTAGTTGGAGAGATTTGGAACTAGTTTGAGCGCATTTGGAACCCGGAACCCAAAACCGAGTGAATAGGGGCATTTTGGGAATTTGGAAAGTTGTAAATCCCCCTTTATTTAGCATTGGCCGGCCCTACCTACCACCCCCACCCGTGAGAACAGCCAGCAGCCCCCTCCTCTTCATTTACTTCTTCTTCTTCATTCCTTCTTCTTCTCCACTTCTCCTTTCTTCTTCCTTCCTTCTCCAAGTGAGTTTTCTTCCATTTTTCTTCTTTCTTCTTCATTCCTTCTTCCTTAAGCTAACCCTAACCTTATATTTTCTCTAACCTAGGTGTGAGGGGCCTAGATCTAGTGTGAGAGCTAGAATTGGTAGCTTGGAGCTTGAGGGAGTTGATTTGGAGGGAATTTGGGACTTTGGCCTTGGGATTCCAACTCCCAAGAGGTAAAACCTAACTTTTCCCTTCCTAATTATTTTTTGTGTAGTGTAATTAGTGTTGTAGAACCCTCCTAGACCCTAACCCTACCCGTAGGAGGAAGTTGGAACTAGTTTGGGTGAGTTTAGAAACTTTGACATTAGGTTTTGTGTCGAATTCGGGTGGAATCCGAATTTGGCCCAATTTTGGGTGATGCCCTAGGTTAGATGGACCTAGGTAGACGTTGTCGGGTGTCTAGAGGGTGAGTGCGTGTCTCCGTTTGGACACGGGAAGCCGCGTCGCGGAGAAACGGGCGTTTCGGGCGAAATTGGGGCTTTTCGTCGTCGCCGATTCTAAGTTTGTGTGCGTTTCTGCCACGGGCCTAGAATCGACGTGGGAGCGCATTTTCTAGGATCTAGACATCGTGTAGAGCGCGTGGGTAAATTTTGGGCCGATTCCGAGTTCGTTTGGTGTGCGTTTCAGGAGGTTTTCCGAGCCGCGCACCACGTGTTCGTCGAAATGACCGAACGGCCATTTCGACTTGGTTTCCTCGTTTCGGCTTTGTACGCGCGTTGGGTTAGTATCGGGGAATGTGTGCTAGAGTTTTCGGGCTATATTTTATATATTTTAGGGTATTGGTGAGTGTCGGGGTCGTTGGGCGTGAGTAGGGCGTGTGGTTTGAGTGTTGTGTACGTGGTTGTGTTTGTTTTGATATGTGTATATATATATATATTTATATATATATGTATGTTTGTTTATGTATATATATTTATATATATATGAGTGTATTTTTATCTATGTGCTTATGTGTGTATATGTCTATGTGTATATATATATGTATATGTGTAAGTGTGCTCGTGTGTATATGTATATATATATTTGAATATGTGTGTGTGTGTATATATCTTAGAGTGTGTGTATTGATATATATATATATTTTGTGTGTTTATATATATATTTGTAGCTATGTGTATATATATTTATGTGTGTGTGTGTTTTAGTGTGTGAGTGTGCTAGTGTGTGTGTGTTAGAGTGTGTAGTTAAGTGTGTATATATATATATGTATCTAGTTATATATATATAGATATATATGTATGTATATATATATAGATAGTGATATATATATGTATATATATGGGTGTGTGTGTGTATGTGTGAGAGGAAAGGGGGGGGAGGACAGCAACAGTGGCTGCAGCTGCTGCTGCACTGCAGCAGCAGCACAGCAGCAGCAGAATCAGCAGCAGCATCAGCATAGAGGAGCAGCAGCTCCAGCAGCAACAAGAGCAGCAGTAACAGCAGCCAAGAGCAGTAGCAGCAGCATATAGAGCCAGCACAGCAGCAGCGATGCGAAGTATGGAGCAGCAGCAGCAGGAATAAGGAGCTCCAGCAGTAGCAGCGGGTAGTAGCTAGCGAGGGAGGAAGAGAGTTTGATATATAGATATATATATATGTTAGATAGATAAGTTATGGATAATTATATTGATAGATAGATATTGATAGATAGATAGCTAGGTATTTAGATAGATAGATAGATAGATACTAGATAGGTAGATAGGTAGATAGGTAGTTTTATCTATCTAGGAGATAGATATCTATATATCTATAGTTAGTTATATATATATAGATATCTTGATAGGTAATATATATATATATATGTTATGATTAGGTAAGGTAATGGGTAATCGGGTAAATGTGTGTGGATATCTAAATACATAGGTATATACATACTTAGATGTATATATATATGGTAGATATATATATTACCTAGCCTAGATTAATAACTAGGTATATAATTAATAGCTAGACAGCTAGTTAGAGGGCCTTAGGGCGAAACTTCAATACCTTGAGATACCGAGGTATCTCGATACCTTGAGATATTCAAGGTATTGAGTTTCGAGCGGGGTATTTGAGCATTAGCCTAGGAAATGCTTGGGAATGATTTTTGTATGTTTATATGTATATAATTACGCGTGCTAGCATAGGTTTTAGCGGGTTTAGGCGGGGTGCGTGGCCTAGGGCGAGGTATCGGATACCGAGGGTATCCCGGTATCTCGATTAGGCGAGTTTGTGAGTTTAGTGGCTTAATGAGCTCGGATTGACCTAGAATTTCAGGGGCACCCTAGTTTGACCTAGCTTTGACCATAATTGTCCCCGTTGACCGTAAAAGTCAACGTTTGACCTAGTTTTGACCTAGAGTTGACTTTTTGGACCCCGGGTTGACTTTTTGACCCGATTTTCACCGGTTTGACCCGTTCGACCTAGAATAGCCCTAGAAGCCTGTTTTTAATTATTTTATATCAGTTTAAATGCTTAGAACCCTGTTTAATTCTTGCTTTTCGCATTAGGTCCTTGCGACACCGGTCCGGACCTCGATCCTCATCAGTTGCGCAGGACATCAGGCGAGTACCTACCTCTGATAGTTTCCATTTCATGATAGCGTTTATATCACTTGTTCTAGAAACTGTGATACTTGATTCTGACACTTTATTACACGAGCTGGTACTAGTGGATCCCGTCATGAGGTGCTATCCCCCTTACCGTGTTCAGCGGGTACTCTATCACGTGTATTTCATCATGTGCTTCGGGTATTGATTATCATGTGCTATCATGTGCTTCTTGTGCTCTCGCCTTCGTGTGCGCGAGCTATTATCATGTACGTAGCGTGTTGTGGTTGGATCCAATGGTATTAGTGGGGGAGGGGAGTAGTGAGTTGGTTATGTGATCAAAGCCAAACAGTATTCATGTGTATGTCGGTTATGCAACTCACGCATAACGGAGTTATCTTAGTGTTTTTCATGTGCAACCTAAGCCGATCACATAACGAACTTGTGCTCAAGGCACTTAGCTAGTATTCATGTTTCTCACCTGCAGTTACTTTTCCACTACTTGTATTGTTCTCCAGTTTACATTGCAGCTACTTCTTGTGCTCCAGCATATATTTATTTCCTGTGCATCTTGATTACTTTTCTATTGCTCGTCATATACACCTTACCATGCATTTGGAGTTGCTTTCAGAGTTATGTACTTCGCTCCAGTCCTGACTGGGCATATTTTTTCCAGAGGATCCTGAGGACTATTGCCCTACGTTCTACGGGCCTGGTGTTGACGACTGTTGTGACCCCGAGGAGGAGTGCGCCGAGGAGACGCCTATAGCACCCTAGTTAGCTAGGTGGGTTTCCTGGGTTTTTCCAGTGGTTGTATTTTGGATGACTGTACTTATTCTTTTGATGCTGTGATGTTGTAGCTTTTAGACCTGGACTGTATCATTTTGGATTGCCTTGCTCTCTTGGTTCTGTTTCTTGTTTATATCATATCGTGCTTATATTCTTCCTCTAGTTTTGTGATTGAGATTATTGTTATATATATATTGCGTGGTTGCCCTCCTGTTGGAGAGGATTTTATTCACATATATATATATTGCGTGGTTTTGCCCTCCTTTTGGAGAGGTCATGCCGGATTTTTCTGTGAGTTATCTAGATAGTTGGTTGACCTAGAACGGACCTTTACAGCGTTCTACCGCCGATTCTGCGGCGTAGGCTGGACGTACCCACGGCTCATGCCCGATTTTCGGGTGCGGGTCGTGACAGAATGAAAGTAAAATAAAATTTATTTAGAACTCTAGCCATGTACTATTTTTTTAATATAGAATATAACATCTATTTTTAATGTGAAATATTCTTATTGTGTGACTATGATACTTTTATATTGCGCTTATTATGTGATTGTGATACTTTTTATTATGATATTTCATACCCAGGAAATTCAACAGAGGGTTATTCTGGGTCTGTATATTTTGATGAACTGTTATAAGTCTATGTATTTGTTTTATCATCATATGTTATTATCAGATATGACAGGACGATGAGGAGCATACGGAGGTAGATGATCTAGATGGAGTGCTCCTTTGGTACCAGATACTGGTTTCGGATCCTCATCGTGGAGTACTCCAGTGTACCGACCAGTCACATCTCCGACTCCGTCGACGGTACGAGGTAGTACTCTTGGACTAGAAGTTCTATGCTTGAGACTACTCCCCCGTCTAGCCTTCCTCCTGCTGACGGCACCATGGAGATAGAAGAGCAAATGAAGGAGGCTGAGCCGACTCCGTCTGCCCATTATCAGAGCGATCCTCCATGAGACAAGGATGGAGATTTGGAGGGACGGGCCTAACAAGTAAGTTAAATAGTTAACATTTTCCAAATAATTAAATCTATATATTCATAAATTTAATTATATTTGTATAAATATCATCCCTTGGTGATACAGAGAGCACTGAGGCATTTCTGAGGCAGAATTATGGTGGACCTTGGATCACTTACTCAGATGCTCCTGAATATAGGAAGGCATTTTGGTTTGCCTACTTCAAGGTAAAAAAAATATTTACTTTTAATATCAATAATTATTTATGCATATTATATAACTCTCTATTTTATTTCTTGTAGAAAACCTATTTCTATCCACCACACCAGGCTGAGAAGATCGAGGAGTTATTTTCTATCGTTGTCACTAAGCTGATCCGTGATGCAATTAAAAACCAGAAGGTCCGCGATCGTAACGGAGAATCGATCCACGGTTAGATCACGCCTGAGCAATGGACTGCGATAAAAGCGAGATTCGACGAACCAAAGTACAAGGAACGGTAGGAGAAGGCAAAGGCGGCTAGGTCGAAGGCAGAAAAATGGTGTGGTAGCTCGATTCCTATGACGGAATATTTTTATCGTCTGGTATGTATTCTATTGAATATATATTATTTTAATGCAGGTAGGATAAGATGTTTAATTTTAATAACAAATAATATATTTTTTAACAGGTACAGAGGGATAAGGACGCCAACATGGTGACAGTCTTCCTGGCCACCCATCAGAAGGGCGAAAAGCTCATCGATGAGAAGGCCACGCAAACCTATGTACGTTTTACTATCTTGTGTTAGTTTTAATATAACTTAGAAAATATGCAAATAGATATCTATATAGTTCGTAATAAGTAACTTAGACGTTAGCAACAACTTTTATAGGATGAGTACTTAAACTACGTGAGCGGGCGACTGCTAGTGCACCTGCAGAGGGAGGGGCTGGTACTTTCTCGCAGCCCTCTATAGCATCGTAGACAGACGATGTCTGGGTGACCGCCATTGGTGGTCTACAGAGGGATACGTACTATGGTACGGGATCCTACGACGTCTATGTTACGACGCAGTCATCCAGAGGCCCCTATGTCAGTGTGCATTCCTCGCAACCTTCACAGACGTCGGCACGAGCCCAGGAGAGCGTTAACCGTCAGATTGCTTACCTGTGTGATGAGTTGCTACGGAGGATTAAGGAGCGGCCACAGTCTGCACCGCAGATGGACGATGCAACCATTACCGTACATTTTAATTCGCTCGAGCATAGCCTTATGGAGCTCAGGACTCTGAGCCATACGACAGAGCACAGCCTTATAGAGCTCAGGACTATGGGCCAAATGACAGAGCACAGCTTGGCAACTCTGGCCGCGTCTACAGAGCACAGACAGAAGGAGTTGGAGGGGTCGCATACGTCCATGATTGACTCACTTACAGGGATCCATGCGTCGCAGGATTTGTTGAGCCGGTCGGTAGCGAAGAACACTTCGAGGGAGGTATCTGTCATAGATTCATACAATTCTCGACTGCTAAATTATGTTAGCGATGTTAGTTTACCTATTAGCGATATTTTTAGGCATTGTTAATATGTGTTATTCTAGTTGTGCAGCGACGTATTCATGTAACTAATATTTTTTATATTAGCGATGTTTAGCAACTCAACGTAGATAAATTTGCGACGTGTTGTGTGTCGCTAAATGTCACTAATATTTTTCTATCTAGCGACACATTTAGCGATATTTAGTGACACATTTAGCGATATTCTACTAACATGGTACATATTATCATGTCAGCAATTTAGCGACGTTTAGTGACAACAATAGCGACGTCCTGATATAGTTAGCGACGTATTTAGCGACGTATATAAACATCGCTAAATGTCGCTAAATTACAAAAAAAATTATAAAAACTAGGATATCCTTGCAATATTACAGTTTGTCGTATATCCCTGCAATATCACAGTTTGTCATATATCCATGCAATATCACAGTTCATAAAAATAGACAGACCCGGAGCAACCCTCCGTTGAATTTTCTGGGTTAGACGACCCCTTCGGTAGAACACTCAACACATATAAATTCTCATGCATTCAATATAAATAATTAAATTAAATTAAAAGACATAGACACATTCTTAATAAATAAAGTCTGAAAATAAATATCCACCAAATTCCCATGCCTCATACAAACTATGTCTAGAAAAAATATCTTGTATGCATCACAACTGGTACTGGATTTGAACAAATAAAGTTTGAAACACTATCTCAATACATAAATGATCCAAGATCATGGGCCAAAAGTATGAAAACAAATAAACTGTCCTAACTAGGACTAATACTGATCTGGAGGAGGCACCGCGGCGAGCCTATGAGATGAGCCTGTCCAAAGAATAATTATTGTTGACCAGGAGGAGGAGGAGCACCGCCGCAAATATAGGATATCAATGAGGCCTACTACTCTGGTTAAATAATCATGGCACCCGATGGAGGAGTCTGTGCAGTCGATATAAATGTCGATACCAGCGGACCAGGAGGACGTATCTGCTCTAACATTGTCAATCGAGCCTTACAAGTATCCATGATAAATAACATCCTCACAGTACTCTGCTCCACTGACTGGCTTATCTGAACCTGTGTCATCTGCAGCATCGTTAGTGCATCATCCATGGTTACATGTGACCCCTATAGCGCCATCATGTTGCGCTCAGTCGACGTGGCCAGATCCCTCAGCTCCGCAATGCTATGCTCAAGAGAATCAAAATGTGCTACGATCGTCGCATCGTCCGTCTGCGGTACGGGCTGCGACATAATCCTCTGCAGTAACTCATTACACAAAGACGCAATCTGATGGTCAACTGTCACATTCGATTTCAGATTTGGTATTTCTTAAATTTCTAGAATTTAATTTTTCTGATAATGTATTACAGCTGTATTTTTCATGTTGCTTCATTTTATTTTATTTATTATTATTTTTGTTGTTGAGAGAGACTACCCGAGACCAGTAGAATACCTATTGGCATTACCATAGACCCGATTTAGGACCCGTATGTAGAGTGGACACTTGGTTCGGTTCGTTTGATTGAACCCATGACTAAACCGTATTTTCTTCTCTTAATGTATATAAGTACTTTCTCTCTCCTCACTCATTTTCTCATTTTACTCCTCTTGCTTCCTTCTTCCTCTTCTCCCTCAAGCTCCCTCTAGCCAAACCCTAGCCCTAGGAAGAAGTTGTTGTGACTTAAACCGTGAGAGGTAGAGGCTTGGAGCCACCCAAGGCAAGTAAATCTTGCTCAATGGTGAAGTCATAAATTTTTAGATTTTTTATATATATGTTGTTTTAAAAATGTATTTGATAGAAAATATTTTTCTTGAGTTGCTGATCATATTTAATTCTTGGAGTTTTGGATTTTGTTGTATAATTTTTTGTATATCTGAGATTTAAGTTTAGGATTTTTGTGGGTTCCTTGAGTTTTTCTTGGTTTTAATCTACTAAAACCTATTACTTTTTAAACTAGTTGTTCCGTATGTTAGAGTATTCCATTTTGTGCAATTTGGCTTTTGTTCCACTTGATTTGGAGTTAAAGAAAGTTTTTATGAAGAAAATATTTTTTTTTGGATTTTTTGAGCTTTCGACATGGCTAAACCTTCTGTTGGAGAAGACAAAATCTTCATGCAGACAGTGATCTATGTGACAGAGAGTGATATGCGGCCCGAGAGGATTATTAGGTATAAACTCCTTATCGCATACTGACAGCATACGTCCATCTTGTTGGATGCATGATTGTACATTACACAAAGTGTTCTGGTGCTATTCTTGAACTGCTTGTGTTTTTCCTCGCTGAACGAATAAAAAATTTACAAAGTCCAAGAGGGGTGTTCGTACGGCAAGCAATGTATGCAAAAAGCAGTTTATATGGCCACGAGTTATTTCCCTAGAACGCATGACTCTGAACTGTTTGGCATATCTTTTTATATTTTTTGTCTTTTCTCCCTAACACACTTTTGGTCTATCACATCTATCACTTTATGTCACTTCACTGATACTTTATTTTGACTCATTACTTAGCACTTGCTCCAAGGAGTAGACTTTAACCCTAAGCATGCAGCAAGTGAGTCCATGCGGCAATTGGGTGCATGCGGCCAATGGGTGCATGCGGCAACTGAGTCCATGCGGCCAGTGGGCGCATGCGACCAGGAATTCTTGTGTGCATTTTTATGTTCCCTTTAATTATGTTCATTTAGTATTTCCTTTTAGTGATTATTGTTATATGCTTTCTTATGTCGATACAAGTTTATGTTACCAGGCAAGGTTTGCATGTAAGTTCCCGAGACAAGTTTATGTACAAGTTTATAATCCTCACGACACCGTGAAAATATTTGTGTATGAAAATCTATTGCATTTGGCATCAGACAATCGAGTGTGAGTATTTTCTAATGTATCGCATATAGCGAATAAGATAACTTATGAATAGCTCATACTCGTGACTCGTCATTCTATAGAGTTCTCAAGTGTCCACGACTCGAGAACTTGAAGTAATTTAGTAACGAATAAACAAGATAAGATTTACCTAGATCATTGGGAGAAAAGAATATTGCGCTACCGGCTACCCCGATCTCTAAGGGCCCCATGCAGCATGGAACAACCATGCTAGGCAAGGGCTCTATGAGTGACCAAGTTTACGCATGCTGCGATACTTACAAGACAAATTTATATACAAGTTTATGTTTAATTTTATGATCACAAGTTTAAGTTTATGCTTATAAGTTTGATTTTTATTTATGACAAGTAATAAGTTATGTTATTGTATGGTTGAATGTGCATTTAAGTTTACTAGACAAGCGTGTCCTTGGTCATCCGGGTTAACTGCAGTGTCGGTGGTAGCAATATTCTTAAAATATGCATTTAGTAAATAATGCTTGTGACAACCCAAGCTAGTTAATCATAGCAAGCCGTAAAGTTGTCTGGTAGTATAATAAATGATGTTACTTTCATTATAGCTCGCTATTCTAGTTTTATTTTCTTCCGGTGCGTGGTTAGGGTGCTAAGTTCTGCTCGGGTAAAGGTCTGCAACCCCGATCCTTGTTTGGTTTAAGGGTTATGGTCCCGATCTAGAGCAGTTTCTTTGCTCTCTTGCCGCTCGTCGCCTTACTTTTATTTTTGTACTTGTTATCAGTTATTCCAGTATTATTCTTGAGACAAGTACATTGGTATCGTACAAGTCTTGATCAGCATTTATTTCTTTTTATGTCTCTTTCTGCTTATGTTGTGATGTGTTTGGTCTATCATCTTGAGCTCCTTTGTGGTACTTGTTGCTTGGGGTTATGACCCCACTGGCTTTGCATGGCCAGGTTATCCCAAAGAGAACCATGATCCAACATACTTCCAGCAAGATGGCTCACACTCATAGGACTGCAGCCGAAGCTCGTGAGTGGGTTTTCTTTTTCTGTCCCTCGTCTTGATTATTTTATTTTATGGTGTTTAGCAAGGGGCAGAGTTAGCTCCTTATATTTTTGAGACTATGGTCAACATGATGTATATATTAGACCATGGCTGGTATATTTGATTATGTATTATTATAGTATGCTAGTGCAGCATTTTGTATTCACTAGCTTTATGATCATATGTTACGTATAATTTGGGATACCTTTTACTTTTATATATGATATACTCTTGTATTTGTGTTGTTGGATTAAGATAATAGGATTTTTTGGCCTTAGGACTGACGTCATAGCATGCTAGAGTTCACTCATTTATCTTCTAGACAACCTTAACACATTGCGGCTTACTTCAGTATTCTATAAGGTGCGGTTGTCCATGTCAGTCCTCGTATTTATTCAGTATTCTAGGAGCGGGGTGTGACATCAACCCTCTCCTATTGGGCTTGTACTGACTCCTGGGAGGGCTGTGTGGTATGCACACTGTAAGAGGGGGTCCTACAGGACTGGGATGCAACATAGGTGTCGTAGGATCTCGTACCGTAGTACATACCCCTCTGAAGACCACCAACGACGGTAATCCATAGCTCATCAACTGACAGAGCTGGGTGTGCAGGCGCCTGCGAGGAACTACCGGCCTCTCCCTGTGTGGGGTGGGTCGACCGCTCATGAAGCCTAAGATACTCATCCTAAAAACTCTCTCTCTCTCGATAAGCGTACTACTTACTATCCACTCATCATGCATAATTGTTAATATATATAAATATATCTAAGGTGCTTATTACTAACTATATAAATATTTATTTGTATATTTTTTAAGTTATATTAAAACTAATAAAATAAAAAGTAATACTTACGTAGCTCTGCGTGGCCCTCTCATCGATGAGTTGTCCGCCCTTCCTTTGGGTGGCGAGGAAGACTGCCACCATGTTAGTGTCCTCACCCCTTTGGACCTGTTAAAAAATATATTGCATGTTACTAAAATTAAATATTTTATTCTACTGTGATTAAAATACTATATATACAATAAAATACATACCATGCGACGAAAATGTTTCGTCATCGGAATCGACCCACAATATCACTTTTCTGCCTTCTTCCTGGCCGCCTTCGTCGCCTTCTCTGACTTTTTCTTGTACCTAGGATCGTTAAATATAGCCGTCATCGTAGTCCACTACTCAGACGTGATCCAACCTTGGATTGGTTGTCCCAAACGATCATGATCCTTTTGGTCGCAGATCGCATCTCGGATAAGTTTAGCGGCGACGACAGGAAAGTGTTGCTAGATCACCTCAGCCCGGTGTGGCGGATAGAAATATATTTTCTACAAGAAGTAATGTAGAAAGTTATATAGAAAAAGATCAAATTAAATGATTGATATTAAAACCAATTTTACTTTTACCTTGAAGTTCGCAAACCAGAATGCCTTCCTTTCGTCCAAGGCATCTGAGTAGTTGGTCCAAGGGCCACCATAGTTGTACCTCAAAAAATGTCCGAATGATCTCTATACCGACAAGGGACGATATTTATACACAGATAATTATATTAAAGAAAAAGTGAATATATAAATTTATATATGCGTAAGATCAACTATAACTAATTAAGAAAAAGTGGTGGAACTAAAAAGTGAATATATATATATTTAGAGTTCTACCAGATTTTTAAAAAATACTAGAAAAGGCTAAGTATTATAATTTTTTTTTACATATTTTTCGGAAAGTGGTAGAAATCTAAAAGCCTCAAAAAGGCTTACAGATAAAAATTACTTTTCAGAGAAGGGCTGACGTGGACACTTAAATTCGGTGTGACATGGACACTTGACATAGGAGATAATGATATCTTTGTCGGCATGTGTTCCTTGTGAGCCCACATGGAACACTTGACTTCGGAGTGTCCAATATACACATAGATATTGATAATACTCTAGGTATTTGTGTATCATGTGGATATCACATACCATGGTAAACAATATCACATTGATACTCTCTTGTATCTTGACACTTGGATATAGTTTCAAATGCCCATGACACCAACTATACTTGACACTTGATATATTGGTACCAACATACACTCTAGGCCACTCACTCCTGACACTTAACACATATTTATACCTACTTCTATAACTGTATATTTTTATACCCTTTACATGTTCTAGCCATGTACTTTACATTTCGTATGTTGGCATGTACTTTATATATTCTAGTCATGACATGTACTTTATATATTCTAGTCATGACCAATGTAATACTAATCACAATCCAGATATACTACAAGCTAGCTCCGATCAATATAGAGATATCCATAGTAGGTTTATTGTCAAGCTAAAATTGCCATAATTCTAAAAACTAATCAAGTTTTAGAATTTCTAGGTCAAACTTTTTAGTGACAAATTTTAGTGACGAACATTAGTCATTGAAAGACTCATTTTGTCACTAAAAGTCTAATTTCGTCACTAAAAAGTTTGTACCCAAAGTCTAAAATGGACAAATCCAGTACCCAAAGTCTAATTAGGACTAAACATGGTACACTTATACAAATAATCCAAAAATTAAAGAGGTATGTTATTTGCTCTCAATGTAAAAAATTAGTACCTTTTGCTTTTCTCAAGTAGTCAAAAATAAAAATAAAAACTAATTATTTTTTCTTCCCAAATAGTATAAAATACGTGTAAGACACGTGCATATATACTAGTATACATATAATATAAATTTATAAGTTATGTTAGGCTTCATATACATTGTTGGCCTCCACAACTATGACAAAATTGAACTTGTGTTATTACAGTATTTCAAGCCTCAGATTCAACTTAATTCGGACCCCCCCCCCCCCCCCCCATATGTTATCATTACCTATACGATCCTTCAAAAACCTCAACTTTTCCAGTATTGTGTTTAACTAACAAGTAATTGAAGCGCGGGTGCAACCTTATGCGTGGACGCTCTGCATAGGCATTTCGTGTGGGCGTTGCGTGCGGTTGCTGCTCGTGGGTGTTGCGGGCGGATCTACGTTTTTGTACAGATCAATTGATGCAGTTCTGCACAAATTAAATTGACTTTTCGTTGCTTCTGGAGCGTATATGTCATTTAGCGGGTTTAGTGTTGTAACCGTCCACTTAACGGAGAGTTATTCTCCGAATTTATTGTCCATAATGGACCGTGGACAGCTAAGGGGAGTTCGTTCTCCTATATATTCAGAAGATCTTCTCTTTTGTGAAAAGAACAAGTAAATGTATGCTACGTGAGGAGAGCTAACAACATCATTACAATCAATGAATTGTTGTCAATTCGTGCATGGAGTCCAATTTTTGTCTGTGTAAGAGTGACAAGTGAGCGTCCCATAAATTCTATTTTTTGAACTTGCTGGTTCCTGGAAGCAGGGATGATCCTAATCACCCTAGCGAGTTGTCATCCTCAACAGTATCTTTCTCGTGTTTCTGTTTGCAATTGTAACGAATTTGTATCAGCAACTTTGTTAGCTTTTACATTAATTTCTCAAATTTCAATCTTCTTTTCCTTGGTTGTAAGTACTATTGTCATTGTTGTATTTTCAATTTTTTAAGTGATTTATACCACCTTGGTAACTGCAGGAATAACATTAGATCCACATGAAATTCAATTCATTTGATAATACTAAGAAACAATAATGTCTTAATGATTAATTAAGTACACGAATGAATAGTTTCCAAGATACTTAATTTGCAAAAAAATTATAAATCATTGAGTGGCTTAGGGATGGAAATTATTCTTCTAGGTAGGCTTATATAGTCCATGCCCAATGGAAGATCTCCACATGTTTCAAACCTTTATTCTAAAAGTTTCATAAGCACGTTAGTATGGCATAATTACCAGGTATGTGTCTAAATTAAAGAGATGGTTCTCTCCTTTAATATATTCTTTCTTTCCAACTCTGGAAAATATGGTAAGAAGGAATTGTGGAAACTTTTGCAAGCAATTGGTGATCCAATGGATAGTGCCTTTGTGATTGATTGGACCTTTTCCATGACCTAACTGTACACCAAACCTAGAGATTGACTCAATCCTTCTGACAAATCCTCCAATACTGTACTTAGGGTGGACATACTAACTAGTTAGAGCATCCACAGTGGGACTACTTTCAAGTGCTATATTTTGACTTTTGTCAAATTTTATAGCACTTGAAGGCTACAATGGACTCTTGTCCACACTTGAAAAATGGTAGAAAGCCAAGAGACACTCCAAATTTGGAGAGTCCCGTAGCTAGACTATAGTAATTGATGGGCCCACCAAAATAACCTGTCATTTATTTTCCTTCCTTCCCTTCCTCTCTCTCTCTCTTCTCTTCTATTTTTTTCACAGAGAAACTTTTGAGACCCATTCTTCTTCTTCTTCTTCTTCTTCTTCATTGGAAAAGGGAGGTTCCATTTCTGAGTTTCCACAGTTGGTATTTATTTTCCTCCCCTTCCACATATTCTTTCCTTCCCCACCCCTTCTTCTTCTTCTACTTCTTCTCCACATATTTTGTTTTTATTTATTTTCCTCTCCTTCCGTTCTCTCTCTTCCATTCCCTTTTTTTTCCAGAGAAAATTATAAATTATGCACAAAAAATAAATTTTTTTATGTCCAATCAATGGTTCCAAATCAAGGAGAGACTCGAAGAAGTTTTCAGGAAAACAAATCAAACGAAAATGAGATAAAAATATTTATGCACAGTCTCATTTTCGTTTGATTGTAGAACTAAGTATTATACGAAAAAAAAAATTATCTCATTTTGTTTGATTTGTTTGTGGATTTTTTTTATCTCATTTTGTTTGATTTGTTTAACGAAAATGAGAAAAATTATCCATACAAAATTTCAAGAAATGAGATAAAAAAATTGAAACAAAAATGAGAGAAAAAATTACCAGACATCTTTGTCGTCAGTATTGGTTAATGGTTCTGAAGGAAAATGAGGGAAAATGAAGAGGGAAAATAGGGAGGGAAAAGAGGGAGGGAAAGGAAGAAGTTAATTTGGAGTGTCTATTTTGGAGTATACCATTGTGTGCAAATATCAAGGTGATACTCCAAAAATAGTTTGGAGTGTGATTTGGAGTATGATTTGGAGTATGATTTGGAGTGTCCCCACTGGAGATGCTCTTACATCGCAAGGAAAACAAATATATAAATGATATATTCCTTCTAGGAATTTTTGAGAGAGAGAGAGAGCATTAAGTTTTGAGAATCTAATTATCACTTATAGGAATTTTTCTAGAAGCTACTTGTTTGATTACCTAATCTTTATCGAGAGAAAGAAAGTGATGAATCTAAAGACTTCTGATGGTGAGAACATTTGAGAATTATTCTCGAACCCCCATAATAATAAACTCTTACGCAGCTCCTACCTAGCAAGTGCTTTCCAGGAATAGCAATGTGTGATGACATGATCTAAAATGTGTGTACTCTGCTTAGGGACAATTGAAAGAACCCAATAACCCTATGCAAATTGCACATTTAAGAAGATTAAACGGAAACTCAATAGGCTTAATTTTAACTTGATATCCTAAATTTTAACATCATACCAATAACTATCCTTAATTATTGAATATTTTCAAGCCGCTACCCTCCGTCAATTAGAGATTAATTTTTCCGTTTTAACAAAAATAAATAATAATTTGCTAGAAAACGTACATTCTTATTTAGGGGGACTTACAATAGGTTTTCATCCATTAGCTACTATTGTATGGGTTAAAAATAAGATTATTGATAAAATTTGAGATAATCAGTCGTATAGTCCATCGCATGATGTAAATGATATATATAGATAACACGAAATATATATTAAATATTGTAAAGCTTGGAAAGTTAGGAAACTTGCTCTATCCGAAATAAATGGTAGTTATATTGATGCATATAGTAGTCTTGAAGAGTATGGTTTTAGAATTATTGAGACAAATCCAGGTAGCCAATATTTTATACAGACTACAGAAGACAGTAGATTTAAAAGAATTTTTATTTGTTTTAAGGCATGCATTAAATGTTATATATAGAGAGAACAAGGATATCAGTTAAACTAAATAAAAATATATATTACATAAATAATTACATTAAATGTTATACTTACTCGTTTCGCATCCACTAAGATTTCTTCCTCACCAATACGATCTAGGTGCATAAAGTTGTGACAGAGCCACGAAAGCGTCACGAAACTTTTACCATATGTGGTAGGCGGCTCCACGCCTAAGTACTTTCCAATCACAATTTTGGCACAAAATGATTCATCATTTTCAAATATTATAGGTTCACCCGTAATAGGTAATCCTAAAATATTTGCCACATCTACTTGTAAAATGGTCATTTCTCCGAACGGTAACTGAAAGGTATTTCTTCCGGGCCACCACCGCTCAACTAAACTGAAGATCAAGTCTCTGTCGTGACGTAGAAAATGTATCTGATCAATATGATCAAAAAAAAAATACGCTCACTATACCATGTTGTTCTTCAGTCAGCATCCAGTACCCAACGTCGTCCTCATAACGTCATGCGACATGCTCTCGTGCTCGAAACGTATCAGGATAATCGTATTGTTATATATGAGATATATAAACGATGTTATTATTAGACATGTAAAAAAATATAAATTATATTGACTAAAATAATTCAATTTTAATATACATGTCCAGAAAATACAAAACTATAAATGTGCGACTCACGTAGCTGGATAATCATATTTGTGGTAGGTCCTCCCGGAATACGTCCATCGTTTTGGGTACCCATCTGCAATATTTAATACCTAATGTTAAAATATGTAATCAAATATTTAGTGTTAGCATGACTACTATTATGAGGATTACAATTATAATAGTTAAAATAGTAATCATTATTAAAATAACAGAATTACAATTATAATTAAAAATATTACAAACTTTTTTTTTCTTGTTCTCCTTCTCTTCTCTGCTTACTTCTTCCTTGTCTTCTCTGCTTGTTCTTCTTTTTGATTTACTTCCTGCATCATTTCTTCCTCCCTCCCTCTCCTTATACTAAGAACACACCAACACCCACCAACCATATTAAACCAACCACTCGTATTAAACCAACTACCCACATTTAAACCGACAATTGACTAAACCAACATATTTAAATCGGCCGCACAAACCAAAAAATAACCACCCACTTAAACCCACCCACCCAACCGGAGAGAGCACATTGAGTTGGCAAAAATTTGGGCACGCCAACTCCGTTGGCTAAAATCCAATCATTCACGTCCACATTTTGGAT
Source organism: Iris macrosiphon (assembly GCA_036927795.1). NCBI lineage: Eukaryota > Viridiplantae > Streptophyta > Magnoliopsida > Asparagales > Iridaceae > Iris > Iris macrosiphon. The sequence goes on from JAYESA010000009.1 coordinate 57,702,318, forward strand.
TTTTGCCAACTGGTATCACTCCAAATTATTGCCACCTGAGTTGACGATATGTATCGAAATTTTAATTTTTTTTAAACTTCTATTGTTATACTTAATTAATTTAAAATATTAACAGTACCAATTTACTGTTTTGTAAATTAGACCACAACCATAATTATATAATTTTAATAATAAACAAATCTACAACAACAGTTATATCATTTTAAATAATAGACAAAACAATTTTAAAATAGTACGAAAATGTTTTAAATGGAAGAAAAAACGTGGACGGCAGGATTCGAACCTGCGCGGGCAAAGCCCACATGATTTCTAGTCATGCCCGATAACCACTCCGGCACGTCCACACTATCGTCTAAGCTTCGTATTGAATTTGATGAGATATATAAATTAAGGATTATTTACACTAAATAAGTTTTGGACTTATTACATGGGGGTACCAATACTTTTAAACTAATTACACTGACCACCCCTCCCTATAGAAAAAAATTGTTTTAAGAAAAAAAAAATTAGAAATACCAAATACATAAAGAAAAAATTGAGATGGAATACAGAAGAGATTTTGAGCAAATCTATTCTACTATATAATGAGGAAAGTAGGCTTCACCGTGAAAATTTTCTTTCCAAAAATACCCTTAATTGTATTTATTAATTAAAATAATACCTACAATAAATTTCAATGACAACCATTTAAGGGATGCATTAATATATTATAGAAATTAAAGAGTTCATACTACTTGCTAAGTTTTCTAAGCTATTACCAAGGAATTCCAATGGTTGAACTCTTAACTTATATAATTAAAAGCAGCAAAGTTAAACCAACTCATCAAAATCATCCACTCCAAGATACGTGCAAAGCACGTGCATGTATACTAGTATAGTTTAATAGAGGTTTCTAGAAGATAAAGTTTGAAAGTTACTTTAACAAAAATACTAAAGAAAGAAAATTTGGCAAAAGAATTATTTAAATCGACACGATTGATTCTAACATATAGATAGGTTGGTGACCAGGGATCCTAACATATAAATAGGTTGGCGGACAGATGGAGAGAAAATTTAATGCCTTTTCATCGAAGTAAGAATACGTAAAGAAAAAGTAGAAAAGAAAAATTATATTAAGGGAAGATAATAGAAATACCAAATACATATGACGCGGGACAAAAACTAGAGGAAAAAATATGATTGATATAAAATTTGAAACTTATAAAAATTTGGACATAAAAGTTTTAAATAAAATGTGAACAATTAACCACTATAAATTTATTGTAAAAATTATAATAGAAATGTAAAAATAACAATTAGGAATATCAAATTCTAGAATAGTGTGTTGGTGATGTCAATGTCGGAGTCGGAGAAGCAAATAAGATGGAGAGATTCACTTTAGAGTTGTTGAACACTGTAGACACTCAAAAATAGATTTCTCATTCTTCAATTTTTCGATGAATAATTTATGAACTTAAGTATTACTTATATACTCTCGATAAATAAGAGAAGATAAAGTCAATCTCTAAAAGTTCTCTATCTAAAATTTTATATATATATATATATATATATATATATATATATATATATATAACAACAACAGTTAAATTTTGATTTTCCATCATTATCCTCGGCTTTTAAAAATTCAACTCTTGGTAAATTATATAAGCGTGAAATCCAAAAATTATGTTCCTGGTGATGTCCTCCAAATCGGTATGGATGGAGGCCTCTGCGTCGATAAGACGGTCAACATTGAGACTTCTAACAAGACAACGAAATTCCACAAATTCCACAATGGTACTGGAGGTGGTGAAAATTCTAGAAGAAAAATGTCCAACAGGGATCTATCATCAAACGCCTCAAGTCATTTGTGGTTGTCTAGATGCATCCACATAAGCAAAATAATCATCCCTACAATCAATTATTTATTTATTGTAAACTATTATAATTATTTGTTACAAACATATAATAAAAATTGTTTAGTGACATTAGTTTTGGTGGATGAATAAAAATAAACTCGGGTCCGAGAGAGGATCCACGTAAACTGAAAGCATCAGCTGACTTATTGTAAATGTTTTCCTAACCATTCAAACAGGCCGAAGGAATTCCAAGCAATTCCGGTGACAGGAAAAAAAAAAAAGGAACTAAGCTATGAACAGGAGATTTTGTGTCACTACTTGTAATCAAACACAGAGAGCTATTCCAATCGTTCAACCCGTCAAGTATTCAAAATTAATCAGTTTGTTCATAATGCTTTGCCGAACGAAACTGCAAGAGAAGAATACATCTGTTTGAACGAAAGTTACCAAAATCAAAAAGTTGAAAGAAACTACAGTATGCTTTCTGCCAAGCCATTGATCGATACTGTCACATATTAAACAAATACTAGTATGTATGCTGCCATACATTGTAACATTTGGACAAATGAAGCCCCTTTAAGAAAAAAAACTAGGATCTTCCAAGAAGTTGTGCAGCTTAAAACACTGCAAGATTCACTTAACTGAGATTCATGAAGAACATTCAAGCTGCTTCTGTTCAATCAAGAAGATCCAAGATTCTGATTTTGAAGGACTCTACCAACCCAACTTAGGCATAAGGAGGTGCCTCGGAACAACAAGTACGATATTACCAGATGGATAAAACTAGAAAATCCCTAAATTTGGAGGAAGCTAACATTCCTCGTCCACTATAATTGTTGCACCTTCCATCCCTAGTCCTATGTCCATTAAAGAAGCCATATCATCATCCAATAGTTGCGGTAATGGTGATCCCTGCCAAAAAAATCAGCAAGGATTTAAGTAAATGCCGTTGCATGTATATCGTAGCAGAGGACAAGGTTGCTTCCTAACACTGGTGTTAAAAAGTACTGTTTGAGTGGTTGCATTCTTAAAAACTAACTTTACACTTGTGCAAATTATAAATGTATATACACGGTAATCATTTCAAATGTATGTGATGAATAGGAGCAAACATCATTGAATCAATAAAAACTTGTCGTTGTAAAAGGTTTCTTTTGCACATGGGTCCCTTAAATCTACCCATTTTTACACAAGTCTTTCAGATCCTGGCAATTGGTTAGAAGTCCCCAGAATTACAAAGTACTGAGTTATGAGTCCCTGTTTAACTTAACTCGTGAAAAATGGGAATATTCAGGAAAAAGATTTGGACATGTTTACCCCTTCCCATAGCTCTCCTTCCTCCTCGCTCACCCTAACTACACCCCCTCCTCGCCCATTGTTTGCGCATGTGAGCTCAAGTAGGCAAGAAGGCAGATGAGGGGGCATCAAGGAGGGAGCAGTGGTTAGTGGTAGAGGAGTTGAGTGGCAGGAGAGGGAAAATTAGGACTGGGTCTTAGGGTCAAGAGGAAGAGAAATTGGTAGTCATGGGTTTTGAATGGGAGAAGTGAAATGGAGCAAGTATTGAGGTGGAGGGAAGGCAGGAGCTGTGTTAATGGATTTAGAATTAGGGAGGAGTGAAAAGAAAGGATATATGGATGAGGTGCGGAAAGAGGGATGAAGAAGAAGGGTAAGGAAAAATATTTATTTATTTATTATGTAGGGTTTGGGTTACCTTCTGGCTAACATAGACGGAGGAAAAAAATAACTCAACTGTCGGTGATTTGGGGAACTGCTATGCAATTAAAAGATCTTGTCGACTTGTCCAAAAAGTAAAGAGAGATTTAGGGGACTTTTATGTAAAGAACCTTTCTTAAAAGGATTTACACAACTTAAAACAAATACATACCTCTTCTTGAAGAAACAGTCTCAACTTTAATCCTTTCAACTTAAAAAAGCTCTCACAGAGTACCTTTAGCTTGCCAATCTATTCCATATGAAATGAAACAGTATAAAAAATGAATAGATCATACAACCGACATAAACAGAAATAAAGTGAAATTAATATTATGCTTAATGTATAATGTGCTGCTTATTCATAATATTACTTAGGCTTGGTTTTGGGACTGTTCCTGCTTTTCAGAAACCAACAGCAGAAGCATGTTTTGGCAAGAAGGTGGGAGGCTGTCTTTCATTATCCTTGAACAAATTCTTACTATCCTCGAATGAATTATTAAAGTAAGCATGCCTTTCATTGACAATTATACCAATTTTGAAATGGTAAGTCTGCATCTAATGTCATGCTTAAATTCAGATCATTTATCACACAAATCATCCAAGACTCTTTCCGGGTATGTTTCTCTACAAACTGATTCTTGATTTTGCGTCTAATGCAACCTTCCTCGATCTACTGCTAGGCTGATCTCCATCGCATGCTCTACTGGAGCTAACCGTCACTATCAAGATCCTCTATTCTGGTAGACCACCCCTCTAGGTCCAACTCTCACACATTGAATACCCCCATTAAATATATTTTTTTAAGTGCATATATATATATATATATATATATATATATATATATAGAGAGAGAGAGAGAGAGAGAGAGAGAGAGAGAAATGGTTGGATTGAAACAAAGTAGCAGGGTAGATTGACTCATTGTCTGGATCTGTTCGCCTGATCCCATTAGAATTGAAGGTTCACGCTAGATAAATATTTATGGAGCATACTTAATAGTAAATTACACGCTTAACCTAGTGTATGCACAAATCTTTGTAAATGGCAAGGCCCTCTCTCTTGTTCAAAAGCCACCTTGGTAATCACATAAAAAGGGTTAACGTCAAGTTGTTACCCGGTACCAAAACTCCTAACATATTTGGGAGTGAAGGATTGGATGAAAATGATAAAGATGATACACCACATGATACAAGTATCAAGGTAAAGGTGATACAATTCTAACACATTTAAAAATTAAAAGATCTCCTTTTATAGATAATACAAGCAGACAACAGCATCAAAACTGGATTAGTGTACTTTAGCACATTTAATCTTTCAGTCTTCATACTCTCGGGCTTGTTTTCTTAGCATTTCTCTTTACATAGGAACCCATATTTGAAACATAGCATATTGTCGTCTTGTAATTGAATTCCCCTTATCTAAATTTCTATATAAGTTATAAAAAAATTACTTAATGATGGAGAGAGGAACACATACAGTAGTGATAGGCGGCAATTTTCTTGTCAAAGGTGATTTTTCTCCCATGGAAACTCCCACACATTTCAACGTAATACCTGCATATACATAGGAAACAAAATTTATTACAGATAAAAATAATCACTCCGGAAATATGACTAAACATGATATATGCAAACATACAAAGAAGTCCAGAACCCATTTTCTGGGGCCCTGCCGGTCCAGTGGATGGCTTCTCATCTTCAATTCCATGCAAAGCTTTAAGCTCAGTAAATCTGAATTTTACGTATTATAAGGTTAAGGAATTTCCTAGATGGCATTGCAACAATTTGAGGGCATGAACATAAATTCATTAACTATGTAAGAAAAATCACGTAAAGAGGTATAAAAAAGAAGGAAAGCCATCATTCATAAAAAAAGTCTACGGCCATTTGGTCTTATTTCATGATTTAAACATGTCTCCATCCCATAATCTACTGTAACTAACTTTCTGGAGAGAGTAACAACATGAGTTTCAGCCGGAAAAGTGTATCCATGAAATGGATCCATTTTGTATTTCATCAGCTCTTGGTTTTGGAATATATGTCACATGTGATGCTGGTATAGATACTACATATACTATAAGTGAAACAAGCATTTATAATGAGATAATAGGTTAACTCTCATGTATGTATATCTGTTACATAGATAAAAACTGGAAATAGTAAATGTATCAAGCATCTTAGAGCAAAGTAGTAGATTACCTAGGATTCAATTGTTTGATCTCCTCTGGATTGTTGGATTGCAACTTAGCCATAACAAGACGGACATACCTGAAGTGATCAAGATAAGGTATTAGACCAACTTAAATTGCTAATGAAAAAATACTTCGATGCAAATATGTGAAATACTTCAAAATGTAACTAACAAAATACTTCAAACGCAACTATGTTATGGCATAAGCAATTCTGCAAGTAGCTGCATTGTGCTCAACAGAATAATATTTTAGAACTGCAGTAAAAAGTAAAGGACATGAAATTATATGGTCAATAGAACAAAACCTTGTTATGAGTCCAAAGAGAGAAAGGAAAGATAAGCATATTAAACAGAAATGCTTAATGTGGAAATCAGAGAGAATCTTGAAAAGGAAGTTATAGGTGTCAGATAGATCAGAGAGTAGCTTGATGTAGAAATCAGAGAGTATCTATGAGATCCTTCATAAATCGTGAAACACCTCAGAAACTGACAATTCTGAATTGTTGTCAAAATAACAATTCTCTCTTTCACCAAAGACACTAAATGCAAGACGAAACCTTAATGTCTAACTCCCTCTGGAAGATGGATTGGAGGATGAGACCTACAATTTCAACCAATTGATTGATGATGAGCATTGAAGGATGCAACTGCGGAAACCATCAAAACAACTGAAGAGGTTTGATCCTGGATGCAAATCATGCAACCATCAAAAACCAATCAAACTGTGACCAAAGCCTTGCACCAGGTTGATCAGTTGGGCTGGAACAAGAGGCAGTTTGCTGCAGACAGTCATCAGACCAATTCAGGTGGATGAGCGGATTGGAAGGCATTAGTAAAAAGAGGAGCTTGTTCTCAAGTTTAAACAGTTCCCCTTTCCTAGTGCATAACATATAAAAAAATAGGGTTATTTAAGTTATTAAGAGCCCTGTCTTCTCTTTGTAACGTTTTGAGAGAATAAATCTACAGAGTTCTACATTTTTTTTAAATCATGTGTTAAGATTGTCATCATTCCTCACAAATGTGTTTTTTTTATATTCAATAAACCAATTCAAGAGGTGTCTTGTTACTTAAAACATATTCAATGAATAACTCAAAGGGTAGCTCGCCGATTCTAAGAAGTGTATTCATCAACTAAGTTCTAAAGGTGTCTCTTCATTCTGCAGAGATGCCTTCAAATTCATGAATGTCTTTTGGCATCGAAAGGATATATGTTGGGTTCCAAAAGACACTTGTTGGAATCCATTGATTTGTAGAGATGCCTAAAAGTTTGTAATACTGTTTCTCATTTTAGCCCAAGACTACTTAATAGTAGATTGTGTGATAGTTCTCAAACTCATGCTATTGTCTCAATAAAATTTACATTCAAATGCTTCACTTGATTCTTTAATATTCCCATAATTAATTCACTCTACCTAATTAATGATGGACGAAGATTTCAAATGGAATATGGATATAATAGTGAACCTGGCTATAATATGGCATACCCATCGTCTGGGAGATAGGTATGAAAACAATAACAAAGATGATTGAGAAATATCTTTCTAAGTACTTTAAATACAAAAAAAAAAAAAAAAATTAAAGATTTGAGAATACATTTTTAAATATTTTAGATAAGATGAAGATGAAAAACATGGTACTGAATGGACAAAAAAAGGAAGCTCACGATCTCTCTCTCTAGTACGAACTCAAATTAAGTTGTGGGAGGGGGCACAGAGTTGAACTATTGGAAAAGGGGGGTTTAATACCCAAGATTTGACGGTCCCTGGTCTACTAACCCGCTTAATACATAATAGAGCCTCGTAATACCAACTTTAATCCATTGCAAACGATGCCTTCAAGTTTATAAAGATTAAGTCCACCAGATTGCTTGAAATCAACAAGCAATTAAACTGTACTGTGATAATAAAGCTGTAACAGTGTAGCAACTATAGAATATTTTAGAGTAATTGTTATATTTTTTATTAATAATCTCTTGGCTATTTATAGCCTTACAATCCTTCATCTTACATTAATACCCCATTAAAAACCCTGTAGAATATTCTAATATCCCAACAAATATACCAAGAATATTCTAATATACCAACACTCCTCCTCAAGATGGATGAAAGATATTCACTAAGCCCATCTTGTCACATCCTCTAATCAAATCTGCAGAGTTAAGTCCCTTGGTCATATTGTCTGCTACCTGCTCCTTGGTTGGAACATGGCCTAACTTCAGTAGTCCACGGTCTAACTTCTCCTTGATGAAGAACCTATCGATCTCGATGTGTTTGGTCCTGTCATGCTGCACTGGATTGTTGGCGATATTGATGGCTGATTGGTTGTCACACCACAGCTTCCTTTTGGCTCATTGATCCAGCTTCAGCTCCACCAGCATACTCTTCAGCCATAGCAGCTCTGCAACTCCCAAGACTATAGCTATGTACTCCGCTTCAGCTGTCGATCTGGCCACCACCGACTATTTTTTACTCCTCCAAGAGACCAAGTTGCCTCCTACAAATATGCAATAGCCCGAGGTAGACCTCCTGTCATCAGTACAGCAAGGCCAGTCAGAGTCACAGTAGCCCTCGAGGCTCAAGTGATCATTCTTCCTTAATATCAACCGATTTCCGGGGGCACCCTTCAAGTATCTCAGAATCTAGTACGCTGCGTCCATATGACCCTTCTTTGGGTCATACATGTAGCGGCTCACCACACTCACTACAAAGCAGATATCAAGAGGTGTGTGGCTCAAATAGATCAACTTGCCCACCAGTCTCTGGTATCTGTCTCGGTCAACTAGTTCTCCAGCCTCAGCACACAGCTTGAACCCCTGGTTGATCAACGTCGCTGCAGGTCTGTATTCCAACATCCATGTCTCTGTGAGAAGGTCCGGCACATACTTCCTCTGAGAAAGAACAATCCCCTCTGCTTCTCGAGCAATCTCAATCCCAAGGAAGTACCAAAGAAGGCCAAGGTCCTTCACCTCGAACTCGTTGCCAAGCTTCCCCTTGAGTCGGGCAATCTCCTGTTCATCATCTCATGTGATAATCATATCGTCCACATACACTGCAAGCATGGTAATGTAGCCTCCACTCCGACGGAAGAACACGGTATGATCAGCATTAATCTGCTGATATCCCATCCCTATCATCGCCCTCCTGAATCAGTCAAACCACGCTCGAAGAGACTGCTTCAGTCCATAGAGGGACTTCTTCAACCTGCAGACCTTGTCCACTGTCTTATCGGTGCAGAATCCTGGTGGTATCTCCATGTACACTTCCTCCACTATATCCCAATGAAGAAACGCATTCTTCATATCCAGTTGGTGTAGCTTCAATCCACCATTCGCTGCCAAAGAAATCAGGGTCCTGACGGTGCTCATCTTCGCCACTGGTGCAAATGTCTCATCATAGTCAATGTCGTACGTCTGACTGTATCATTTTGCCACCAGTCGAGCCTCGTAGCGCTCTACTTTTCCATCTAGGTTCTGCTTCACAGTAAAGACCCATTTGCATCCGACTGTTCTCTTCCCCTCTGGCAATTTTACCAGTTCCCAAGTGTGGTTCTTCTCAAGAGCGTCTAACTCCTCGTGCATCGCCGCTTTCCACTTTGGATCGTTCTTGGCAACCTGCCAATTGTTAGGTACAGTAATACTATCCAAAGATGCAATGAATGCTCCATGAGAAGAAGAGATATTATATGAAACAAACTGAGCAAGGTCCCAACCATATCTATCAGGAGAATTTTTTGCATTGCTGTGATTGGTCCTCCGTACTGATAATGGTATGGGAGGAGTAGGAAGAATGATATCACACGAAGGAGAATCTGGTGGTGGTGGTGTAGGTGTCTCGGGAGTTGAGACGGACGCAGGCAAGGACTTGGCACTAGCACTATAGGTATTGGTCCTGCAGTTTGCTTCCCTTTCATACTGTAGGTAAGTAACTCCCCTTGAGCCGTGGGCCTAACACCTCTCATCGCCTCCCCATGTTCCTCTTCACTCTCCTGCTCCTCCTCAAACGTTCCTCCATGTCATACTCCTAAATCGGTCACCACACTCTCACCAATCTCCCTCTCACCTCATACTCTCAGTATCTGGTGAGTTGCTCATGGATGAGATTCCCTCCTGACGGTAGTATGGCTCAAACTCCCTGAAGTGAACATCCATGCTCACAAACTTCTTCTCTACTGGGCTCTAACACACGTACCCCTTCTGAGTCGCCGAATAGCCCACGAATACACACTTGACTGCTTTGGGGTCAAGTTTCCCAACTGACGGTCTATTGTCCTTCACAAAACATACGCAGCCAAACACCTTTAGTGGGAGTATCCCACTATTATTTCCTTGCAATATCTCATATGGAGACTTCCATCCCAGTAACTTCGAGGACATCTTGTTGATCAATCAAGCTGCTGTCAACACTGCATGCCCCCACAGACTCTGTGGGACATTCATGGCGATCATCATGCTCTTTGCCACCTCCAGAAGGTGTCTGTTCTTCCTTTCATTCACTCCATTCTGTGCTGGTGTGTATGCACAGGTGGTCTGATGCTGTATCCCTTAGGCTGACATGTATTTCTCAAGTGCTTTGTTGGTATACTATGTTCTATTGTCAGACCTTAGTACCTTCACCACTCCTCTATACTGAGTCTGGACATGTTTATGAAAGTTCCAAAAACAGGCAAAGACCTCACTCTTATTCTTCATCAAATACAGCCATGTGACACGAGAGGAACAATCAATAAAAGAGACAAAATACTTGTAACTATTCATAGTAGTTGTGGCGCACGGCACCCAGATATCAGAATGTATAATATCAAAAACAGAAGAGCTCCTACGGCCTGCACCAACATATGAGCTCCTAGTAAGTTTGCCTAAATCACATGCATCACATACTAGTTTCTCCTTATTTGCCTTCTCATAAATAGATGGATACAACCTACTCAAAATATCAAAAGAGTAGTGTCCCAACCGCCTGTGATGGAGTATCAGTATATCCACGGCACTCATCTTTGGTCCTCCTATTCATGCCATTTCTGCCACAGACACCATTGCCGAATCCAGTCATTCCTGATCCAGGTACCACAGTCCATCATGCCAAGTGACAGTCCCAAGTCTTCGTCTCGTCTCCTTCTCCTGGAAGATCACCTTAGGAATATCAAAAGAGACAATGTATTTTAGTTGGAGGATTATAGAACTAATGGACAAAAGACTGACTGAAAAAAAAGGAACATGTAAAGCATTAGATAATCTTACTGAACCTGTACAATCGACAGTACCCTTACAGAACACTGGCTGGAAAGTACCATCGACTGTTTGAATGTTGTCTGTAGATGCTAGGTGAGTGTAGGAAGAGAACTCACTAGCATTCCCTGTCACGTGTCGAGACGCACCCGAATCGACAATCCAGTCCGACGATTTAAGGGAAGACATAGATGCAAGGGCGAGTGAGTCATCAATACCTTTCGATGGATGGGCATACATGACAGCGTTACCTCTGGCGAAGACTGAGGTGAACGCCTCCTCAGACCCACTCCTCTCGTCTCCATCGCTTGACGCTCTCTGCTTTCTCCTGAGTACTTCCAGCATGCCCAGTAGTGCCTGATCATCCTCAGTATAGGCACCATTAGCTCCCTCCTCGCCTTCTGCTACCAGCAGGTTCGCCCGATAACCTCCTCGACCACCCCGTCGACCCCTACGACCACGTCCTACAAACTGTCCACATCCGCCACCTAAATCTCCCTCCTTGGGTGGTTTGGTACAAGCATACCTCAGATGGCCCACCTCCCCGCAGTTGTAACACTGTTGGGGGTCTCCCTTAGGTCCTGTGCCGCCTGAATTGACAACCGCCAGTGTTGTCTTCACTTCAGGAGGGCCACATGTCCATGCCTGTAGATTCATACGAGTTACTCTTGGATCATAGCCGAGATAGCCTCCTCAAGTGTAGGAATCTTCGGTTGGACTAGAAGTAGTGTTGTCCTCTGAGTAAACACTGCGGCCAGGCCCTTAAGAAACTTCATCGTCCTCTCCTTCAGACATACTTGTCTCTCCTTACACTTCGGGTCCTCGCAGCTCGTCCGATCTGAGAAGTGATCATAATCCAACCACAGACGCTCCAACTCAGTGGCATACTCCTCTACCGTCTTCTCTCCATGTACGGTGTCGTCGATCTCCCCCTTGATCTGGAAAACTCTCAAGTTATTCCCCACACCATCGTAGGTTCTCCTCAACTTCTCCCACACGTCTTTCATCATCTCAAGGCCATCCACTGTGGCGGCGATCGACTGGACTAAAGAATTGAGGAGCCAAATGTATACCCACCATATAAGTGGACTTCCACTCGTCGCGTCCTACCGAGCCCTCATTCGGCTTTGTTCCTGACAAGAAACCCTCCAGGTTCTTTCCTACGAGGGTTCTCCTCACCCGTCGTGACCAACTCAGATAGGTGACCGGTCCATCAAGCTTCAGATCGATGGATGGAAGGTCCAACTTCGCCAATGTTCGTGTCGCGCTCTCACCAGCCGACAGTTTCATCAGCTTCATCAACGTTGCGACCTCCGCAGAGTCCAACTTCTTGATGATCTCCTCCATCGATCCTCCTCTTCTCCGATCACCTTACACCCATCCCACGATTCACGTTCGCCCTCTTCGTCCTCTCCTAGACCCGATCATGTCTCCCCCATCAGATCTAGACCTTCGATGTCAACGTCTGAAACGAACCGCGGGAGACGCCAGAAATCGCGACAGAAGGCTTCACGGGAGTCGCGGCTGTCACGCCCCAATCTCCCGCAAGCTCGATAGTCTCCGCTGAACGTGAAATCACCACGTTACAGCTCTCCCGCGGGACAATCGTTCTAATCGGGACGTGATGCCGTACGAGCCTGGAGTTGCGCTCGTACAAGGCGATGTTGACAAACACCAAATGCTATCATTGAATCAACCAAGTTGCAGCGGAAGTCAAGTATTGTGTACCAAGCACACATCAGAGTAATACGCAGCGAAGCTCACGATAGGGTCCAAATAAAATGCCCCGAGGCAATGCCACAAAGGCGATGCCACGAAGACGATGAAAAGCTCTTGCTCTTTTCTCTAGCCCACAAAGGTACTTACAGTTCATACATCTTGTCCCGTATATCCAAGCAGCGCCACTATGCCTGTGTACCTGAAATATTGCCCACAAACGTGGGTCAGTACACAACCGTACTGGTGAGCGGGGTAACCCACTCGTCTAAGCCGACACTAAGTAAAAATAGTGAATGCACACAGTTATATGGTGATCTTTCTAGTTTGAATCCTAGATTCTTTTCATGGCATAGGGATGACATGTTAAGGAAAGCTGTAAAGCAGTTTAAGCATGCAAGCATTCAATTCAAACCAATCGACAAGCATTTTATATATATCCGACCCGTCTAACTCAATGCCATCGCTTGCACGATAACATATCGAACCAACAGTCTCGCCTCAATATCCATCCTCAACCAAAGTTTATATCCCAATATCGAGTGCACACTCTTGCCGAGGCAAGGTGGCCGCGCCTACACGAAAGCCAAACCAACAAAAGAAAAGCAAGCCAACTCTTATCTATATGAAGTCACTGGCAAAGCCATAAAGGACAAAATCCAAGCATTAACGGCGCGCCCTATCAGCCCGGGTAGCAAGCCCCGCTGGAGGTCCCGCAATGCATCGTGACTAGCACGAATCAATATTTCTCTCCGGATCGATACGGTCCCAGTGCCCCGGGAAGCCGTTTCGAGGAAATGTCAAACCCTGTGTACCGAATATCCAACCGAAGCATCCATAACCATTCTTTCAACATATCCCCAAGGATTCCAAATCTCGACCTCAATATATATATCCCAAGGCACCAAAATACCCATATACACAATCTCTCAAGTTGTGCCCAAGTTATGCCTACTTTCACATTGCCGCTTCCCAACACAGTGTTTCACATTGGGTGCAACACCCCACACTCCGAATAATCCCGTGGCACAATGCCCTCGCCTATGCAGTTGTTCGGTTTCGAACCACAACTGCTCGCTTTGCAAGACAAAGCGACCAGTGATACTCGTGCACGGATGCACGCTCGCTCGCCCGGATTCCCGATATTTCCATTGTGTCATTCCAACTTGTATAATTCCAACCGTCCAAGTATAATCCCAATTATCCAACCGACTGCCTCAAATGTATAACCCAACTATCGTACCAACTATCCAACGCGTAAATCATTTCAAGCCACAATCCTACCAAGCCAACGACGTACACTCTATGCACGCCTCAGTGTAGTGATTTCCAATATTTCAGCCCAAGTTTTCAAGCCTTTTACGTGTTTCCATATTATTAGGCATGAAGGAGTAGAGGAGAAGGGAAAGAGCCCACTCACTATGTTTGATCCCGTTAAGCATCATGTCCTGCCGATACGGCCAATCCCTTGAACCCGTGGTCCGATGCAAGCGCGATCTACTCAACTGGTATGACCGTGCGAGCAGGCCGTGCTCTCCAAATCATCCGACCGATCGGATTAAGGAAGACGGCATTATCGCTTCCATCCAGCTATTCAGTACTGTTCTGAACGAACACCTGATTTCCATCGAACCCGCTAGCCATCTGCACATTAAAACCAACTCGATTAATCCTCCTTCCCAAAATCCAACATTTCAAATGTAACCAGCATTTGATTCATTCAATCCGACTCAGCGTAACGCTCCGAGCGGTTGCGGGGCGTTACATAATATGCCACTTAGAATCAGGTTCGTCCACGAACCGTGCTGATACTCATTCCTTACTAGCATGCCACAATCCAATTCCATAGATCTGCTCTATGCAACTCTCATATTCACTATTTCTGAGTCAATATCTCGCTCTGCTGAACGCTCGTACAAATTTTACGAATTCCCACATCCTCCTTGCAGCTCAATACGAATTCTTCGTATCGCTTAGTTTTGGATCGTACACATATTTAAGGCGTCCCTAAAACACATGCATTTCAGCCGAGCTTTGCGATAGCAAATTTGAACAAGTTACAAGGGTATCTTTATGTTCGAGGCATCCATTTGCTTTGCTCCCAATTGAATCAATCCCGATTTCCATTTCAACGTTTTCGATTGAGCACTATCCTCAAATATGATAATTTTCCACCGACTCAATCAGTTCGTGTTCCAACTGAATCCATCCAACTATTTCTGAAATTCGTACTAGCAACATCTCCAAATATTATCTCGTGCACCGAACGATCAACTCAACTGATCTACCCCAGCTATGCGACTTACCCAAATATCAACTTTGCTTAGATCAGCTCAGTCCAACACATTTTCCTGCCATCTCAATATCTCACAGGGTGAACATCTATATTGAGGTTCGTGTGATCCACGAAGATCTCGCCGCCACGCCAAAGGGATTGTGTCACCACGATTTCAACGTGGACACACTCGCCACAATTCTTAGGTTGCGCATGGAATAGTTCTTCGCGCTGCTTCCACTGCCTCGAAGCATAGAATATCACCTTTGCCTTCCGAACGAGCACGCTTCCCAGAATAAGTTCCGAGATATCTTGTAAATCTGAGGCAAATCTGTCCCTTCCAGTATTCACAAGGATTTGATCTGAACGAGCCGTTGCTTTAACTTCACGAGCTAGTTTCACAGTCGTCAATTCATATGAATGCTATTCCCTTCCAGGGCACGATGAGTCAGAGGCGATGCCATCGATAAAAATCTGCGACTCTGAATCTCATCAGTTGACTAGGCTACTTTCCACCATCGCTTCGATCTTCCGGCTGCATCTTCAGCTGAAGACTACCCCAAGGGTCTCTCAAATCCAACACTCAGTCAATAAGCCAAATATCATTGCTCACATCTGCCCTCGACGCATTCCCAAATACGCCGCCTCAAGGGTCGTTCTATGGGTCTACCATATTCATATCCGATTCGACGGGCAAGGTCGCTTAGGGTCAGCTGTCCCGAAGCTACGCTCGATAATTGTAATCATCACGATGGACAGTTACTATAAACCATGCTACATCTCATCTGTAAATCCGAATCAAAATCCAACCATCCATCCGAGCGAACTCCCGAATCCGAGCAATGTGCTCGTTGAAACCGTCTACCATCAATCCGTCGTTTCTGCCCTGAATCCATCAAATTTTCGAATTGCATGTTCGATTCTCGCACTACAAATTGCAATGATTCTCAAAACCCAAGACTTGCTCCAATTCTTATCCATTAGCTGCGTCCCACAATGCACGTCCAACTTACTCGAGCAGCACAGTTATTTGTTCCAACGTTGCTCGCACATTTAGCTATCTTTGAAGTCTGTCCGCCAAAATCTTTTGCCTTCTGTTGTTGCCACAATCCGTCCACGTCTTCCGGAGGATCCGTCTACCATTGTTGCACCATTTTGCCCAAAATTCCATTTTCGCTAAACCTGAGTCGACTTCTCGAGCAGCAATATCCAAAATCTCCCAAGTTTGTGTGAATCTATCGTATCGTCCCTCCAAACCAAATCTTGTTTCATTGCTCAACCAACAGCTCAAATGTGTTGCCCAAAATAGTAGTTCGTGCTCACTATCCTTCCGATAATCCCATCGCTTTGCTCAAGCGTAACCCAAATGTTCGTTCCGATTCCGCCCATCTCTTAAGCCCAATGATACTTCCATTTGCACGATTCCGTTCTTGAGTTCTCAAGTCTAATGTATCGAAGGATACCCGAGTCAAATTCTATTGCACTGTATACCACTTGGAAATATAGTTGTCCTCGTGCGTAATCTGCGTCAACCAGCGTCTATCCCAAACCGACTATTCCGAGGTGATTCTGTCGAATCATAACTCAATATTCGCTTGCTCCATTTTCATTCTTTCCAACTCAGTCGATTTGCACCAACCGACTTGTATTCGTTATCCGATTCCGTTCAGGCAATTTCCATAGATGTCCAACCAAAATATTCCAATGCCTTGCTCAAAACGTGGTATCCCATATACCACTCCGAATCAAGTCGCTACTCGCATTACCATTTCCTTGCAGAATCCAAAATTCGTTCAAACCATCCCTTATGTGTGATCATGCCTTTCCCAATTCGAGTCTGACACAGAACTCAGGCAATGCTTGAATTATCCAACTATTCCCATAAATCTTGCGATGCGACTCGTGCTATGTTCCATTCTCGATGCTTCCAACTATTCCCAAACCGTCTGATACTTTCGCAACACAAGCAATCGTCTGAACGATTGTATTCCAAGTAGTCCAACCCAATACCCAACGGTTCCACACATTTGTTATACGAGCAACTCATGCCAACTTATCTGATATTTCTCAAGCCAAACTCAAATCTGCCCAACCGATGCGCCACAGCCGAAATTCCAACTTCTATCCAACACAATCGTTTGACGAGCAACTCGTGCAAGGATCCATTCTCATCGAAAGTTTCTACTCCCAACATGCTGCATAACCAAATCTCGTTAGCCAACCAACTGATCCATTGAGGCAATCAGAATCTCCTGAACGATAAACCAAGCCAACCCAACGAAAGCCCACAACTTGTTGCACAAATGCAACAACGCCAACCAACTTGCTGCACGAATGCAACAACGCCTAACGAGGCTAAGCGATCCTACGAAAACCAACCAAGGCAACCCAACAAAGAATAATATGCAGCCACAACTAGCAATAAATAGACTTATTGCATGAAACATCCGATGCGGCACTGAGTAGAGTCAAGAGCTAAACGACACGCGGAAGCTATTTAGAGTTTGTGATGAAGCGAAGGACCAAGTCCGAAGAAATGAACCGGGCGCTCTGATACCAATTTGTCACGCCCCAATCTCCCGCAAGCTCGATAGTCCCCGCTGAACGTGAAATCACCACGTTACAGCTCTCCCGCGGGACAATCGTTCTAATCGGGACGTGATGCCGTACGAGCCTGGAGTTGCGCTCGTACAAGGCGATGTTGACAAACACCAAATGCTATCATTGAATCAACCAAGTTGCAGCGGAAGTCAAGTATTGTGTACCAAGCACACATCAGAGTAATACGCAGCGAAGCTCACGATAGGGTCCAAATAAAATGCTCCGAGGCAATGCCACAAAGGCGATGCCACGAAGACGATGAAATGCTCTTGCTCTTTTCTCTAGCCCACAAAGGTACTTACAGTTCATACATCTTGTCCCGTATATCCAAGCAGCGCCACTACGCCTGTGTACCTGAAATATTGCCCACAAACGTGGGTCAGTACACAACCGTACTGGTGAGCGGGGTAACCCACTCGTCTAAGCCGACACTAAGTAAAAATAGTGAATGCACACAGTTATATGGTGATCTTTCTAGTTTGAATCCTAGATTCTTTTCATGGCATAGGGATGACATGTTAAGGAAAGCTGTAAAGCAGTTTAAGCATGCAAGCATTCAATTCAAACCAATCGACAAGCATTTTATATATATCCGACCCGTCTAACTCAATGCCATCGCTTGCACGATAACATATCGAACCAACAGTCTCGCCTCAATATCCATCATCAACCAAAGTTTATATCCCAATATCGAGTACACACTCTTGCCGAGGCAAGGTGGCCGCGCCTACACGAAAGCCAAACCAACAAAAGAAAAGCAAGCCAACTCTTATCTATATGAAGTCACTGGCAAAGCCATAAAGGACAAAATCCAAGCATTAACGGCGCGCCCTATCAGTCCGGGTAGCAAGCCCCGCTGGAGGTCCCGCAATGCATCGTGACTAGCACGAATCAATATTTTCCTCCGGATCGATACGGTCCCAGTGCCCCGGGAAGCCGTTTCGAGGAAATGTCAAACCCTGTGTACACAGGTTGTCCGTAACATGCAGAAAGTAGGTATGACGAGAGGATCGAACATTCTCGCCCCACCAAGCGATCCTAGACTCGTTCAACAGAATATCCAACCGAAGCATCCATAACCATTCTTTCAACATATCTCCAAGGATTCCAAATCTCGACCTCAATATATATATCCCAAGGCACCAAAATACCCATATGCACAATCTCTCAAGTTGTGCCCAAGTTATGCCTACTTTCACATTGCCGCTTCCCAACACAATGTTTCACATTGGGTGCAACACCCCACACTCCGAATAATCCCGTAGCACAATGCCCTCGCCTATGCAGTTGTTCGGTTTCGAACCACAACTGCTCGCTTTGCAAGACAAAGCGACCCAGTGATACTCGTGCACGGATGCACGCTCGCTCGTCCGGATTTCCGATATTTCTATTGTGTCATTCCAACTTGTATAATTCCAACCGTCCAAGTATAATCCCAATTATCCAACCGACTGCCTCAAATGTATAACCCAACTATCGTACCAACTATCCAACGCGTAAATCATTTCAAGCCACAATCCTACCAAGCCAACGACGTACACTCTATGCACGCCTCAGTGTAGTGATTCCCAATATTTCAGCCCAAGTGTTCAAGCCTTTTACGTGTTTCTATATTATTAGGCATGAAGGAGTAGAGGAGAAGGGAAAGAACCCACTCACTATGTTTGATCCCGTTAAGCATCATGTCCTGCCGATACGGCCAATCCCTTGAACCCGTGGTCCGATGCAAGCGCGATCTACTCAACTGGTATGACCGTGCGAGCAGGCCGTGCTCTCCAAATCATCCGACCGATCGGATTAAGGAAGACGGCATTATCGCTTCCATCCAGCTATTCAGTACTGTTTTGAACGAACACATGATTTTCATCGAACCCGCTAGCCATCTGCACATTAAAACCAACTCGATTAATCCTCCTTTCCAAAATTCAACATTTCAAATGTAACCAGCATTTGATTCATTCAATCCGACTCAGCGTAACGCTCCGAGCGGTTGCGGGGCGTTACAGCGGCTTCTCGGTGGTGGTGGCGGACGGCGCGGCAGCGGTGGTGGCGGGCGGTGTGGCAGCGGTGGCGGTGGTGGCGGCTAGGGTTTGGGAGGTGGTGGCTAGGATTTTGACTCTGATACCATGTAGAATATTTTGGAGTAATTGTTATATTTTTTATTGATAATCTCTTGGCTATTTATAGCCTTACAACCCTTCATCTTACATTAATACCCCATTAAAACCTCTTGTAGAATATTCTAATATCCCAACAAATATACCAAGAATATTCTAATATACCAACAACAACAATCCGGCACCTTGAAAGTTTGAAACAGACTCATTACTTAATGGAGAGAAATTGAAGCTAGGATCAACCTTATTCCCTATGTTCCTACCAAGTTCCAACTGATGATACTCTCGCTGATGTATTATATTAATCTATATCTCGATTGGTGTCTCCCAAGTTGGACATGTTTGACATAGAGGTAGTAGCTTGAGGGGGAATGTTGAATGCATATCCTAACAAAGTGTTCTTTATTTATGACCAACTAATTTTGTTCTAGGTTTGTCGTACCATGAAACTATAGGAGAGGGTGATTAAGCAAATATTAAGAAAAGAAACTAGAATTTCAATAAACCAGTTTTGTTTTATGTCGAAGAGGTCTAATATGGAAGTCATTTACTTACTGAGAAGACTATCGGAAAGATTTAAAGAAAAAGAGAGATTTACATATGGGTATTTATTAACTTGGTTGAAGCTTATGAGAGTTCCTAGGGAAATAAAGTGGTGGCTTTTGAAGAAGAAACAAGCTTCTAGTAGTTATATCAAGACTATTATGAATATGTATTTTAGAGTTACAACAACTGTGTGAACTATTGGAGGAGACACTAACTTGTTTCATATTATCCTATTACCATTGGCTTACATCAAGAATCAATGTTGAGTCCTTAACTTTCCGCAATACTTATGGATCAAATTACTAGACATATCCAGGAGGAGGTTCCATGGTTCCATGGTATATGATGTTTGTTGATGATTGTGGGCTAATGAGAGTAGAGAAGGTTTAGATGATAAAATAAAAGTATGTAGAGAGATTTTGGAATCTAAGAAACTTATAATTAGTAGAAAGAAGACACTATATGAAATATAATTTTAACACGAGGTCAAGGAGAAATTATGGGGAGTCCATATAGATGGACAAGTGGTACCTAAGAGTGTAGCTTACGATATTTATGATCAATCATTCGTCATGATGTAGAGATAGAAAAAGATGTCATGCATAAAATTAAAACATAATAGTTGAAATGGAGGAGTACTTCTGGAGTACTTTTTTTATCACAAAATACTATTGAAGTTGAAGAAAAAAAATACTATATGAATCAGAGTGTTGGACAATGAAGAAACAACATATCCAGAAAGTTAATGTAGCTGAACTTAGATGGATGAGTGGCAATATATTAAATAATAGGATAAGAAATGAATATCCGTGGAAAGTTATAGGTGACGTTATTGAGGACAAGATGAGAAAAAATCGACTTAGGTAGACATGCGACATAGACCAATAGATACCCCCATAAGGAGGAGTGATAATATAGTAGTTAATAGAGCCGCTAAGACTAGAGGTAGGACTAGACTAAAATGGTTTGAAGTTTTTAAAAAGGATATAGATCTTGTTAGTGTTAGCCCTAAACAGAGCCGAATGGAAGAAGAGAAATCAAACACTCAACCCTAGAAATTTGGGATAAAGGCTTTGTTGTCGTGGTGGTTGTTGTTGTTGTTGTAGGTTTACTGACTACTTACTCTCTCTTTTTCATTTGGTCATGTTCGGTACAAATTTGGGAGTATAAGACATGCTTCAAAAAATTGTGACTGCCTAATTGGGCAGTCTTATCTGCTGAGTGACAGACCTAAGCACATAGGTGGTTGCCCAATTGTACATCCATGGTAGATGCTTCGTCTTATTCACCTACTATTATATTACTCTCTCTGTCCGGAATATGGATCATGTTATTTGCTTACTGAGCTTAGACTACAAAACCGAAAAGGTACTCAACAGAAGACCTCTCTCTTGTTGGCCATTACATTATTGCCTCCAACTAACTAATGGAGGGTTCAACCAATTTCCTAGCAGACTGTCATATGTTGGCCAATCAATACATGCAATCTTCTTGTTTTCTTTAGCTCAACAACTGACCTAAAATTCATCGGAAAAAAACTTCATGATGATGGATTTGTTTGCTTTGAGACGCTTAAGTTATATATTTATCTCTCAAGAAATTTGACAACAAAGCTATGAAGTTGTTGGGAGAAACATGGAATAACCAATTAAAAGAGTAACTCACCGAATTTCTGACTCCTTCCGCTCACGTGGGCTTACCTGATAATAGCGACTATAGATTGCATGAATTGAAAATAATCTCTAATATATGTAAATGATCAAAAAGATTAGATGCTACCTCACTTCCATTTAGTATTTTTACTTTTGCTAGACGTGCAATCAAAACAAATCTTGGAACACCACCTTTAGCTGAATCAGTTATAGGATTCTCAGAAAGCCTGATGTCCTTTAAAACATAACAAGTGTTACAATCAGGACAGAATCTATTAATTAGCATGTCACCTAATAACAGTAAAAGAATGGGGAAAAAATTCATGAGTTTTGTCAGGAAGTTGGCTCAACAATAATGGACTTAGTTCATTTTAGGGAAAGTGTAGAATATTTTGGAATAATTGTTATATATTTTATTGATAATCTCTTGGCTATTTATCAAGGTTCAAAGTATCGGTATCGGAATCGGTATCGGACCATTCCTATGAGTATCGGGATCGGCAGTATCGGTAGTATCGGCAATTTCGGATCGGAGTATCGGATTTTTTGGTATCGGAAAGCAAACAACTATTAGTAAATTATTAACATTTTAGAGAATATATTTTATACATTTATGCATAATTTAAAGTATTTTCAGTATTGTTTCTTAATATTTTTGATATTGAATGAAATAGTAGTCATCCTTGTCGATTGATTTATATGCGACAGATAAGTTTTCCTATTTTATATGTTTTCACAACCTTACTATGTTTTTACATCCTTTCTAATTGGTCTTTTTAATTCAATTTTTTTTGCCGAATTGACTGGAAAAGAGACCTCTAATGTCGGTATCGGTCATTATCGGGTATCGGTCGGTATCGGATCGGGACATACCAAATTGTATCGGTATCGGCCGTATCGGATCGGTATCGGCCAATACTTTAAACTATGCTATTTATAGCCTTACAATCCTTCATCTTATATTAATACCCCATTAAAACCTCATGTAGAATATTCTAATATCTCAACAAATATACCAAGAATATTCTAATATACCAACACTCCTCCAAAAGATGGACGAAAACCACTCACTAAGCCCATCTTGTCACATCCTCTAATCATATCTGCAGAGCTAAGTCCCTTGGTCATATTGTCTGCTACCTGCTCCTTGGTTGGAACATGACCTAGCTCCAGTAGTCCACGGTCCAACTTCTCCTTGATAAAGAACCTATCGATCTCGATGTGTTTGGTCATGTCATGTTGTACTGGATTGTTGGCGATACTGATGGCTGACTGGTTGTTACACCACAGCTTCATCTTGGCTCCTTGATCCAGCTTCAGCTCCACCAGCAAACTCTTCAGCCATAGCAGCTCTGCAACTCCCAAGGCCATAGCTCTATACTCCGCTTCAGCTGTCGATCTGGCCACCACCGACTGCTTCTTACTCCTCCGAGAGACCAAGTTGCCTCCTACAAATATGCAATAGCCCGAGGTAGACCTTCTGTCATCAGTACAGTTAGCACAATCATAGTCACAGTAGCCATCGATGCTCAAGTGATCATTCTTCCTGAATATCAACCCCTTTCCGAGGGCACCCTTCATGTATCTCAGAATCTGGTACATTGCGTCCATATGACCCTTCCTTGGGTCATGCATGTAGCGGCTCACCACACTCACTGCAAAACAGATATCAGGACGTGTGTGGCTCAAATAGATCAACTTGCCCACCAGTCTCCGGTATCTGTCTCGGTCAACTAGTTCTCCAGCCTCAGCACACAGCTTGAACCCCTGGTTGATCGACGTCGCTGCAGGTATGCATTCCAACATCCATGTCTCTGTGAGAAGGTCCAGCACATACTTCCTCTGAGAAAAAATAATCCCCTCTGCTTCTCGAGCAATCTCAATCTCAAGGAAGTACCGAAGAAGGCCAAGGTTCTTCATCTCGAACTCCTTGCCAAGCTTCCCCAGACGATCTTCTGCTCATCATCTTCTGTGATAATCATATCGTCCACGTACACCGCAAGCATGGTGATGTGGCCTCCACTCCGACGGAAGAACACAGTATGATCAGAGTTAAGTTTAGAGAGAGAGGAGAAGAGGAAGTAGGGGAAGAAAGAATATGAAAAAGGAGATTGCAAGGGCCTTAAACCCTAGGTTGCATCTCATGTCTATTTATATTGATATGCAATACACCCACAATTACTATTATACCCTCATATGATAAATCACAAAATAAAATAACTCTAACAATCAGCATTGATCTGTTGATATCCCATCTCTATCGTCGCCCTCCTGAATCTGTCAAACCACGCTCGAGGAGACTACTTCAGTCCATAAAGGGACTTCTTCAACCTGCAGACCTTATCCAATGTCTTATCGGTGCAGAATCCTGGTGGTATCTCCATGTACACTTCCTCCACTAGATCCCAATGAAGAAACGCATTCTTTACATCCAGTTGGTGTAGCTTCCATCCACCATTCGCTGCCAAAGAAATCAGGGTCCTGACGGTGCTCATCTTCGCCACTGGTGCAAAGGTCTCATCATAGTCAATGTCGTACGTCTGACTGTATCATTTTGCCACCAGTCGAGCCTCGTAGCGCTCTACTTTTCCATCTAGGTTCTGCTTCACAGTAAAGACCCATTTGCATCCGACTGTTCTCTTCCCCTCTGGCAATTTTACCAGTTCCCAAGTGTGGTTCTTCTCAAGAGCGTCTAACTCCTCGTGCATCGCCGCTTTCCACTTTGGATCGTTCTTGGCAACCTGCCAATTGTTAGGTACAGTACTACTATCCAAAGATGCAATGAATGCTCCATGAGAAGAAGAGATGTTATTATATGAAACAAATTGAGCAAGGTCACAACCATATCTATCAGGAGGATTTTTCGCATTGCTGCGAGTGGTCCTCCGTACTGATAATGGTATGGGAGGAGTAGGAAGAATGATATTACCTGAAGGAAAATCTGGTAGCGGTGGTGTAGGTGTCTCAGGAGTTGAGACGGACGCAGACAAGGGACTTCGCACTAGCACTATAGGTACTGGTCCTGCGGTTTGCTTTCCTTTCCTGCTGTAGGTAAGTAACTCCCCCTAAGCCGTGGGCCTAACATCTCTCATCGCCTCCCCATGTTCCTCTTCACTCTCCTACTCCTCCTCAAACGCTCCTCCATGCCATACTCCTAAATCGGTCACCACACTCTCACCAATCTCCCTTCTCGCCTCATACTCTCAGTATCAGGTGAGTTGCTCATGGATGAGGTTCCCTCCTGACGGTAGTATGGCTCAAACTCCCTGAAGTGAACATCCATGCTCACAAACTTCTTCTCTACTGGGCTCCAGCACAAGTACCCCTTCTGAGTCGTCGAATAGCTCACGAATACACACTTGACTGCTCTGGAGTCAAGTTTTTCAACTGACGGTCTGTTGTCCTTCACAAAACATACGCACCCAAACACCTTTAGTGGGAGTATCCAACTATTATTTCTTGCAATATCTCACATGGAGACTTTCATCCCAGTACCTTCGAGAACATCATGTTGATCAATCGAGCTGTTGTCAACACTGCATGCCTCCACACTCTGTGGGACATTCATGGCGATCATCATGCTCCTACCACCTCCAGAAGGTGTGTGTTCTTCCTTGCTGACACTCCATTCTGTGCTGGTGTGTATGCATAGGTGGTCTAATGCATAATCCCTTGGGCTGACAGGTATTCCTTAAGTGCTTTGTTGGTATACTTTGTTCCATTGTCAGACCTTAGTACCTTCATCACTGCTCTGTACTGAGTCTGGACATGTTTATGAAAGTCTCGGAAACAGGCAAAGACCTCACTCTTATTCTTCATCAAATACTTGTAACCATTCATAGTAGTTGTGGCGCACGGCCTCCAGACATCAGAATGTATAATATTAAAAACATAAGAGCTCATATGGCCTGCACCAACATATGAGCTCCTAGTAAGTTTGCCTAAATCACATGATTCACATACTAGTTTCTCCTTATTTGCCTTCTCATAAATAGATGGATACAACCTACTCAAAATATCAAAAGAGCTCCTATGACCCCCACGACAACGGCCACGTCCTCCAAACTGTCCACGTCCACAACCTGAATCTCCCTCCTTGGGTGGTTTGGTGCAAGCATACCTCAAATGGCCCACCTCCCCACAGTTGTAACAATGTCGAGGGTCTCCCTTAGGTCATGTGCCGCCTGAATTGGCAACCGCCAGTGCTGTCTTCACTTCAGGAGGACCACATGTCCCTGCCTGTAGCTTAATACGAGTCTCCTCCTTGATCATGGCTGAGATAGCCTCCTCAAGTGTAGGAATCTTCGGTTGGACTAGAAGCAGTGTTGTCCTCTGAGCAAATACTGCGGCCAACCCCTTAAGAAACTTCATCGTCCTCTCCTGCAGACAATCCTGTCTCTCCTTACACTTCGGGTCCTCGCAGCTCGTCTGATCTGAGAAGTGATCATAATCCAACCACAGACGCTCCAACTTCGTGGCATACTCCTATACCGTCTTCTCTTCATGTACGGTGTCGTCGATCTCCCCCTTGATCTGGAAAACCCTCAAGTTATTCCCCACACCATCGTAGGTTCTCAACTTCTCTCACACGTCTTTCACCATCTCAAGGCCATCCACTGTGACGGCGATCGACTGGACTAAAGAATTGAGGAGCCAAATGTATACCACCATATGAGTGGACTTCCACTCGTCGCGTCCTGCCGAGCCCTCATCCGGCTCTGTCTTCTCTCCTGACAAGAAACCCTCCAGGTTCTTCCCTGTAAGGGCTCTCCTCACCCGTCGTGACCAACTCAGGTAGGTGGCCGGTCCATCAAGCTTCAGATCGATAGATGAAAGCTCCAACTTCGCCAATGTTCGTGTCGCGCTCTCACCAGCCGACAGTTTCATCAGCTTCATCAACGTTGCGACCTCTGCAGAGTCCAACTTCTTGATGATCTCCTCCATCGATCCTCCTCTTCTCCGTTCACCCCACACCCGTCCCACGATTCACGTTCACCCTTTTCGTCCTCCTAGACCCGATCATGTCTCTCCCTCATCAGATCAAGGCCTTCGATGTCAACGTCTGGAACGACCCGCGGGAGACGCCAGGAACCGCGGCAGAAGGCTTCGCGGGAGTCGCGACTTCGCGGTGGTGGTGGCGGACGAGCGGCGACGGTGGTGGCGGGCGGTGTGGCAGCGGTGGCGGTGGTGGCGGGCGGTGTGGCAGCGGTGGCGGTGGTGATGGCGGGCGGTGTGGCAGCGATGGCGGTGGTGGTGGCTAGGGTTTGGGCTCTGATACCATGTAGAATATTGGAGTAATTGTTATATATTTTATTATAATCTCTTGGCTATTTATAGCCTTACAACCCTTCATCTTACATTAATACCCCATTAAACCCCCATGTAGAATATTCTAATATCCCAACAAATATACCAAAAATATTCTAATATACCAACAGAAAGGAGAGTACAATATATAGGGGAGGGTAGGTCCCCCTTCCTAGACATTTCCCTATATGGGACTAAAGCTGAAGAAATGAGGCAAATGTATACAAGAGATCTATCTCCTACAAGTTACATACTATTTTTATTCCGAGTATACTAGATTGCACAAAGTATTTACTGTGCTAGGAGTCCAGCAGCTCGTGATCCCCAGTAAAAGGAATATCAGTGTTGCAATCCTTTCTACTTAATAGTTACATATAGGTGATTTAGCTAAAGAACAAAGAAAGTCATTTTAAGGCCTACCTTTGTTAGTGAGATGTTATACCATACGATGTTTATGGTTTGGGATTCAAACACTAGCTACTATAGAGAAATGTAGATACAAAGAAGCAAGAGTTAGCCAAATCATGTGTAATATGCAATATATCTTGTAACTAAAAAAAAGCATCCAAGTGTCACAAAGTTCCAACTAATGCATGGTCA
Source organism: Iris macrosiphon (assembly GCA_036927795.1). Taxonomy (NCBI): domain Eukaryota; kingdom Viridiplantae; phylum Streptophyta; class Magnoliopsida; order Asparagales; family Iridaceae; genus Iris; species Iris macrosiphon. The sequence continues at coordinate 57,730,094 of JAYESA010000009.1, forward strand.
CTAGAGGATCAACATATAAACCGTCTTTCCTACTTTACATAAAGGTTGCTTCCACAGCTCGAACTTGGATCTAAGTGCAAGTGTCAACTGTCAAGCCTTATTTTTTGAGCCAAGCAACGCCATTAATTCTTAGCACAATAAAAACATGCATAGCAAATCATCTTTATGCTTCTTAGTTGTGGTCTACCATAGTTGTGCAGAGCATACTTCTTAAATTCTAGTGCAATTTCCTAGCATACTTGGCATGAAGTGGCGACAATTACAAGTAAAGCATGTAGTGTTTAAGGCAGTTTATAGACACCTAGTGCCATAGGTAGACGTTGCCTAGGAGAGTTTAGAGTTAAAGGGGAGGATGAAAAAGAGGAAAATAATAGGAAGAGAAAATCGAGGGAAAGACAAAAATATGGTGTTGCTCCCATCATCTACTTCCGTCATTGTCTGCAGCATTACCACTGTGACCGAAGTAAGGCAGAGAGGGAGTGGAGAAGGGGGGAAGATAGGAACAGTGGAGGGGGCTGTTATAAACCTTAGCTTCTGTTACGAGCTTTACAAAGGCTAAGTTATGCCCAAGTCTGATTGGGTCCTTTTGTTAAATGAATGTATTATAGTAAACCAAGATAAAGCTGACAAGCAGAAACATGAACAGCAAAACAGAGGATACAGATTTTTATAAGGAAACCTAGATCGGAAAAAAAAAAAACATTAACAGCATAGTTGCATAATCATTTTTACTTCCACTTCCGCTATTTTCAGATGATAGATAATACAAAATAATCAGATTATGGGTTAAATGAGCCCCCACAGAAACCCTAGATAACACTGAAGGTAAATTATACACAGAATTCCCAAAATGCCCCTCTACAAGTTATGACTACAAAATACAGTACCCAAAAAATTCAGGAGTGTTACTTCACAATAGAGTTAGTGAACTGAACCATCTTCAGGATTTATGATTCAAGAGCTCCAAGAGAGTAACCCAATAAATAAAATGAGAAGTCCCCTCAGATAAGGCCGTCAATGTCATACCTGTATTTCACAAGTTTGACCAGGTAGTTCCCTGAATTCAGATAAGGCCGTCAATCTAACGGTTACTTACTCTTTCTCCTAATTAGTAGCCTTATCTCCTCCACCTTCATTTTATTTTTGTTTCAATATACAATGACAGTAGTGGTCATCCGACTGCAATAGCAAGTCTTCGAGATAGGCGGCAAAAAGAAGCAACAATATAGAACAAAGTTTCTCCAATTTAAAGTTTTCCAATAATCCTCGAGCGACAATGGCAGGATGTACTTTCTTCATGTTTTCTACTTGGTTTGTCTTTCTCCATTTCCTCTCTAGTGGCATCCAATATTTACTCTCTCCAAAGGTAATTGACTTCTTTCTTCAAGAAAAATTCTTATTTCCCTATCTTCCCTCTATTTCCTTTGAGTATATATAATTTTCTCTGTAAAAATATCATCTGCCATGGTGGCACCTTAATGGTACCTAGGCGGATGATGTGCCCTATGCCAATTGCCAACTGGCTAAAACATCCTCTTCTTAGAACATTTGTGTGCAATCTAATATCTCTTGCATTGTGTGCATCTCATCCGTGCACATAAGTGCAAGCAAAGCTAGCTCATCATCCTACCATCCCAACCAACTCATCTCAATACTACATGGTATGATTCTCTAGTGAGGAGATCTAGCAAGATGCAACTTCAAAGTAGGCTTTTAGAGACAAGACACCTCAGCTTAGGCCTACCCAGTGTAAATAGCATAGTACAAACTCTAGAAGAACTCACTTCTCCTTTTGGGAACCATCTCGTCCTCATTCCTTGAGAAGATGCATGCTGGCCAGACAAGTTTCACCAATGCGTAACTTGAAATAGTTAACGTTAGCTCATCATCCCACCTCATGATATATGATTTCTAGTCCTCGAGAGGATGTAGCAACTAGCAGTTTGTGAGTCTCATCAAAGGCATCATTTGACAAAATGAGGCTTATGCATACAAACTAGCTTTTCGCTAGTTTGTCTGCTTTATGTTACTCTATTCTGTTTTATGGCATGACCCTCACATGCTCATAGCTACCTTGGCTAAGAATTTGGAACCAACAGAGGGAATTGGTTGACATCAAGTCGACAATAAGTCATAAAAACTTTGCCACCCTATACGGAGCTTACTTATGCTCCAAAACCAAACCAATCCTGATGTGAGAAAGCTTGGATGATAATATTCTGTCATGCCTCTAACATACCATCTGTCACAAGTGGTCTCCATTGTAGGAATTCTTTCCCTTGAAACATGTTGGAAGGGATAAAGGATATTGGCACCAAAAACCCTAGGTGTGGTGCCAGTTGCCATGCCCCAAGTTCAACTACGATATTGGTTTTACAAGTTTATAGCTAATACATTAGATTATTAAACTTTAGAATTTAGTAAATGTGACAGGCATCCCTTAGTTTAGAATTTATTGTTTTTTTCACAAACTATTACAGACACTGAATAGAATTGAAATGATATTTCCTGACTTTTTCTACACTATCAAGGATGGCCCATAAACATAGGTGTAACTCGCATACACCATTAGATGCACAGTGTAAATGGTTGTGTTATCTCATTTCTACGAAGTAATGTTATAACCAGATATTATCCAATTTATGGAAGAATACTAATCCCGCAACTAACAATTCAACTATCAAAATGAAAACAGAGGCTCTGAACTATGAAGAAATATACAGAAAACAGAAAAGAAAATGTTTAACTTTTTAAACAAATAAACAAAAATCAAGCACCATACATCAACAACAACAAAAATCAAAAGACAATTTAAGTTGTATAGTATAAATGATTGAGAATTTGCAGACTTTAACAAAAATAGATCATATTGAATAGAGCAATTGACTTTAAGAATTGAACTCACCACCAAGCTAGGGAAAAGGTTAAGTGAATCTACAGATGCTAAATCCCCGATTTCGTTACATCCTGCAAAATTTACTTTTACTGGCGAGTCATGAGATGAACGGATGGCCACTGGGTAATAAGATTGTAAAATAATCTTGGAGAAAATATAAAGGACTTGAACATCAATGGTAAATCCATTATAGTATAACAAAGATTACTTTAAAATGTACCTAGAAGGAGGCACTGCAAATTCTTAAAAGGCACAAAATGTTTTTCTTGCAAAGAGCCATCGTTTGCTAGTTTTAACCCATGACAGGCATCAGCGGGATAGAATATCTTTTTCAGGTTGTTCTTGCTCAGATGAAGTTGTTCCAAGCTGGCATCATGAGATGTTATCATTGTATTTGACGAAAGCAATAAGAAATAAATCAATTAGAAACTAAACTATTACATTCATATATGTTTTCCATCTTACCTTCTAAGACGAGAAAGCTTCACAATTTCATCCCATGTGTAAATCAAATTATCCTCCAAATTTAAGATATGTAATGAATCAAATCCTTCAACAATACTTCTAACTGGTGCCGAAGGTGAAAGCTATATGTAGCACAGCACTCTAATTAGTCTTTCATTTTGCTAATAAGTTGCAAATAGGTAAACATCATGAAGAATATGCACTTGATTTCTTACATCGCCTGTATACTTATTACTATCATCTGTGATTAAGGCTATGAAACACAACAGACAGGCCAAACTTAAAATAGTTAAAGTTATAAATTTAATATTCCAACGAGGTCCACAAACCATATTATTGACAAAAAACAAGACCATGGAGCACATTTAGGACTCACTGTAGCAGCTTTGGAAGAAAATGAGCTGTTTAGCATGTGGAAGCTAATATATAACAGAACCAAACTATACCATTAAAAGTTACAAGAACAAACTTGTAAATAGAATAGAGCAACAATAAATATAGCTGACAAAAGAAGAAATTTATATGAACCAGTTATGCAATGGATTCTCCAACTATAATTACAGAATAAAGATGCCAGTGCTGACCATTATAGTCCTCAACCTATTTCCCATTAGATGAAGCTCTTCAAGTTTAGGAAGTGAAGGTTTGAGTTTTTCAACCTGTTGCAAGTGAAATAGGAATTGTTCATAGTATGAGGAAAAAGGAAGGTTCCAAAATTAATAATGCAGATTTTGACAACTCACTTGTTCCCATGTTATGCCACAGTTGTTGAGCACAAAAATACGGAAGTGTTCAAGAGATGGAAGATCAGTTAAATCCCGCTCCATGATATTGCTTGTTAAGTTGAGAACTTCAAGATCTGGTAAAGCTTTACAAATAGAATTGATATCCTGCAACATACCGTCAGTATTCCTGTTATATGATATACAGTTCTCTACAGAAATATGCACATGTTTTCAAAAAGCTTTAGAAATATCATGCCTTACTATGGATCAGTATGTTGGATGAGTGCCATCACAACATATGTACTTCCATAAACATATATATGAACAGAAACTAACAATCAATATACTAGATGCGTGAAATTGAAGATACCCAATAAAACTAGAATATTATTGGGCACTATGCTGCAGTTCTGTTACATATAGGCTGTACAAGAAAAAGAAAGAACATACTGAAAGTACCAGAGTTTAGCTAATCTTTCCTAGTGCTTTGACCAAGCATATACAATGATATGCCCTTATGCTATAGCTTCATATTCCCCCACTATATCTTTTTTTACCATCAGAAGTTATCTACTCCAATTCCTCAGTAGAAATGACCAGACCAAGAACATTATGCAACCCCAAGCACAGCAACTTAATAATACTACTGTCAGATATCCACTTCTTCGAGATAGTTCAACAATTCAGAGAACGTTGGATGCTCTCAAAATTCCGAATTCTATGAAACTATTAAATGGTAAAACCGTAATATTCAATCATGAAACTTTCTAAGACCATACTGGTTGATCCGCTCACTTTGCTAAAATATATTATGACCTAACATACATGCGATGAGAGTTTTTGTCCTACTAAAGAAATTTGTTACAATGTGATATAGTGGTCGTCAAATGATTCATAAAGAAAGCAAAACTCTGTGATCAGTTCATATCAGATCAAGAGTAGGTTGCTTGTGAATGCCTTAGTTAAGCCTTAATTAAGTAGTTTTCTAGGATAAGTTACATGTGTGAAGTCTCTGAAAATATATGTAATGGATCTCCACGAGAGCCATTTATTGTTTTTCCATTGAAGACGACAAAACCATCTAGAGGTAATTTAGGATATCCAGGAACCAATAAGGTTTCTTTGATATTATAAAACTAGTCTAGGAAAGAGGATTAATACTTAACAGTCCACCAATCTATGTAGCTGGAAGACAGACATCTCCATTGTGAAGTACCATTTGGTTTATAAACGACTGGCGAAATATAGGGCATAATGATGGTGTGGAATTCTAAGAAAAATAGATATCAGCATAAATACTGCCAATCTCAGACATTATTGAAGAAAAATGAATAATTACTCGAAAGAAGAAGAAGAATATAGTTGGCATCAGAAAATCAGGACAAGTCGGTGTAATCTCAAAATAGGACATACTTGCCACCTTGAAAGAAGATTCCTAGTCAGATCAAGCTCCTTAAGATCTGAAATCAAAAGTACGTTAAGAATATAAGCTTTCATTAAAAATATGTCCCTTATGTTATAGAGTATTCGCAGCATATCTTGAATGCAAAGAAAAAAAAAATGTCATAAGAACATGCTACTCTTGTGAATATACTATTTCTTAAAGAATTTGATTGAACAAGAGTCGCTTTACGGATTTAATAAGGGAAATAGTACCCAAAACAACAATGCAATTCTAGCAAACATGTGTAGATATGGAATACCAGCAAATGCTGACAGAAGAATTTCCTTTGAACCCCATGTGCTCAAATTAAAGTTGGGTTTGGAATTGCTTATCATAGCTACTTCTGCTAATTTTTTCATAAAGCAGCCTCAAAAGCTGTTTGGTAAGAACAACTTATCATAAAATCTTTGAAAAGCTCGTTCGATTTTGGGGGCAGCTTTTGGAAGCAGACCGTTGGCTGTTCCCAAAAGCTACTTCTGCTGTCCCAAACCAGGCCCAAGTTACCCAAGGTTCTGCAGAACTACAAGAAATATTAATCCCTCAAAACTGAAGGAAGATCATCAATAACAAGTATGTGAAATCTTTGTGAACCTTAGAAGCTTGTCACAGAAACAAACAAAGTTTGGGAATTCTAAGCTCCAGAAGGGCACTAACTAGGATATTCTTCTACATTATAAGAATGGGTAATGAAGCTAAGGGAGTAGAAAGGATAGAATCAATATCGGATAAGCTACATTCAAAGTTGTATTTGCGAGTTATGTGTAGTGATCTTTTGAGTGCGGGTGTCTTGGAAGAACTGAGCCGAAAGATCAAGGTTCCATATGATAAGAACATTAAGGGCCCATTCAGTAAGCAGGATATTGCTCAGGTATATTACTAATAGTCACTAAAGTAGCACTTAGTACACACTTGCACCATTTCACAAAGACGTGCGTGTTTAGTTGGTACATCCCGAAGCTAAGTAAATTTTACCAGGCCCCAAAAGTAATAAACTTCAAGCATAACCATTTTGGTTTCACAGTCAACAATGATCATGAATTTTGTATCAATATAGATCTATAGTACAAAGCGATCCATGAATTGCATTAACCGACTCGGTGCTAGAGCACTGATCCCATCAGGATCACCGACCGAGCTGACCCCCAAACAAGCCACCGACGCGCCGACCAAATCTTCGAGCCGCTTCAGCCTCTCCTGAACCTTGTTCTTCCCCACGAGCTCAATCGACACCTTCTTCTTGCTCGCGGAGAAGACGTACATTTCGTCTGCATATTAACCCATAAAACACATCAACCATTTATTTTGGGGGGAAAGAAAACTAAACTAGGTTGCACAGACACAAGCAGCAATTCTGGTGTCCTATTGTATTTTGGATCGTCCGTGTCAGTGTCCGAAACGAAAGCTAGAACCGGGACTTGCCTTCCTCTTCCTTGGTGGAGTCGACGCGGTAGCGGAGGTGGAGGGCCTCCGCGAGCGGGATCCCGGAGCTGAGGAACTTGGGCCGCACGAAGGAGGCGGACTTATCGCCGGCGGCGGCGTTGAAGTATCGGACACCGCCGACGGAACCGTTGTGCTTTCCCTCGCCGTCGTCCCAGTCGACGCCGACCCAGCGGCCGGAGTTCCCCTCGACCGGACCGAGGTACCGGACCGTCCCGGTCCGACGGGGGTTTCCGGCGGCGTGGACCCGCTGGCCAAGCAGGAACGCTAGCTCCTCTTCCTCCATTTGTGGAGCGGAGCGGAGCGGAGCGGAGCAAGAGAGATCTCGTTTAATCTCGCGAGCAGACTCGTTTAAGAGCTTACGGACTTACTCGTAAGCTGGCTCGTTTAAGAATACGTTGCCGACAATCTATTTATTTATTTTATTATTTAAATTTTAATTTGTTCTCTATTAAATTTTAATTTTATATATGTTTGTTAATAATATAGTTGTATGCATTATATATTTATATGTCCTTAAAAAAAAAATTTAATTAATTTTTTAATACATAAATTGTTAATATTATATGTACTTGAATTCAAGTCTAATTAGCTTGAATTCAAGTCTAACGATCTTGAAATAAAGCTTAAAGAGCTTGATATCAAAGCTTGTTTATCAAGTCAAACTCGAACTCAAACCAAGCTCAAGCTCTAAAATAAAAAAAATTATCAAGCTCGAGTTTGATTAATTCTAGTCAAGTCAAACTCAAGCTTATAAAAGCTTGGATCGGCTCAACTTGGCTCATTTGCAGTCCTATTTACCTATAGTCGTCTACATGACGAAATTCATAGACACGACATGTCAACTTGATCCTGTTATAGTTCTTAGTTATCGTTTTCTTTGTTGTCGCATATTACTAATATCATGATAGGCTATTACTTTACTTGTCCTTATTCATGATTATTGCCTTCAGTTCATTTATGATAGGTTTATATTGTATCTTTACAACGTATTGTACTTTGTTCCTATTTTGACTGGATAATGTTGACAATTTTAGGCACAAACACTCTAATCATAACGGACCTCATGGGATGATGTGGACATTCGGGAACATCATGAGTAGTATGATTCAGGAGGTTGTTTAGTATCAGTAACTGATTAGTACTTTTCCATGTCCTTCATCTTTAAGTAGGTTTGTTAACCGTGGTTTTTATTTGCAACATTTGATTTCATTCTTCCATTTAGATTCCATACATACTATTTCATTCAGTATTTATTCATTTCAAGAGATTAGTAATGTGAGGTAAATAAAAACAGTATCTATTCATAGTACCTACTGGTTTTTTATATATATATATATATATATATATATATATATATATATATTTATTGGTGCCATTTTTAATGGGATATTGGCGACCAACGTCGACGGGAGGGCTCAAATCTGAGTCATCCACATCAGAGGCCTCCACCGTAACTGTTAGGCTACGGCCTCGTGGACTACATTATTCCTTTCTTCTTCTTTCTTTCTTTCTCTCTTTCTCTCTCTCTCTCTCTCTCTCAAACCAAAATACGTTAATTGAAACATTTACTTACATAACGGGGACAATTAAAGCTAATTGTTTTCAGTTAAAATAAAATGTTTCCTATTAAGACTATCAATAACAATTTATAGCAACTATAGCCAAATAAAATAAAATATATTCATTTGTAGCATTTATACTTAATAAACTCTAACAACATGGACAAATTCTATTAATATGAGTATTTTTGAAACTAGTGATAAAGTAAATGTCACAAGATATATAACATATTTTCTCCACAATACACAATAGAGGAAGAAAAGAAATATCAAATTTCCTAGAGGAACTCATGAGTTCTTAAAATTTTGAACTCGTGTAATCTACAACCGTTGGATTACATACATCTTACCTTTTTGACTTTTTAAAAAGATCTAAATACAAAAATACAAAGGATTAAACTGAAAAAATTATCTATTTGTCATATCGTTATTATAAGTTCAATTCATGAGTTCTTATTTGAGTTTCTGCAGTTGAACTCAAAAAATATCTTCCGTCCATGATTTGTTTTTATTTTTTTAAGATCACTCTTCAATTTAGAGTGTGTTTCAAGAAAAGTGTTCGGAGAGGCATGCTCTCGAAGACATTAATACAAACTAGCAAGCTAAAGTAATTACAACAAAATTGTGTTTTTACGTTTGGTATGACAATTGATCTACAAGGAAGATCTATATAATGGGACAAAGTAAATGAATGCTATGTAGACACGTGAAGCGTTCACGTATTGGTATCCTAATGTACGTATGGGAACAATTTTTTTGAATTTAGTTACGTAATAGTACGTTGTTTTCTTACCGTTGTTTCAAAGCTCTCCTTGGTTTGGTCTTTGTTAGAATAGGGTCTATATATAATGTTTTGTGGTTTGAACCGTAGTATCATGCTAGATAATAATGAAAGTAAAATGTTGAAATATTGTTGGGAATAAAGTCTGTTAAACGGGGACAGGGTTCGGTCCGAACACCGAACTAGGGGTGGTGTTCCAGAACCTTCGAACTGAACTCAATCTGAGTTCGATGTCGGCGGCAGCTGCTCGAATTTTGGAATTTTTATGTTATATTTTGGACCGTTGTATGCTATTGACGGCTGAATCCTATGGTTGGCTATTTTTAGTATTCCCTGACCGCAAAATAGGTTTCTCATCCTATAGATAGGGAGGAGGGTGGGGACACAAAGTAGAAGCACAAGTTGGAGGTTCGGGGTGTTCGTCCACAGAAAATCTAAGAGAAAGTCCATGCTTTGCTCTTAGGATTTCGTCATCCAAGACAGAAGGAAGAAGGAGATCTAATCGAGGAGTCGTCAACTTCGGTTAGTGAGATTGCTACGGGTTGGTGAGTGATTTCAATTGTAATCTTCTGCTTTTCTTCTTGAGTGTGGTGAGGAGGGGTGAACCTATTAGGGCAAAGGGTTTCAACATTAGTTTTTTGCAATCTTGTAATTTCATCTGAGTTATAAAGGTTGGAATTTGCCCTAAATTGATTGGTAATCTCAGATGGGTTGGCAAACGCTTCTTCCGTTGTACGATCAACACTATAAGAGTACACGTGTTTTCAACAAATATGATTTTGCATGCTTGATTAATTACTTAATGCTCACAACTAGATCAACGAAACAATGGGTGTAGGTAAACCATAATATTGTTGGGGTATGTCAAGGATTCTGTGACCAATCTATATACCTAAAAAGAAACAATGGGTTTTACTCACAAAGTATGACTTGTTGGCCTATGAAAACGTCGTTAGAAGTCTTAGTGGCTAAATGATATAAAGAGTCGATTAGATATCAAATTCGGTACGACAAGGTAGGCACCTATATTAACCGAATTACTACTATTTGTTGAAAAAAGTCAAGGTCGTCGTTCACTAGAAAGTAGAAAGTGGTGGAAAGTCTTGTGTTTGGTCACACTAGAGGGTTGCATGATTCTCTAAGAAGTGGGAGATTGTTAGATTTATTTAAACTATATGATTAAACAAAACAATTTCTTTCTTTTAGTCTCACATGGGAAAGGAGAAGTCATTCTCCTTTCCATATATTATTTTACCCCTCATAATGAGTAAGTCGACTTTGTAGGGGATGGACTTGATCTCATCCAACACGCGAGCGGGTGCGCGATTTAATGCACGTTTTTACGCGTTTATTATTCGCGAAACGGACACGGGTACAAAGGTAATTTCATAACTTATTTTATTTTATTTTTTATTTTCGTTGATTTGGTCTGGTGGGTTGCTGGTCTTCCGCGGAACTGTTCTCACGTAATCCGGTTACGGAAAAAGTGGAAAAGGTTACGTGAGAGATATATCCAGGACACGATCCTGAGATCTGAGAAACAGAAATCGGTTTTTTCTTCTCTCTCTCGCTCTCTGTTCGGACGAAAGAACAATCTCACAGAGACGAAAAAGAAAAAAAAAACACCATAACCAATATTCCTCCAAAAACTCTTCCGTCCAATCTCTCTTCTTCGGACAAGGTTGTGATCGTTCGTGGGATTCGTCACCGGGTGCACGGTGAAGTGAATCGAAGGATTCGTTGTATCTCGGGGATAGATCGCCAGAAACCCACTGCACTGTTTGTGGGACAAAATTCTATTCTAAGGACAGCGTGTAACGTGCCTCGAATCCTATACTATTTCTTGTCTTTAATTTTATATCTTCCAATTTGCATCTTTAGGAGTTTTTACAACAATCTTAGAATAGAATTTTTCGTAGCTTCTGTCTACTTTCTATTTTCTGGTTGAAAAAAAAAATTCTTATCTACATGATGAACACCGTAGAAGAACTGACCACCAACATTCATAACTCCTCCAAACCGGAGAAGTTTGATGGCCTAAACTTTAAGAGATGGCAGCGTAGGATGACCTACTGGCTGACTTGCTTGAAACTGGTTAAGGTTCTCAAAGAACCTAAAATCCAACCTGACTTACACGAACCTGCCAGGACCTACGAATTAGAGTCCTACAATGAGACAGACTTTATCTGTCACGGTAAAATTCTCAGTTGTCTTTCTGACACCCTCTATGATATATACTGCACTACCTCTACGTCCAGAGAGCTTTGGGAAGCTCTTGATAAAAAAATACTCCAATGAAGGAGCGGGTTCTGAGATTTACATTGTTGACAGATTTTGTCACGACCCGCACCCGGATATTCGGGCACGAGTACGTGGGTACGTCCAGCCTACGCCGCAGTATCGACGGTAGTACGCTGTCTAGGGCATAGCCACAGGTAGCATAAAATCTAGCTCATTCACAATAATTAACAGACAAGGAAATGAGAAGAAATGCTGAGATTTTATAAACTGAAAGTGACAAACAGATCCAGAGTTATTACAAAAACAGAAATTAAATCGGGGACAAACCCGATTACTAAGATGAAAGAAAAATAAATAACTACTGCTAACTACTCCGCAGGAGTAGCTTCCTGTGTGGGAACTGGCTCCTCAACTGTATCACCTGCTGCCTCATAGGGGCCATAATAGGTGGGGGCAAGGTTCTCATCATTGCCTAAATCAACGGATCCAGTCAGGAAAGGAGCAAAGTACACAATGCACAACAAGATTAAACTAAATATTTATGACAATTAGACTGAGTATCATATTGAGAATATGCACAAAAGAAACAACAATAATTAAGAGTTAATGCTATAAACAGGAATATGAGAAAGCAGAAATAAATGAGACAGGAAATGAAACTACTACAGTCAGCAAGAACTATAACAAGACAAAAAGCTATGTGTATGAACTTGTGTTTGTTTTAGAATACATAGTTGGCATGTAGGGGTTTATAAGGCTAATTCGGCCGTCATAAACGGCTATTAAACAGGGATAATCGAGATCCGACTGAGGGTACAGTCGCGTACCAACAGCTATTAAACACGACAGGGGGAAGGGTAAACTACATGCCTTCTAGTATTCTCCCACCCGACATGAAAACAAGACATGAACTCCAATATTCAAGACATAAAATCCAGTATTCCTAACACTAGGTGTAATCATCAAGGGTACTAGTAAAGCAGGGAATTAATTATCACAATATAAAGATTTAACTTGAAGTGCAGGTACTTGCCTGTTGTTTGGATCCAGTTAATTGTACTCGGAAAAATTCCAGAAATGATTCCAAAAGCTAAAATAGACATTACCATCACGCTCAGAAGATGTCAAATAGCTAGAAACGCCTGTCCTTGGGTCCAATTTGGAGACAAGGGCAAAAACGGCAGTTTCGGGTCAAAACGGGGTCCGCCGGTGGGCCCGCTTTGCACCGAAAAATGTGTCAGGGTCAACGGTCTCCAAATTCACCAAACTTAGGGTCAACAGGTCAGGAACAATGATACGAACCCAACGGAACTTTCAGAATTGGATTTCGATGAGCCGATCACAAAATTGCCCGTCGAGCGGGGCCTGTGGGGCCCACGACACGCGATTTCGTCAACGTTCTCAGAATCGAACCAAACTTGACCCACAGGACCAGCGTATCGCTATGAGTCCGATGGCACAAGTTTTGTCTCGATCCGACGAGTGTACAAGAAGTTAGGACGAATTGCAGAAAAGTCGGATACGGGGCGATGTCCGCGGATACGCGTTGATTCGGGTGTGCACGCACACCCGAATCAGCTTCCATGAAATCTCACACGTCCGTATCGACGGCGCGCACGTATCTGTGAAGACCGCACGCGACCAAGTCATCCCGTTTGGCGGGGCGTACTCAGTTCCGGGGTGAAACAGGGTCTGGTTTTTCCTGTTTTTGGATCGCGGTGTGCGATCACCACAGAACGCGATGCCCCGAGCGGTTTGTCCGGGCACCGAGAGGGTCATACAGGATTCGCAACGCAATTTACGGAATTGAAATCGGAGATACAGGGTGCAAGATACGAGTACCTGAACGAGGCTCGAAAACCGAAAATTTCTTGTCCGTGTCATGTCCGACACGCCGACACGAGGAATCGAGAATTAGGGTTAGGGTTTGCTGGATACGGCCGGAGCTCGGGTTGGCCAGGGCGGCTCGCGGCGGGGAGGGGCCGGCCAGGAAGGCGCCGCTGCACGGCGGGTGAGGCGGAGGCGGCTGGCCGGAGACGGCTGCCGCTGCTGCTGCTGCTGCTGTTTCGTTGGGCGCCGGAGCTGACGGGAAGGGCGGAGGAAGGAGACGACGGCGGCCGGTGGTGGCACGGCGGCGGCGAGGTGGCACGGGCGGCGGGCGGAGCAAGGGTTTGGCCGGAGGGACTCGGGGTCGGGGGGTTTTAAAGGGAAGGGGAGGCGGTGGCGTGGGCCGAGGGAGGCGGCGGCCAGCGCGGAGGCGAGGGCGCGTGGCCGCGGGCAGCGCGGAGGCGGTGGCTGCGTGGCGCGGTGGCCGCGGGCGGCGGCGCCGGAAGCGGAGCGGGGTCGACTGGGTCAGGGGGGGTGAGGGTAGGCGGTTCGGGTCGGGTCGGGCGGCGGGGTGGATCCGACCCGACCCGCTAGCACTGGCGGGCTGGGCTCGGCCCAATAGGCCGGGCCGGATAACGGGCCGGGCTGGCTGAAAATAAAGAAATAATAATAATAATAATAATAATAATAATAATAATAATAATAATAATAATAATAATAATAATTCAATAAATAAATAAATAGTTTTTAGGTAATTAAAAATAGGTCCGGGGTCCAATAAATTCCAGAAAAATTATCCTAAGTCCAGTTTTTTATTTTACACCCAAAAATATTATTTTCATGATATTTTAATATTGTTTATTAATAATTAAAATTTATTTAATATTTGAAAACTCTGATTTTAATTTCAGAAAATTCCAGAAAATTGTGAAAAATTCTAATTTTAATATTTTTTAAAAATCAGGGGCTTACAATCTACCCAACTTATAAAATTTCGTCCTCAAAATTTAAATTATGGCAGGGTTCTCTCTGTCCAAACTCACTTGATTACAATCTAATGGGTTTCTCTCAGGTGAACATTGCGGTCGCTACCCAACTTAGAATTTACCCATCTATCCTCTAAGGCTATACAACCAGTAAGGCTAGGTCTCAACTTAATAAATCATGGTATTGAATCTTTAAGTCTTTAACACAAACACACCACCTATGGTATTTCCTTAGTCATAGAGGTTATCATCAATTCGACCGGTCTGAGGGGTACATCTAGCACTACAAATCAACCTTATACCAAACACAGGATTTTGTCTTTCCGAAATAAGGGAAGACGAGGATCAAATAATAAAGAGTTTAAGGGCGAGGTGGTAGAACAGAGGTATAGGGATCAAGGCGTTTAAGGAATTCTAATAGGAATTGTCAGACGGTTATGGATTGAGATTCTATTCTGGTAATCATTTATTCGCATGCTCGTATTAGTACAGTTATGTAACTGATACGATATGCTCGGACATATTTAGGGGGCAAGTATACTAGTCAACTATATATCTCATTCCACGTAAAGTAGTCGTGCGAAGTGCGAATCAAAATGCACTAAGGTTGATCAGACCGTAATACACTGATTCTGAATAGACACTTGTATTAGTGGGGTTGATCAGGCCTCAATAATACAGGTGTCATGAACAAGCCCGATAAAGAGCAAGCTTGCAAAACTAGGGTATAAAATAGCAGCATAAGTCAAGTTCAGCAAGATTAAGTGCGCTAGATGATGATGAAAAGGAGGTACAAATTATTGAAGTTCACAAAATAACACAAAATAAGCATAATAGCAAAAGTCTCTAAAATCTCTACAGTTATCAATTTAAAAGCATACTAGGTTATTTAGCAAGTTCAAAATTACTAGGTTGGGGCTGAGGTCACGAACCAATAGGCACGAAAACAATACTAGAAAAGGTATCTACGAATCACTTACGCGCATTAGCTGCTTCCAGAGTCTGCGCGTTCTCCACGGTCATCACGTAAGCTTGTCCGCGTCCTGGAGCAGCTGGACAGTCCCTCACTTGATGTTCTGTTGATCCACAATATAGACAGGCACCCAGTCTCTTCCTACAAACTTGCCAGGTGTGACCTTATTTTTGGCAAAAGTTACAAGCAGCAGCTTGTTGGTTCTGTCCTTGAGCCTGGTGTTGGGGTGCTGGAGCTCGAGGGAGAGGACGCTGAGTTTGCTGCGGGGCCCTCTGTTGTTGTTGTTGTTGAAATGGGCGTTTGTTGGGTCCCGCATTTCCGGTATCTCTCTCTCGCTTTAGTTTATGCCCCATGTCTCTCTCAACGCCTTGTGCCACGCTCAAGATTTCCTCGTATGTGCGAGCTCAGCTAGTGGTGACAGCAAGGCGAATATCCGGAGACAACCCCTTCTTGAATCTACGGGCTCTGTCCTCCGGGGTACGAACCATGTACTCTGCAAAGTGGCTCAACCTGCTAAATTCAGCAGTGTACCCATCAACAGAAAGATTACCTTATTCCAGGAACTCGAATTGACTTTCGAGAGCTTCCTGAGCCACTTCGGGATAGAATTTCTCCTTGAATAGCCTTTTGAAGTCCTCCCAGGTAAGGTCAGGGGCAGTTAGTTGGGGTTCATCTCTAAACCAGGTCCGAGCTATGTCGAACAGTTGCAGGGTTGCGGACTCTACTTTGATATCATCAGGGACCCGAGCAGTCTTCAGGAGTCGCTCAACGTTCTCTATCCATTCATCGGCATAGAGAATGCCTTCAGTTCCATAGAATTCCAGGAGTTTAAGGTTCTTAAAGTCCTTGGCACTTCCTGGCCTCTTTTGTGGTGACTCCTGGGACCGAAGGGCTTCTGAAAGGCTAGTCCGTATCAGGGCAGTCTGTTCTTTCTGGGATTCCACTAGTCCCTGAAACACTCCAAGTAGCTGTGCCCCATCCAGAGTAATTGCCGGAATATATGGAGATGGAGGGAGGGCAAGAGTTTCGGGCACAGTCTGCTCAGCTGGTTCTGATGTGCCTCCTACTGTGTTCCTCGTCTAAACCATTCCGAAAGATTAAGGGGTAGGAAGATTAGAATAGATTACTTGAAAATCAAGGGCGATAGGAAAAATTGACTAGGACCGATATCAAGATTGGAAATAAAAGATCATATTCTGTGAATGAGCTTTATCCTAAAATCCTCAATCTTGTTGCAGGCATGTTCGGTCCCTAAATTGAAACCGAACAATTTAGTCGTTTGGACCTGCATGGGCCACCACAAAAACGTGTCACGACCCGCACCCGGATATTCGGGCACGAGTACGTGGGTACGTCTAGCCTACGCCGTAGTGTCGGCGGTAGTACGCTGTCTAGGGCATAGCCACAGGTAGCATAAAATCTAGCTCATTCACAATAATTAACAGAAAAGAAAATGAGAAGAAATGCTGAGATTTTATAAACTAAAAGTGACAAACAAATCCAGAGTTATTACAAAAACAGAAATTAAATCGGGGACAAACCCGATTACTAAGATGAAAGAAAAATAAATAACTACTGCTAACTACTCCGCAGGAGTAGCTTCCTGTGTGGGAACTGGCTCCTCAACTGTATCATCTGCTGCCTCATAGGGGCCATAATAGGTGGGGACAAGGTTCTCATCATCGCCTAAATCAACGGATCCAGTCAGAAAAGGAGCAAAGTACACAATGCACAACAAGATTAAACTAAATATTTATGACAATTAGACTGAGTATCATATTGAGAATATGCATAAAAGAAACAACAATAATTAAGAGTTAATGCTATAAACAGGAATATGAGAAAGCAGAAATAAATGAGACAGGAAATGAAACTACTATAGTCAGCAAGAACTATAACAAGACAAAAAGCTATGTGTATGAACTTGTGTTTGTTTTAGAATACATAGTTGGCATGTAGGGGTTTATAAGGCTAATCCGGCCGTCATAAACGGCTATTAAACAGGGATAATCGAGATCCGACTGAGGGTACAGTCGCGCACCAACAGCTATTAAATACGACAGGGGGAAGGGTAAACTACATGCCTTCTAGTATTCTTCCACCCGACATGAAAACAAGACATGAACTCCAATATTCAAGACATGAAATCCAGTATTCCTAACACTAGGTGTAATCATCAAGGGTACTAGTAAAGCAGGGAATTAATTATCACAATATAAAGATTTAACTTGAAGTGCAGGTACTTGCCTGTTGTTTGGATCCAATTAATTGTACTCGGGGAAATTCCAGAAATGAGTCCAAAAGCTAAAATAGATATTACCATCACGCTCAGAAGATGTCAAATAGCTAGAAACGCCTGTCCTTGGGTCCAATTTGAAGACAAGAACAAAAACGGCAGTTTCGGGTCAAAACGGGGTCCGCCGGTGGGCCCGCTTTGCACCGAAAAACGTGTCAGGGTCAACGATCTCCAAATTCACCAAACTTAGGGTCAACAGGCCAGGAACGATGATACGAACCCAACGGAACTTTCAGAATTGGATTCCGATGATCCAATCACAAAATCGCCCGTCGAGCGGGGCCTGTGGGGCCCACGACACGCGATTTCGTCAACGTTCTCAGAATCGAACCAAACTTGACCCACAGGACCAGCGTATCGCTACGAGTCCGATGGCGCAAGTTTTGTCTCGATCCGACGAGTATACAAGAAGTTAGGGCGAATTGCAGAAAAGTTGGATACGGGGCGATGTCCGCGGATACGCGTTGATTTCGGTGTGCACGCACACCCGAATCAGCTTTCGTGAAATCTCACACATCCGTATCGACGGCGCGCACGTATCTGTGAAGACCGTACGCGACCAAGTCGTCCCGTTTGGCGGGGCGTACTCAGTTCAGGGGTGAAACAGGGTCTGGTTTTTCCTGTTTTTGGATTGCGGTGTGCGATCACCACAGGACGTGATGCCCCGAGCGGTTTGTCCGGGCACCGAGAGGGTCATACGGACTTCGCAACGCAATTTACGGAATTAAAATCGGAGATACAGGGTACAAGATACGAGTACCTGAACGAGGCTCGAAAATCGGAAATTTTGTGTCCGTGTCGTGTCCGACACGCCGACACGAGGAATCGAGAATTAGGGTTAGGGTTTGCTGGATACGGCCGGAGCTCGGGTTGGCCAGGGCGGCTCACGGCGGGGAGGGGCCGGCCAGGGCGGCGCCGCTGCACGGCGGGTGAGGCGGAGGCGGCTGGCCGGAGGCGGTGCTGGCCGGAGACGGCTGCCGCTGCTGCTGCTGCTGTTTCATTGGGCGCCGGAGCTGACGGGAAGGGCTGAGGAAGGAGACGACGGCGGCCGGTGGTGGCACGGCGGCAGCAAGGTGGCACGGGCGGCGGACGGAGTAAGGGTTTGGCCGGAGGGACTCGGGGTCGGGGGGGTTAAAGTGAAGGGGAGGCGATGGCGTGGACCGAGGGAGGCGGCGGCCAGCGCGGAGGCGAGGGCGCGTGGCCGCGGGCAGCGCGGAGGCGGTGGCTGCGTGGCGCGGTGGCCCCGGGCGGCGGCGCCGGAAGCGGAGCGGGGTCGACTGGGTCAGGGGGGTGAGGGTAGGCGGTTCGGGTCGGGTCGGGCGGCGGGGTGGATCCGACCCGACCCGCTAGCACTGGCGGGCTGGGCTCGGCCCAATGGGCCGGGCCGGATAACGGGCCGGGCTGGATGAAAATAAATAAATAATAATAATAATAATAATAATAATAATTTAATAAATAAATAAATAGTTTTTAGGTAATTAAAAATAGGTCCGGGGTCCAATAAATTCCAGAAAAATTACCCTAAGTCCAGTTTTTCATTTTACACCCAAAAATATTATTTCCATGATATTTTAATATTGTTTATTAACAATTAAAAATTATTTAATATTTAAAAACCCTGATTTTAATTTCAGAAAATTCCCAAAAAATTCAAGAAAATTGTGAAAAATCCTAATTTTAATATTTTTGAAAAATCAGGGGCTTACAGATTTTTAGAGTTTAAAATGGTAGATGAGAAGTCTGTTGTTGAACAGACTAATACCCTTTAAACTATCATACACGAGATGTCTCAGAAAGATATGCCATTTGCTGATAAGTTTCTAATTGCTTCCTTCATTAATAAACTTCCCCCATCTTGGAAGGAATTTGGTTTAAAACTAAAACATAATAAGGAACCCATGTCTTTAGACGACCTGTTTGTGTCCTTCTGCATTGAGGAAGAAGGTAACTAGAGACAAGGAACCTCTTAGTACTGAATTCGAGGCAAAGTTACACATTGTTGAAACCAAGGGAAAGCCTAAGGGCCAACCCTATCAACAGAGGAACAACCCCCAGAATAGGAACCCTGCAAAGAAATAGTTTCTTAAGCCAAGAGCTGTGATTGGAAAAGACAACAGACCTAAGCAAAAATATTACAACTGTGGTAAGCCTGGTCACTTTGCTACGCAAAGCCGCCACAGGAAGAAGGGTCAGAAATTTCAGAATCCTGATCGTCTAACTCCTGCAGACGCTACTGTTGTTCCACAGGCTTATGTTATCATAGCCGAGACCGAATCTATCGGTACCGATGATCAGAGATTTGTAACCGTATGTTCTGTTTTTGAGTCATCGTATCAGCCTACTGACTGGTGGGTTGATACAGGGGCAAATATCCATGTATGCCCTAATACTGATTCTTTTTCCTCCTACCGACAGGTTGAGGAAGGCGAATCAGTAGCTATGGGAAACTCGAGTGCTGCCAGAGTGCATGGAAAGGGAAGAGTGAACCTCAAGTTGTCTTCGGACAAGATTTTCCCTTTGCATAATGTGCAGCACGTACCGGACATAAACAAGAACTTAATTTCTGGTTATTTGCTAAATAAACATGGTTACAAACTGGTATTTGAGTCTGATCGAGTTGTAATCTCCCTGAACGATAACTTTATTGGGAAAGGCTATGTATGTGGAGGTCTGTTTAAACTTTCTGTGGACATGCCTTGCAGTATATTAAATTTATGTTTAAATAATATTGCCTCTACTTCTACTTCTGATTCAAATGCTCTCTTTTATAATACTGATAGTTGTGATGTTTGGCATGGTCGTTTGGGACATGTCAATTTTAACTCTTTAAAGAGAATGTCTAAGTTACAATTGATTCCTAAGATTGACATGAGCAGGAATGGAAAATGTGAGATATGTACACAAGCCAAACAACCCAGAAAATTTTTTCATTCTGTTGAAAGGAGTTCTCAGCTATTGGAGCTTATTCACAGCGATATTTGTGAATTGAACGGTATTCTTACTCGTAGTGGTAAACGGTATTTTATTACATTTATAGATGATTATTCAAAATATTGCCATGTTTACTTGCTTAGAACTAAAGATGAAGCTTTCAGTAAGTTTGTATCTTTTAAAGCTGAAGTTGAAAACCAACTTGAGAAGAAAATTAAAATTTTTAGGTCTGATCGTGGGGGTGAATATACCTCTGCCGAGTTTGACTCCTTTTGTGAATTGCATGGCATTATACATGAGGTAACTGCTCCTCAACAGAATGGGGTAGCAGAAAGAAAAAATAGAACATTTCTTGATATGATTAATGTTATGTTTGGTAGCTCTGGTTTATCTGATTATTTGTGGGGGGAGCCCTTCTTTCTGCATGTCGTATCTTAAATAAAGTTCCTTTTAAAAAGTCTGATAAGACCCTTATGAACTTTGGAGAGATAGAAAGCCATCTTTGAAATATTTTAAAGTGTGGGGGTGCCTTGCTAAAGTTTTTGTCCCCCCTACCAAGAAAAGAAAATTGGGACCAAAGACCGTAGATTGTGTATTTTTGGGATATGCCAAAAATAGTACTGCTTATAGATTTTTTGTAATTAAGAGTGAGGTAAATGGTATTGATGCTAACACAGTCATGTAATCTAGGGATGCTACATTTTTTAAAAATATTTTTCCATTGAAAAATAGAATTTCTAGTTCTTCTATTTCTACACAAGTCCCTGTTGTAACCTCTAGTTCACAACAAGAGGAGATTACCCCAGTAGAACCCAGGAGAAGTAAAAGAACAAGACGAGAACCAAACCTAGGTGAAGGTTTTTTCACCTACCTCGTTGAAGAGGATCCTATATCTTATCAATGGGCTATGTCCTTAGTTGATTCCTTATTTTTGAAAGAGGTCATAAATAGTGAAATTGATTCTATTATATCAAATAAAACTTGGGATTTGGTTAACCTTCCTGCAGGTTGCAAACCAATAGGTTGCAAATGGATATTCAGAAAGAAGTTAAGACCTGATGGGTCTATTAAGAAATTCAAAGCCATGTTAGTGGCTAAAGGGTTCAAACAAAGAGAAGGGGTAGATTTTTTTGACACTTACTCTCATGTTACAAGAATTGCTACAATTAGAATGTTAATAGCTATTGCATCTGTTCATAAACTGTTTATTCATCAAATGGATGTAAAAACTGTATTTCTGAATGGAGATTTACAGGAAAAGATTTATATGGAACAACTTGAAGGGTTTGTTGTTCCAGGGCAAGAACGCAAGGTATGCAAATTAATTAAATCTCTCGATGGGCTGAAACAAGCGCCAAAGCAATGGCATGATAAATTTGACAAGGTAATTCTATCATATGGTTTTGCTATTAATGATTCTGATAAATGTGTATATAGCAAAACTGTTGGTAGCTCTTGTGTAATATTATGCCTGTATGTTGATGACATTCTTATTTTTGGTACTGACATGGACATTATTTATGATATCAAATCATTCCTGTCTCAAAATTTTGATATGAAAGATTTAGGACCTGCTGATATAATTTTAGGACTTAAATTAAGTTGTACTTCTGAGAGAATTGGTATCTTCCAATCTCACTGTCACGCCCCAGTCCCAAAATACGTAGGACCAGGATACGTAATCATGCCAGTCGTATGAATATGGCACTCCAATATTTGGAAACCATAACACACGTACGTTGTATATGAATAACAAAATCCACAAGTGGTATAAATCCAACACAAGTCATATGGTATAATCTAGATCTCATCCAAAGAATTCAATATAAGTAAATGACCATTAGCTATGAAACTAGATCTCAATGGAAAGTATCTAAAGCTGGTAGTCAGATGGAAACAAATCTACTACCGAACTAAAGTATACAGAATAGTCAAGATACATACACATAAGAATATCAACTACCAATCATGGGCTCTACGAGAAGACCTCATCGCAAATGAATAGCAAGTCCGGATCTGTGCTCCTTTGAATACTCATGAACAATACACATGAAATTGTACCAGGTCCTCAGAGAGACATAACAAGATACATAAAAGCATGACATAAAGTAAATACTGAATAAATAACTCTGGGGTGACCTAACCATCTAAGTGAAATACAATTTGAGGACAACTTGAGTATAAGGAAATGTGTAGGCTAGACATATGCTGACATAATTTACCAATCGTGACAACCAGCTAGTATATTCCATATACGCCCCCTATAACACGGGCGCAGGAATATAATAACATCCAACATTCTCAAGATTGTGGTATCTGCAACGTCCATCATTCCGAAGAATGAGGTATCTGTAAAATAATCAAGTAACGTCCAACAATCTAGGGAACGTGGTATCTATATAAATAATAACGTCCGTATCACTTCGTCGAGTGCGGTATCTGTATAGAGGAGGTGGTGTCCCATACAGCTACTAGTCCTCCCTGCCTAATGATCTAAGCATGTTGTATCCACAACACGTGTCAGCTACTATGCCTCAGCGTCGTAACTCTGGCTCATAGACTATGTTAGAGCAAGGGTCCATCCTTACAACCAAACAAGGACAGTGATGGGACCATCGTACCACGCTAGTCTATGCTCCGCCTATCAATAACTGTTAAGTCTTCTAACATGCATCACTATTAGCAGTTATACCCTATCCGTCGTACGCCTACACGTACAGATGGCCAACAACATACGCAGGACCGTGCCCTACATGAGACTCACAACACGTGTAAGAAATGTGTCAAGGCCTGGGAGTCATACAAATAACTCTACAACTTTAGGTGGGTCTACTAGATACTAGGTCAGACACAAGTCCTAACGTCAACGTCTTCGTTGACTGCACCCGAGTCTTCCAGGACGCGCACAGTTAAATAATAATTATGCAGCTAATAATACATAATTTAAACAATACAACAAGGCAAGGTATACTTGCCTGGCAGGCGGCTGCGTAGCACCAATAATCTGCTCCTGAAGTCGCGCAGATAAATCCAACAGGTCTCCGGGGTCAGCGTACACAGGTACGGAAATCGGGGGTGACTGCTGCGGGTTGTCTGGCAAGAGTGTCGGTTCACGATAAACACGATGACGGGGTTTATGATGATGGTTGAAGTTGCCAAGGGTGATGGTCAAGGGTGACAGTGTTTAATGACGATGATGACGACAAGGGTGAGATGATGATGACAGAGATGAGATTATGACTAGGTTGATGGTGTGGATGATGATGTGTAAGGTGGTGATGACGAGGGCGATGATGTGGAGGATGGTGATGACCAGGAGGATGATGTGGGTGATTAGGGTTAAGGTATTGGTGACGATGATGGTGATTATAATGGTGGTGATTAAGCGATGTTTAGGGTTAATGTGTTGAATGAATGGTGATGATGATGAGTACATGATGGTGATGTCGAGGAAGAGGATGATTAGGGTTGGTGTTGATGAAGAGGACGATAGCGTGGGCGATGGTGATGATGACTAGGATTATAATGACTAGGATGGTGATAATGGGATTAGGTTTAAGGTGGTAGTGTTATGTGATAATGATGATGATGCTGATGAAGAGTGATGCCAGAGTCCGGCCAGAGGGAGGGGTGGTCGGCCAGGGGGGAAAGGAGAGGTCGGGGAGTAGGGACGGCAGGGAGGAGGTAGAGAAAGGAGGACAGGGATCCGGCAAGGTGGCTCCGGTGTTCGTCGAGGACGGGAGAAGGTGGTCGGCTGCCGAGGGATCGTGGTGGAGTGCAGGTGGTGGCTGGCTGGTGATGGCCTCAGGCGGTCGGGGGTCATTCAGTCGAGGGGTGTCGATAGGGTCGTGGTTGTCACGCCCCGATTTCGTCTAATCGATAATCGTCCCCCGGGCGTGATGCCGTGCACGCGTAGGGCGCGCGTGCACCAGGCCTTAGGCATAAGGATATTCTTTAGAACAACGCAACAGAGTAGACAAATAAGATAACACAAGGTTGAGGCATAGAAAAGCTTCTCTTTTATTTATAATGAACATCCGGTTACATTGCTTGACTCAAAAGTATAAAATGCCCCACGGGCTTACAAACTTGGACGCAAAATGAGATAGCCGATCCATACATTATGTCCCTTTACATAGCTTCAAAAACACAAAACACCTTGAGTGCGGGGAAGCACCATCGCTTTAGCGTTATTTCCGCATCGGGAGAGAAAGGAAGGCTTCCAGCTTGAGCCTCCAAAGTCTTGGCCCCGACCCGCACTCAAGGTGTTTTGTGTTTTTGAAGCTATGTAAAGGGACATAATGTATGGATCGGCTATCTCATTTTGCGTCCAAGTTTGTAAGCCCGTGGGGCATTTTATACTTTTGAGTCAAGCAATGTAACCGGATGTTCATTATAAATAAAAGAGAAGCTTTTCTATGCCTCAACCTTGTGTTATCTTATTTGTCTACTCTGTTGCGTTGTTCTAAAGAATATCCTTATGCCTAAGGCCTGGTGCACGCGCGCCCTACGCGTGCACGGCATCACGCCCGGAGGACGATTATCGATTAGACGAAATCGGGGCGTGACATATTGGTATCAGAGCATGCTTCAGATCCTTTGATCTCTCAAAAGAAAGTTTCTAAAGAGGACTTTGTTCCTTCCGAGTAGACCCTTGAATTCGCTTGGCCAAAATGAGATGCGTTCCATACAATAAGTCTGAATATTTTTGAAAAGTGCGTGGGAATTATACGATCGCTTGGACGGGATTATGATCTGAGGGCTTTTGTCCCAACTCATAGAGGATGTTGTGAGAGGAGACTCGTGTTATAATCGGCAAGTTATATGTCTATATGAAAACACCGAACGAGTAGAGTGCGAGATAAGAATATCGTTCAGACAGTGGGCTATGCACATAGCCTTTTGGCCAACTTGTGTTAAGTATCGTGCACCAAGACCCTTGGTGCTAGTGAGTTGCAGCGAGATTTGGGTATCGTTGGGACGAGAATGAAGTTGACTTAGAGGGAAATCGATAGAGACGCTATCGGATTACCGCTAAGGCGAGTAATGGAAATCGTGTAGGAAATTTCCAGAAATAGTTGGACGGTTATTCATAGCAATAAGTTATGATTTGAAACATAGTCTGTATAGAGGACTATGAACCTGTGTACGAGTCTAAGATCGCTAAGGCGATAAATAGGGACTGTGTTGGAGTCATAGCAACGGTTTGGGCTAGAGAATCGATTCCCGCTCTGAGGAACGAATTGGGCATACGAGTGAAGGATGCGAACGCGAATCAGGAGTTATTAGGACGACTCAATTCCTGAGTAGTGCATGCGATAAGTCCCCTGTTCGATTATACAATTTGGGGATATAATGAGCTGTAAAGATTCAGGGAGTATAACTCGGACCCTGAATGGTGTATTTGTTGGCTTAGAAATGCTTGAACGAAGTCGTGGATTCGGAGAGTTAAGCAAGTCTAACGACAAGCGACGAGATTGGGTAAAGCCTTAGTATAAATAAACAGTGCCTAGCAAGTAAACGAACTCGGAGAAAGCAGGCAATGTTTAATTCGAACGAGTTACAATGAGTTGAATAAGGGATAAGGCTTATACCGAATAAAAATTCAGGATAATTGGAATCGATACCATGGTCGGAAAAGACCTAGAGGATTGTACGAGCGAGTTTGAGTTGAAACAAGCAAATTACAAACTTGAGTCGAGATTGAATAATCTGAGATGTGATCGAAGTAAGTGCGATTGGAAAAAATGGAGTGAACGAATGATAGCATGCATGGAAAATTGGGATTGAGTAGGATATCGCTCGATAGAATTCGATTTGAGTACGAATGCGATGATTCCAAATTTTGGGATTTTAGACCATAACAATGGTTGGAAGATAGCTCGGATTGATGCAAGTTAGAAAAATTATGAATTTGATGGATTGAGTTAAGCGGTAATAGATTTGGCTGGGAGTTTGGAAGAACGATCTTAAAATCAAGTTCAGGAAGATAATATTCGAAATCTGTCCCAGCGAGAACGATTATCCTGCGAGAGTGTCGACGTGGTGATTTCACGTACGATAGGGATAAGCAAACTCAAGAGAACAGGCTCGGTGATTATTCCGAAAATGAACTCGATGAATGGAACGTATCAATGGGATGGACTTGGGTTTGGGAATTGATCTTAGTTGTTTGAGGAATGCTAAGACTAGACTAAGAAAATGAGTCTAAGGATTCTTCTTGAGGAGTTAGTCTAGAAACGTAAAGTAAGAGATGTTGGACGTTTTCATGAACGGATATGTAGATCATGCTGGACGACTTAAAGTTCATGATATATATCGATGGTTTATAATGGAAATGTGGCTTGATGACACAGGTGTAGAAAGGGATGGATTGAGGAATTCTATCAAACATGATAAAAGAGATAGTATGTGCGAATCGATAGGTTAGCCCTGAAACGTGGGCGTATCGTGGGTTCGGTTGAACGAGCGTGTTGGTGTGATAGGATGATCTGTGCTCGATGTTTTGAAATCTGAGTGAAACGAGCTTGGGTAGAATACCCGTGTAAAGTAACAATGGTTTGACCTTAGGGTGTTTGGGGCGAGCGTTGTGCAACACGGTTGCGCGATGAGTCGCAAATTTGAGTTGTACCTATGACTGTGTGTGCTGGCCTAGAGACTAGGCAGACGACCCTATGCCTTGAGTTAAACTGAGTGGCTGACTCCAGAGTATCGTTCGGGAAGAATGATAGAACTGGGGCAACGAGACTTAGAGTTAGAATTTGAAATTTGGAATGTACACGAGCAACGTTCGCGTTGACACGAACGTAAGGCGAGATAGGACTCGGGTGATAATTGATTTGGTTGGATAGGTTACGCGACGGTAAAGGATAAGACGATAGCTGGGTCGAACAAGAGTTCGGTCAGGACGATCCGCGTTTCGAAAGATTTTCACGAGTAGCTTGTCAGACTTAGCTGTCACTGAGCTTGGTTGAAATACACATATTTGGGGGACGCCTTGAATATGGGTACGATCCAGACTTAGCGATATGCATAACTCGGATGCAGCTGCAAAGAAAAATGTTCGGATTCGCATGGATGAGTGTGGCAACAGAAATGGTTTAGCCTCAACCTAAATTTTCATAGAGGAAAGATTGTATCATTCCTCGTGCTACCGGGATAGTTCTGCGCTAAGGCGCAGTACGAGATTGAGTTTGGGAATGCAATAGTTGAACGAATAGATCATTCGGATAAAATGATTAAGCACTCGGGCGAACGGAACGAGTAAAAACGAATAGAAAGATTGTCGAGATTCGAGCTTTTGGGTTAGGCGTAACGACGGGTTTCGATAGGCGACGTCAAGTAATAGGCTCAATTGTGTTGGGTTCCTATGGTGATAACTTAACTAGTTGGGCAAGTCCACCCAGATTACGAATCGTAAGTGCCCGTTGAGTTTTAGAATACCATGTGCTTGGGTAATACAGTCCTGCGCCAGGTGCAGTAGATTTTGAGACGGAAGTGCAACGATCGAGTTGAGCATAACTCGATAGCATTGAACGATAAAGTCGTTCGATGAGAATTGGCCAACATTGGCGTAACACTTGGTGAGAAAATAAAGGATTATAGTATTGAGACAGTTCTTGAAGGATAAGACGAGATGCATTGGGTAGTTTAGAAGTTATGCGATAGCACGAGTTGCGCTCAGGAAGTCTCGAGGACGGAACTTATTCTGAGCGGTATATGATGTAGTAACCCGCTCCGCTCAACCCGGAAGGGCCGATTCAAACGGCACAAGTGTAGCTATTCAACCGCCTTGCTCAGCGAGATGGCTCGTTCGATGCAAAGGCTTTCATGCTGGGATCGTTAATGGAGTCGGACTTAGGCTATCAGAAGCGCGTCCGGAGTCTAGCTCGACCGATGCGATACATCGCTAAGGTGGGCGACCCCGGTGAACCTGTCTCTACTTAGCTGCACGCTAAGAAAATGAATGTTACGTGCTAGCTTACAGGCAATAACCTTTGTATGCTAATAAAAGAGATGAACGCACATAGCGAAGGGGGGATAACCCCGCCTTATATCGTATAGAACATGGAAGTCTTACTCGCTAGTTGCGTAGTCGACTTGGGTTAGTTGAATCTGCAAGCGGACTTGTCGTACGCGGCGGAGCCTGTCCAAAATTTTTGGATCGTAAAAAGAAGCAGTTGCGGAACCGAACGTCTGGCTAGTGCGCGTACTGTGACGAAACCACTTGGTCGAGAGTCGACCTGGGAACTTGAATCTGATATGAGGGGAAAATTTCCCTCATTTCTCCTTAGTGGTAGGCTCTATTCTTAAGTTTCGGGACGAAACTTCCTATTAGATGGTTATGATGTAACGACCCGTTCATCCCGTTCCCCCTGCTCGGGGAGCGCGGCCAAGAAATACTTACGACCGTCCGAACGGGACAGATTGAATCAAGATCCTTTTCTCGTTATGGATTGGTTTCTTCGGAATCAGGTCCCATAGTCAATGGATCGTGCCTCAAGGAAGGACTCAGCGGCAGAGTAAAGAGAGGCCTTTCCGTTGTGTTGGTTTTCCTTGCCCGTTTTCGATTGCCGTTTGGTTGCGTACTTGTTGGTTTTAGGACTTGCGTTTTCTTGAACGGTTTCAATGGATTTCATTGTTTTCGTTCTTAGGATTTCGCATTTCGTATCGAGCCTTGGAGACCGAAACAGGAGGTATTGATCATCCGTTGGTGCGTGCAGGTGATCGTGTAGACGACGCGCGAGCGGAGTCTTAGGGATCTCTACTCCTTCTTCCTATACAACCGACTGTGTGAGTGGCTCTATTTCGATAAGCACCTTCTTTCCAAGGGCTCCGTTCATAATAAAATTGACTCAGTAAAGCATGCAATCAAACGATACCACTCAAGTAATAAGTTGGATAACAAGATAAGATAAGAAGTAGGCTTGGAACACCCATTGCTTGTCATATAAAACCTTGCATAAATTCATTGATGCATGCATGGTCGTTGGATGTTTAATGGGTTGGTATTTATTGATAGTTCAAAGTACCTTTCAATAAGCTCAAAGTATTCTTCTATAAACTGCTGCATGTTATTTCATATAACTGTTGGTTAATGGTGACAGTACAGTAAAGCAGTTTCGTACATGAATGTTCTTTAACATTGGCTAGTAAGTAAACCTATGAGGTAGAGTCATAGGTATGGTCATGGGAATTCTTGTGCACAGGGGATCCAGGTTCCTGCGGACGGTTACCGGGGCACCGGGCCGTTCCGACCCGGGCGGAATCTACTTTCTTAGTACTGGGAGCGGGGAATTGTAGCGGGGCTAGCTACCCGCGCTGCAAGCGTCGCCGCCAGCCCAGACTAAACCCATGATGGCTAGTAGAACAACAAAGAAAGATGTTGTGTATATTTAAACTGTGCAGACTAACTATGTCTTCGTGACAGGGAAGGCTATGGTAAGTTGTACAGGTGGTTCAGACGGGACAGGTAAAGTCACCGAACGGTGGCATGTGAAGTTATGTTATTTTGTTCTTGCATAACTGCTAAATGAAATCTGATCTAGGCAAGAATAGAAACCCACCTAAGAACATAAATGTTGCATGTTCATTTAAACTCATCTAAAGAGCTTGGTAAAGTTGAGCAGCTAGCCTTCACCAGTACTTTTCGAAGTACTGACCCTCGTTGTAGCAGGTCCCCCGGCGCAAGGCAATGCGGCGAGGAGCTGAAGCTCTCTCCGGACTTTTGGGATTCTGGGCGGGACCGGGGCGTGACAGTGGTGGTCGGGCTCCAGCCGGAAAGGAGGAGAGAAGGGTGGATAGCGGTGGCTCAGTTGCGGCCTAGGTGCAGCGTCCTCCGGCGAGTCGTACTCCAGGTGAGCTATCGTCGGCTGGCGAGTTTGAGTCAGGGGAAGAGGGAGGAGGAGGATGTCGGGGTGGTTCTCGTGGAGGAGGGTCGGGGTGCTCCGGCTCGGGATCCACTGGGGAACGGAGTGGCAGCGGGTTCCGGACGTCGACAGGGGAGGGAGAAGTCCGGCGGAGGAGTACAGGCGGTCGTGGCGTCGACTAGCGAGTGCATCACCGCGGCGGGGGAGGTGGCAAGATGGGAAAGAGAGGAACGGTGAGGTGGGTTGCTCGACGAGGCGGCTGGGGTCTTCTCGGCGCCGTGCCGGTGGGGTCGGGGTCGGGGTCGACTCCCGGCAGGTCGAGTCGAGCAGGGAGGAGAGGTGGCGGAGGTGAAGGCTTCAGGTGGCCGAGATCGGGACGGCGGCTCCCGGCAGTCCATGGCTCAGTGAGGAGTGGGTTTGCACGGTGTCGAGTCCAGCGGCTGGCTTGGGTCTCCGGTCGGCTGGCTGAAGGGAGGAAGGAGATGGAGGAGGGAGCAGGGACAGCGGGTCAAGTCTGGCGGCTGGGATAACTCCGGCCGGCGGTTGGAAGTGGAGGTCGAGCACAGGGGATGGGGAGGGGTGAATGAACAGTAATTTGGGGGATGAACAGTGTCGGCTGGTTTATTTCTAGGGTTTGGGGTTTATTTTTCGTGGAGAAAAACTAGAAAAACTATATTTATACATGTAGAAATTTGGGCTTGGGTTTGACCTAGGATTTGGGCTGGTCAATGCTCCTTGGGCTTGGGCTTCGGCTCTCATGGGGATGTTGGGAGAGCTAGAATTTGTATTAATTAAATGCAAAGGTAGATTTAATATACGGGGCGATGTGCGCGTGTTGCACATCCCAAAAAATTATGAAAAAATCCACGTGAAGAAAAAATTGAGTTTCTTCACGTATTGTCCAATGGTGGGGGCACCTCGATACGTTTTTGCATAAAAGTGCCCAACAATCGAGAAAATTGTACCAAGATGGAAATTAGATTTAATTAATTAAAATTACTGCGCACGATGTTCCGGAATTAATTAGAAGTACCTGAGAATAAAATTAGGTCGGACACAAGCGTCTGGGCCTAGAGGATACAGGGTAGAATATTAATAAATTTTGGGTTGTACAAAACGGTCAAGATTATGTCTCCAATTTCGATTGGAACGCACAAGGGTACAAAGTCGGGATTTATTTAGAATTAATTAATAACGTCCGTGACGTTTATTGTGCGACTAAAATGTAGCACCAGAGAGCATGATTATAAGTTACACAAAGATCAGAAAGGTAGGCGGGCACGTCTAGGACAATGTTATAAAATTTGTAGATAGGCAGTGGCTAGCGTAGTGCTCCAATTAACGAAGCAATGGTAAGGTGCGCTTGTCACGCTCCAGTCCCAAAATACTTAGGACTAGGACACGTAAGCATGCCAGCCGCATGGATATGGCACACCAATATATGGAAACCAAAATCCACACGTAGTTGTAATATGAATATCAATCCATAAGTGGTATAACCATGTGCCACAAGTCACATGGTATAATCTAAATCCCATCCATGAAATCAAATATAAATAAATAACCAGTACCTATGAAGCTAGATCTCAATATAAGTATCTAAGGATGATGGTTGGATGGAAACAAATTCACTACCAACTCGAATAGAAAAGTACAACACAACAAATACAATATAGGAATACCAGCTAACAATCATGGGGCTCGGAAAGAAGACATCCACAAAACATATATAACCATCCAAATCTGCGCTCCTGCAAATACTCAAGAACAGATACACCTGGAAAGTGTAAACCCCCTCACCCAAAATTAGGCATACTTAGCTTAGATAGTGAAATTAGGGCTAGGTTGAACCAATTAGAATTTAGAACACGGCATTTATTTAATAATGCAATAATTATATCGTATAGCGCACCTTACCGTGCTGCGATAATTGAAGCACCTCACTAGCCATTGCCTATCTAGAAACTTCACGATCTCATCCTAGACATGTTCGCCTACGATTCCGACCCTTGTGCAACTTATAATATTGCTTCCTGATGCTATATTTTAGTCGCACAATAAACGTCGCGGACGTTATTTATTAATTATAAATAAATCCTAATTTTGTACCCTTGTGCGTCCCAATCGAAATCGTGAACCCAATCTTGACCGTTTTGTACGACCTGAATTTTATTAATATCCTACACTATCCCCTCTACGTCCCAGACCCTTTGTTCCGCCTATTTTTATTTTCCTGTGCTCCTAATTAATTCTAGAACATCGTGCGCGTTCCGATTTAATTAATTAAATCCCATTTCCGCCTTTGTGCAATTTTTTAATTGTTGGGGATTGTTATGCAAAAATATATTGAGATTTCCCCACCAATGGACAATTCATGAAGAAACCTATTTTTCCCTTCACATGGATTTTTCCTATAATTTTTTGGATGTGCAAACGCGCAACATCGCCCTCCTATTTCAATCCAACCCTTGCAATTAAATAATTATAATTTATAGCCCCAACCTCCTCATGTGAGGCCAAGACCCACTCCAAGGATTGTAGACCAAGGCCCAACCCAAAAGGATGTTGACCAAGGTCAATTTTCCTAGGTTAAACCCACTCCATAACATATATAAATATCTTTTTTCCCTTAAATTTCCCTAAAAACCTAAATCAACCCACCCCTAGCCGACCATGCCCATCTCTCCTCCTGTTCACCTTCTTCCCTACTTCACCCGCCGGAACCACCACTTCCCCGTCGTCGGAGCAGACTGAACAAGCCGCTGCTCAAATGCCAGAACCTCCTCTCCCTCTCTTCCATCCATCTCCTCCCCATTCAAGAGACGAACAAGGACAGCCCCTCTCTCCCCCTGACTCTTTCCAACTCAAGAAACAAAAAGAAATGTTCTCATTCCCTTTTTCTCCAATGGCGGGAGTCCTTTCCCATTAGAATTCAGAAACAAACCCTAACCCTAGCTAGATCCGAGCAATGGCTTTCGACGAAGGCAGCACGACGCTCCTGGCGGAGGTCGTCCTCAGCGGCATCGTCCTCTCGGCGTCGGTCCTAGCGCTCCAGATGGCCTGCTCGCCGTCGCCCCTCTCCTCGCCGTCGGCGGGAATGCTGCGGTGGAGGAGGAGGAGAAAGAAGGGCCCCGTGAGGGTCTACATGGACGGGTGCTTCGACATGATGCACTACGGGCACTGCAACGCGCTGCGGCAGGCCAGGGCGCTCGGCGACGAGCTCGTCGTCGGCGTTGTCAGCGACGACGAGATCATCGCCAACAAGGGGCCTCCCGTCACCCCGATCCATGAAAGGATGATAATGGTAGGTGCTGTGAAGTGGGTGGATGAGGTCATTCCTGATGCCCCATATGCTATCACAGAAGAATTCATGAACAAGCTATTTAATGAGTATGACATAGATTACATTATTCATGGGGATGATCCGTGCTTACTCCCAGATGGCACTGATGCATATGCGCTCGCCAAGAAGGCCGGTCGGTACAAGCAGATTAAGCGAACAGAAGGAGTGTCAAGCACAGACATTGTTGGTCGCATGCTTCTTTGTGTGAGGGAGAGGTCCATGGTTGATAGTCATAATCGTTCTTCTTTACAAAGGCAGTTCAGCCATGGGCATGGTAGCCCAAGAGCAAAATTTGGTAGCCCAAGAGCAAAATTTGATGATATTGGTTCTGGCAGTGAAACTCGTGTCTCTCATTTCTTGCCCACATCTCGGCGGATAGTGCAATTTTCAAATGGGAAGGGCCCAGGACCAGATGCTCGTATAGTTTACATAGATGGTGCTTTTGATCTGTTCCATGCTGGACATGTGGAGATATTGCGGCTTACTCAAGAACTTGGAGATTTTTTACTCGTTGGAATTCATACTGATTAGACTGTCAGTTCTTCTCGAGGGGGGTCATCGTCCTATCATGAATCTTCACGAGAGAAGCTTGAGCATTTTGGCTTGCCGTTATATTGATGAGGTGATTATTGGCGCCCCTCGAGAGATTTCAAAAGACATGGATGTTGGATTTATTCTGCACGACTTTTGGAGCAGGTTATTGGTACATCGCAGTCTTCTGGCCAGGCAAGTATACCCTGCCAATGTATTGTTATTCTTATTCCATATGATTGCATGCATCTTTACTTTCTGTCTTTAGTTCATATATTTTAATTGTTATATAAAATTCGCGCGACGGTGACGTCGCGATATATTTTTATTTATGTATTGCATTGACCTTGTTCATGAGACTACCCCATTATCATGTAGCACCATTAGGTTCATTGGCCGTGACACAGTTATTACACGAGTTGTGAGTCTCATGTAGATCACGGACTTGCGTGCAGGTCTGGCCTCCTGTACGTATGGGCCGTGCGTTAGGTATAACTGCTGTTAGAAACTTTGTATGCTAGTAGACTTGGCAGTTATTAGAGGTGTTATCGTGTCATGGATGTGACATGCTTAGAGCATGGGGTGGGGAGAACAACAAGTACCGCATTTGAGCTCCTTTATACTTTTTCCTGTGCACCCGGATTCTCCACTGGAGATACGGGGGGTTATGACCCATATAAATATATATATATATATGTATATTGGCGGGCCTCCGCCGTTCAAAAGATGACGTGCCTTTGGGCCCCTGGATCTTTAAAAGAGAACCATGCCAAATCCCAGTTTTCAGCCAGATAGCTCACTTATGGAAAAAGTTGTTCTTAACTGCATTCACTTTAGACGGTTAGGCGACCCCTTTGGATATTTATTTCAGTACTTTATTGGCATGTGTTTAAGTATCTTGTTATGTCCCTCTGAGGACCTGGTCTGCTGCCAGGTGTACCTGTTCTTGTGTATTTGCAGGAGAGCAGAGTTGGATGGTTATAGATGCTTCGCGGATGTCTTCTCTTCGAGCCGTGATTGATAGCTGGTACTTATATTGTTTGATTGAGTTGTACTTATATTGTATTTACTTTTCCATTTGAGTTGGTAGTGGATTTATTTCCATCCAACTATCATCCTTAGATACTTCTTATTGAGATCTAGTTCATAGACATTGGTTATTTTATTCATATTTGATTTTCGTGGATGAGATCTAGATTTTACCCTGTGACTTGTGACATATGTTTATACCACTTGTGGATTTGATATTCATATTACAGCGTACGTGTGGATTTGGTTTCCATATATTGGAGTTGCCATATCCATGCGGCTGACATGCTTACGTGTCCTAATCCTACGTATTTTGGGACTGGGGTGTGACATGTTTTTGTGGTGGCCCATGCAGGTCAAGAGCATATTGTCTCGGTTACGTTACTGAACCAAACAAGCCTGCACCTAGGACTAGAATATAGGATCTCATCCACAATTGACTATGATTCATCTTCCTCATATATGTTCTATTTTGAACAATTGCATCCTGCTTGATTCCTGTACTCCCCTAACAGTTCTTGAGTATAGCCTTCTGCTAGAATATAGGAACCCCTGTTATTAGGATGATAATTATGGTAGCACACCTATTTAGAATACAACGAGAATATAGATACACCACTAAGTTTAGAATATTTAGTGAACCCTAGAACTTCTTATCTCTAGAATTGGTTTACCATTATCCCCTGATGTATTATGAAGACTTGAGAGTAGTATAGACACTACTAGAGTTAGTTAGAAGTTTACCATAGTGTTTGACCCATAATGTTTGACCCTAGTATTGAGGAACCAATAGAAAACCAAAAATTTGAATATTAGGACTGAACTTAATCTTCATAGTTAGAAAGTATTGGAGAACTATAAACTTATATCATTGTCTTGTTATTAGCAGACATCACCCTAGGAAGCCTAGAGGAATGCAATCATCACTTCTTCCTTGATCATACCCCGAACATATCAACTAATACCTCACTCCCCTTAGAGAACCATGATGCTATCTAGAGCCCTCCATTTTGATTTCATAACTTATCCCCTGCAACCTTAGTGTTCGCTAATTGTGTGACAATTAAATTATGATTCTTCTTTCTTCATCATTTAACTCGTAACTCGTATGATTGAAGGCCAAGTAATCTTATTCTATGTTAGGACATGTAGTTGCTAGGGTATAGCTTGGTGATTTGAACTTTGAATTTTGTGCGTGATAGTTAGGATTTGATAGTTTGCGTAGTTCCCTTAGGTTGTGACCTAATGATTACCCCTTAGCTTTAAATCATGAAATCTGTACCCATAGCTCGATACGAGTTAAATCCCTTTCCCCTTAACGGCTAGTAACTCTTCTATCCCTACGATTGACACATGTTCTATGAGCGCTGTGACTAAGACCATGACCTATATAATAGGATACTCTAATAAGAACGAAGACCCCTTCTTGTAAACCTTAATAGGAATTCCTACATTTTTCCTTTAAGGCATTAGCGTATTAATTTATTATTCTAAGTTGAATAGTATACCTCACCACCTAGTATCACGTAGCCCTTATGATCCATTGATGAAGTGTAACTGAATGACATTAATTGTATGCTAGCAAAGACGACAGTGTTTATTCAGACAATAGAATTTAGAGGTCCTTGCCCCCATTTGGTCGACTAGCGACTTAGACAAGGAGGTTGTATGATAACTATAGAGATTGTAGAGTCTTTTGTTACTATTGCTTACGTTGTTTTTGTTTTGCAAACTTGAGTTATTTGTAACTTCTCTCATCATAATCCAGCGTTATATTTTCTGTGCTACCTCGAATTATGCTGCTATTATAGCATAGTTTTTGCAAGATTATTCCTTATCAAGCTTGTTCATGATATATGTATTAATGAATGCATACATTAATATATTTCAGAATCAGTGTATTAAGGTCTAGCTAACCTTAGTGCGCTTGGTTCGCTCTTCGCATAACTACTTTACGTGGATTGAGAAACATAGTGATTAGTAAACGAATGTACTTGCCCTAGACATGTCTAAGCGTATCATATAGGCTACATAACTGTACTAATATGGGCATGCGGATACGGATTTACCAAATAGGATCTCAGTCCACAACCGCCTTGACAATTCCCATTGGATTCCTTGAAACGCCTTGATCCCTATACTTGCATTCTATTACTTCTCCCTTGAACTCTTATCTATTGATCTATGTCTTTCCTTATTTCGAAAAGACGAAACATCTTGCGTGGTGTAAGTTTGATATATAGATAGTACTAGATATCCCCCGTAGGTCAATCACATTGTTTGGTGACTATCTTTTATAAATGATTAAGGGAACATCATCGACGATATGTTTGGTGTTAAAGACTTTGATGATTCAATAGCATGATTAAATAATTTGGGACATAGTCTTTTTAGATGTACTTAGATGATATATGGGTAAATTCTAAGTTGGGTAGAAACTGCAATGTTAACTCAAGGAGAATTCTTTATACTGAAATCAAGGGAGGCTAGATAGAGAAACCCTACCCTAGTTTAATTTTGAGGACAAAATTATTTTAAGTTGGGTAGATTGTAAACTCTCTCACCCAAAATTAGGCATACTTAGCTTAGATAGTGAAATTAGGGCTAGGTTGAACCAATTAAAATTTAGAATACGGCATTTATTTAATAATGCAATAATTATATCGTATAGCGCACCTTATCGTGCTGCGATAATTGAAGCACCTCACTAGCCATTGCCTATCTAGAAACTTCACGATCTCATCCTAGACATGTCCGCCTACGATTCCGACCCTTGTGCAACTTATAATATTGCTCCCTGATGCTATATTTTTGTCGCACAATAAACGTCGCGGACGTTATTTATTAATTATAAATAAATCCTAATTTTGTACCCTTGTGCGTCCCAATCGAAATCGTGAACCCAATCTTGAGCGTTTTGTACGACCTAAATTTTATTAATATCCTACACTGTCCCCTCTACGTCCCAGACCCTTTGTTCCGCCTATTTTTATTTTCCTGTGCTCCTAATTAATTCTAGAACATCGTGCGCGTTCCGATTTAATTAATTAAATCTCATTTCCGCCTTTGTGCAATTTTCTAATTGTTAGGGGCTGTTATGCAAAAATGCATTGAGATTTCTCCACCAATGGACAATTCATGAAGAAACCTATTTTTCTCTTCACATGGATTTTTCCTATAATTTTCTGGATGTGCAAACGCGCAACAACGCCCTCCTATTTCAATCCAACCCTTGTAATTAAATAATTATAATTTATTGCCCCAACCTCCTCATGTGAGGCCAAGACCCACTCCAAGGATTGTAGACCAAGGCCCAACCCAAAAGGATGTTGACCAAGGTCAATTTTCCTAGGTTAAACCCACTCCATAACATATATAAATATCTTTTTTCCCTTAAATTTCCCTAAAAACCTAAATCAACCCACCCCTAGCCGACCATGCCCATCTCTCCTCCTGTTCACCTTCTTCCCTACTTCACCCGCCGGAGCCACCACTTCCCCGTCGCCGGAGCAGACTGAACAAGCCGCTGCTCAAATGCCAGAACCTCCTCTCCCTCTCTTCCATCCATCTCCTCCCCATTCAAGAGACGAACAAGGACAGCCCCTCTCTCCCCCTGACTCTTTCCAACTCAAGAAACAAAAAGAAATGTTCTCATTCCCTTTTTCTCCAATGGCGGGAGTCCTTTCCCATTAGAATTCAGAAACAAACCCTAACCCTAGCTAGATCCGAGCAATGGCTTTCGACGAAGGCAGCACGAGGCTCCTGGCGGAGGTCGTCCTCAGCGGCATCGTCCTCTCGGCGTCGGTCCTAGCGCTCCAGATGGCCTGCTCGCCGTCGCACCTCTCCTCGCCGTCGGCGGGAATGCTGCGGTGGAGGAGGAGGAGGAAGAAGGGCCCCGTGAGGGTCTACATGGACGGGTGCTTCGACATGATGCACTACGGGCACTGCAACGCGCTGCGGCAGGCCAGGGCGCTCGGCGACGAGCTCGTCGTCGGCGTTGTCAGCGACGACGAGATCATCGCCAACAAGGAGCCTCCCGTCACCCCGATCCATGAAAGGATGATAATGGTAGGTGCTGTGAAGTGGGTGGATGAGGTCATTCCTGATGCCCCATATGCTATCACAGAAGAATTCATGAACAAGCTATTTAATGAGTATGACATAGATTACATTATTCATGGGGATGATCCGTGCTTACTCCCAGATGGCACTGATGCATATGCGCTCGCCAAGAAGGCCGGTCGGTACAAGCAGATTAAGCGAACAGAAGGAGTGTCAAGCACAGACATTGTTGGTCGCATGCTTCTTTGTGTGAGGGAGAGGTCCATGGTTGATAGTCATAATCGTTCTTCTTTACAAAGGCAGTTCAGCCATGGGCATGGTAGCCCAAGAGCAAAATTTGGTAGCCCAAGAGCAAAATTTGATGATATTGGTTCTGGCAGTGAAACTCGTGTCTCTCATTTCTTGCCCACATCTCGGCGGATAGTGCAATTTTCAAATGGGAAGGGCCCAGGACCAGATGCTCGCATAGTTTACATAGATGGTGCTTTTGATCTGTTCCATGCTGGACATGTGGAGATATTGCAGCTTACTCAAGAACTTGGCGATTTTTTACTCGTTGGAATTCATACTGATCAGACTGTCAGTTCTTCTCGAGGGGGGTCATCGTCCTATCATGAATCTTCACGAGAGAAGCTTGAGCATTTTGGCTTGCCGTTATGTTGATGAGGTGATTATTGGCGCCCCTCGGGAGATATCAAAAGACATGGATGTTGGATTTATTCTGCACGACTTTTGGAGCAGGTTATTGGTACATCGCAGTCTTCTGGTCAGGCAAGTATACCTTGCCATTGTACTGTTATTCTTATTCTATATGATTGCATGCATCTTTACTTTCTGTCTTTAGTTCATATATTTTAATTGTTATATAAAATGCGCGCGACGGTGACGTCGCGATATGTTTTTATTTATGTATTGCATTGACCTTGTTCATGAGACTACCCCATTATCATGTAGCACCATTAGGTTTATTGGCCGTGACACAGTTGTTACACGAGTTGTGAGTCTCATGTAGATCACAGACTTGCGTGCAGGTCTGGCCTCCTGTACGTATGGACCGTGCGTTAGGAATAACTGCTGTTAGAAACTTTGCATGCTAGTAGACTTGGCAGTTATTAGAGGTATTATCGTATCATGGATGTGACATGCTTAGAGCATGGGGTGGAGAGAACAACAAGTACCGCATTTGAGCTCCTTTATACTTTTTCCTGTGCACCCAGATTCTCCACTGGAGATACGGGCGGGGATGACCCATATATATATGTACATTGGCGGGCCTTCGCTGTTCAAAAGACGACGTGCCTTTGGGCCCCTGGATCTTCAAAAGAGAACCATGCCAAATCCCAATTTTCAGCCAGATAGCTCACTTGTGGGGAAAGTTGTTCTTAACTGCATTCACTTTAGACGGTTAGACGACCACTTTGGATATTTATTTCAGTACTTTATTGGCATGTGTTTAAGTATCTTGTTATGTCCCTCTGAGGACCTGGTCCGCTGCCAGGTGTACCTGTTCTTGTGTATTTGCAGGAGAGCAGAGTTGGATGGTTATAGATGCTTCGCGGATGTCTTCTCTTCGAGCCGTGATTGATAGCTGGTACTTATATTGTTTGATTGAGTTGTACTTATATTGTATTTACTTTTCCATTTGAGTTGGTAGTGGATTTGTTTCCATCCAACTATCATCCTTAGATACTACTTATTGAGATCTAGTTCATAGACATTGGTTATTTTATTCATATTTGATTTTTGTGGATGAGATCAAGATTATACCCTGTGACTTGTGACATATGTTTATACCACTTGTGGATTTGATATTCATATTACATCGTACGTGTGGATTTGGTTTCCATATATTGGAGTTGCCATATCCATGCGGCTGGCAAGCTTAGGTGTCCTAATCCTACGTATTTTGGGACTGGGGCGTGACATGTTTTTGTGGTGGCCCATGCAGGTCAAGAGCATATTTCCTCGGTTACGTTACTGAACCAAACAAGCCTGCACCTAGGACTAGAATATAGGATCTCATCCACAATTGACTATGATTCATCTTCCTCGTATATGTTCTATTTTGAACAATTGTATCCTGCTTGATTCCTGTACTCCCCTAACAGTTCTTGAGTATAGCCTTCTGCTAGAATATAGGAACCCCTGTTATTAGGATGATAATTATGGTAGCACACCTATTTAGAATACAACGAGAATATAGATACACCACTAAGTTTAGAATATTTAGTGAACCCTAGAACTTCTTATCTCTAGAATTGGTTTACCATTATCCCCTGATGTATTATGAAGACTTGAGAGTAGTATAGACACTACTAGAGTTAGTTAGAAGTTTACCATAGTGTTTGACCCATAATGTTTGACCCTTGTATTGAGGAACCAATAGAAAACCAAAAATTTGAATATTAGGACTGAACCTAATCTTCATAGTTAGAAAGTATTGGAGAACTGTAAACTTATATCATTGTCTTGTTATTAGCAGACATCACCCTAGGAAGCCTAGAGGAATGCAATCAACACTTCTCCCTTGATCATACCCCGAACATAGCAACTAATACCTCACTCCCCTTAGAGAACCATGATGCTATCTAGAGCCCTCCATTTTGATTTCATAACTTGTCCCCTGCAACCTTAGCGTTCGCTAATTGTGTGACAATTAAATTATGATTCTTCTTTCTTCATCATTTAACTCGTAACTCGTATGATTGAAGGCCAAGTAATCTTATTCTATGTTAGGTGATGATGATGGTGGTGGGTGGAGGACTGCTGGAGTGCTACTGACCAGAGTCCGGCCAGTGGTGGAAAGTTCAGCCAGCACGAGGAGGACAGGGAGGAGGGAAGGTTGTGGCGAGGATGCTATCGGTGGGATTCCGGCAAGGTGGGAGATGCTCGGAGGTTCAGCAGTGGTCGAGAGAGGGAAGTGCAGGCACTCGACGAGGGAAGAGGGGTTGACTCGTCGGGCTCCGGCGAGTTGCTCCGGGCTCCTGTGCCGCGAAGAGGAGGAAGGAGAAGAAGAGCAGAAAGAGGTGGATGAGGGCGATTATGGTGATGCTAGGTTGTGTTTGCTTCCGGCGTAGGCGGTCGAGGATTCGAGGGAACGGGGAGGAGGAAGAAG
Source organism: Iris macrosiphon (assembly GCA_036927795.1). Classification (NCBI taxonomy): domain Eukaryota; kingdom Viridiplantae; phylum Streptophyta; class Magnoliopsida; order Asparagales; family Iridaceae; genus Iris; species Iris macrosiphon. Next base: position 57,772,607 of record JAYESA010000009.1, read on the forward strand.
CCGGCAATGGTGGACTCGGGTGACTGCGGGTGTGGTGGCCGGAGTTGGGATCGTGCTCCGTTGGGCTTGGGGGTCGGGGGAGAACGGAAGGGGAGGTCGACAGGACGGGAGGAGAGGCAGGGTGGATGGGAGGTACTCGGAGGCGGTGGTGCAGCAGTCTGGGATGACCGGCTCAGGCGTTCGGTCTGGAGGAAGAAGATGAGGGGGATCCCGGCGGGTCTTGGCTGCTCCGGTCAGTCAAAACTGGAGGGAAGGGGATGGCAAGGCGGTCGGGGACGACCAGGTGAGAGGTGTCATGCTGTCTCCGGCGGGGTGGCTCACCGGAGGGGATCGGGTCTGCAGGGAAGGCTCGGGGAGAGGTGATAAATAGTAAATAGGGGATAGGTATTGGGTTGGTGTTTGTGAATAATAAAAAAAAAAAGAAAAGGATTATTTATACATGGTGTTGGGTTGACCTAAAAAAAGGTTTGACTGGTCAACCCCTCTTGGGTTGGGCCTTGGGCTTGCCATGGGGTGTTGGGAGGGCTATAATTTGCATTGTTATTTGCAAGGATAGATTAAAATAATGGGCACGATGTGCGCGCGTTGCACATCCCAATAAATTACAGAAAAATTCATGTGAAGGAGAAAAATAGATTTCTTCATGAATTGTCCAATGGTGGGGACACCTCAATGTGTTTTTGCATAAAAGTCCCCCAACAATTGGAAAATTGTACCAAGGCAAAAATTGGATTTAAATAATTAAATCGAAACGTGCACGATGTTCTAGAATTAATTTGGAGTACATGGGATTAAATTTAAGCGGGCCACAAGTGTCAGGGGCGTAGAGGGTACAGTGTAAAATATTAATAAAATACGGGTTGCACAAAACGGTCAAGGTTGTGTTTTCAATTTTGATTGGAACGCACAAGGGTACTGAGTTGGGATTTATTTAGAATTCAGAAATAACATCCGTGACGTTTATTGTACGGCTAAAATGTCATACCAGAAAGCATGATTCTAATTTACACAAAGGTCAGAATAGTAGACGGGCATATCTAGGATGAGGTTGTGAAGTTTGTAGATAGGCAATGGCTAGCGTAGTGCTCCAATTAACGAAGCAACGGTAAGGTGCGCTACGCGATATAAATTATTATATAATTAAATAAATGTCGTGTTCTAAATTCTAATTGGTTCAAACTAGCCCTAATTTTCACTATCTAAGCTAAGTAGGCCTAATTTTGGGTGAGGGGGTTTACAATCTACCCAACTTAAAATAATTTCGTCCTCAAAATTAAAATAAGGTATGGTTTCTCTCTATCTAATCTCACTTGGTCACAGTTTAAAAGAATTCACCTCAAGTTGAAAATATGGTTTCTACCCAACTTAGAATTTATCCATCTATCATCTAAGGCTATATATCTAAGAAGCTATGCCTCAAATTATTTAATCATGTTATTTAAGCCTCAAAGTTTAACATCAACATATCATCTATGATATGCCCTTAATCAATTATAAAAGAGAGTCACCAAGTCATATGATTAGCCTATGGGGTATATCTAGTACTTATCAGTGTATCTACTTATACCAAGCACGAGGTTTCGTCTTTCTGAAATAAGGGAAGACGGAAAACAATGATAAATAGTTCAAAGGGGAGGTAATAGAATGAAAGTATGGAGGTCAAGGTGTTTAAAGAATTCAAATGGGAATTGTCAAGGCAGTTGTGGATTGAAATACTATTTGCTAGTTTCTTATTTGCATGCTCGTATCAGTACAGTTATGTAATCGATACGATATGCTCAGACATATCTAGAGGGAAAGTATATTCGTCAACTAGTCAACTATATATTTCAATCCACGTAAAGTAGTATTACGAAGGGCGAACCAAATATACTAAGGTTAGCTAGACCTTAATACACAGATTCTGATTAGACAATGTACTAGTAGGCGTCCCCAATAATACAATATCATGATCAAGCTTGATAAAAGAATAAGCTTGCAAAATTAGGCTATAGAATAGCAGCATAGGTCGAGATAGTACAAAAAAAATATCAGTACGCTAGATTATGATGAGAGAAGGTACACAATAATTCAAGGTCACAAAAAGATAAGACTCTAGAGTCTCTACAGTTGTCATACTAACTCCTTGTCTAAGTTGCTGGTCGACCACATAGGGGTATGGACCTCTAATTTCTACAGTCTGAATAAACACTAACCTCTAATGCAAGTCTAAAGTTGGTGTCATCCCATTATACTACATCAATGGGTCAATAGGACTATATGATACTATGCTATGAGGCATACTACCCAACTTAAAAGAATTTCCTAATATTGTACTGTCTTAAGGATACAGTAGAGGCTCTTGCTAAGGTTTACGAGTAAGGGTCTTGGTACTTATTAGGGTATCCTATTGCATTACAAAGGTATTGATCATCTTAAGTCTTAATCATAGTGCTCATAGAACAAGTGTTACTAGAAATTATAGGAGGGTTAGGTGGCACGAGTTGGGAGAAGGGAAGAACAGAATAGTCGTCGCACAAATAGTGAGCACAAAATTTTCAGGGGAACAAGATTGAATTTTAAATAGAAGGCTCTAGATAATATCATAGTTTTCTGAGGGGAGGTGGTATGCTAATCTCTGTGTTCGGAGTATGATCTAAAAAAATGTTATTTTATTCCTCATGGCTTCCTAGAGTACTATCTGCTAATACTAAGACAATGATCAAAATGTATAGTTCTATAATATTATCTCACCATACAAGTTAGGTTTGGTCCTAATATTCAACCTTGGATTCCTAGTGGTCCCTCAATACTAGGGTCAACAATATGGTTAAATTTCTAATTAACTCTAGTAGTATTTATACTACGCTTAAGTCTTCATAAATACATCAAGGGGTAATGGTAGACCAATCTATAGATAAGGAATGCTAGGGTTCACTAGATACACTAGACTTAGTGATGAGTCAATACTCTAGTTGCATTCTTGGTAGGATTATTACCCTAATTATTATTCTAAAAACAAGGGTTCCTATGTTCTAGGGGAAGGCTACACTCAAGGAACTAATTGGGAAGCACAAGAATCAAGCAGGATGCGATTATTTAGGAAGAACAGATGGGAAGAAGGATGAGTCATAGTCACTTTGTGGATGAGATCCTATACTCTAATCCTAGTACAGGCTTGCTCGGTACAGTAACGTAACCGAGACAATATGCTCTCGACCTGCATGGGCCACCACAAAAATATGTCACGCCCCAGTCCCAAAATACGTAGGACTAGGACAAGTAAGCATGCCAGCCGCATAGATATGACACTCCAATATATGGAAACCAAAATCCACACGTACGCTGTAATATGAATATCAATCCACAAATGGTATAACCATGTGCCACAAGTCACAGGGTATAATCTAAATCTCATCCACAAAATCAAATATAAATAAATAACCAGTACCTATGAAGCTAGATCTCAATATAAGTATCTAAGGATGATGGTTGGATGGAAACAAATCAACTACCAACTCGAATGGAAAAGTACAACACAACAAATACAATATAGGAATACCAGCTAACAATCATGGGGCTCGGAGAGAAGACATCCACGAAACATATATAACCATCCAAATCTGCGCTCCTGCAAATAATCAAGAACAGATACACCTGGAAAGGGACCAGGTCCTCAGAGGAACGTAACAAGATACATAAAAGCAAGCCAATTTGAATACAGTAAATATGCATAATAGGTAGAAAATATATAAGTACGCTGTACAAGACAATCTATATGAATGCAAATGAGGACAACTTTTTGACGTATGGGCAAGGATAGGCTACTCGATCTAATCCTCACAACTCATACGCTCGTCAGTGGACATCATCAGCCGACATACCTCTGGGGTAGCGACCCTCGGACTCCATCAATCGACATACATCGGGGGTAGCGACCATCGGACACGACCACCATAGTGCGTGCTAGTGACTACGGTTTACCAGAGTGGTTAAAAGCCCATACACCTAATGATTGTCCTCTCATGATACTAAGTGTCAAGTGTGTGTCAACATATCTAATATATAGTAATGACTGAAAGGAACTACACATGCAATAAATAAATAGAAATACAATAAATATACAGAAATATACTAAGCATGCAAAATACTGTAAACAATTTGGCAAGGTATCTTGCCTGGCAAGAAGCTATGTAGTCCCAAAGTACTGCTCCGAAAGTCGCGTAGAATCTATCCAATATCCTCGGGTCAGTGTGCACAGGCACGGGAATCAGGGTGAGTGCTACAGGTTGTCTGGCAAGGACGACGGGTATGATGATTGATGCTGCTAAGGATGATGGTTAAGGGTGATACTGATCACGGTGATTAGGTGAGGAGGATGCCGTAGCTGGTGTCTGGGATGTTGGTGATGATGAGGATGAGACGATGATGATGTGGATAATGAGACGCGGATGATTACATAGATGGGGACGATAGGGGTGAGGGTAATGTTGACGATCCTGATGTTGGGGATGGTGACGATGACGAGGACGATGATGTGGAGGATGGTGATGACCAGGAGATGATGTGGGTGATTAGGGTTAAGGTATTGGTGACGATGATGTGATTGTAAGGGTAGTGATGGTGATGATATTGGAGATGATAATTGCGATGGAGCGGTGAAGATGATACGACGATAACGACGATGTCGATGGCTACGTTGATGGTTAGGGGGATGATGATAACGACGATGTCACGCCCCAGTCCCAAAAATACCGAGGAACTGGACACGTGGCAATGGCCAGCAGCATGCAACGATGGACAAACCCAATTTAATGGATCCATCGGCATACTTAAGCTGTAATATAGGTCTACAACAATAAGTCAAAATCTAATCTCATCCACACACCGAATTAATAAGAACATCAGCAAATAAAGAAAGTACATCAAAGTCCAGTCTCAACAGAGTATGTCAGGAACAACCCGATAAGAGTCTAAAACACTGGTTCATCAGACCAGAACAAAAGAGTCCAAAAATAGAGTATCTGAAGAGTACAAATATCATAATCTCAAGTAAAATCCTCTGCCATCACCTCTGCTTCTATGTTAGGTTCTCCTTCAGCAATAGCTCCTGGTACAACTTCAGCTCCTGTCCCGTAAACCTCGGGATAATGCTCTTCTGCTAAACCTGGGGAAATCATCCATTCCAGGTCCTCAGGGGACATAACAAGGTACAAATAATACAAGCCAGAAATAATGCAGTGAGATAGTAAATGAAATAAGCAGGGTGACTATATAACCATCTAAGTGTAAATGCAACTGAGAGCAACACTAGTACCCAGGCTGAGACTGCTACAAGCTCTGTATCGGGGAGCCGGTAGCAGCAATATCTAGTAGTGGTCTAGCTCTGCACTAGAGTCTACAACCTCACAATAGTAGTATATAAATATAGAACAGCCTGTAGCCTGTGTGTCTCTCCCCTCCCAATGTAACCACACGTCGCATGTCCATGTCACGTGAGATCAGTGCTAATGCAACAGTCATAATCTAAGAGTATAATAACTATGTCCATCCTGTATCCTACACAGAATCACCTTGAATGTCTCAGGAGGATTCTGTCAATGTATGGTGTCAAGTGTCCTAGGTTATAGTGTACTTGATAAACAAGCACGAGAATATAAAGGGTCTCGAATGTCCATCACTAATGACATACACAACTCCGCGTACGGGGTTGGCACCCGACTGTGATCGGACACAAAGTATGTCATACGGTCCTAGGTTATAGCATGTACAATATTCCATAAAATAAAGCAAGAGAACTAAATAAACTAATAATCTGCAATTTATGGCAAGGTACACTTGCCTGGGATTGGAATACCAGCAGCGGTCCTACTAACAGTGGGTTCAGCAATAATTCCTCCAAAAGCTGAAATGAACATTACCAACAGTCTCAGAACATAGAAAATAATTAAAAATGGCTGTCCTTAAGTCCAGTTTGGACACAAGGGCAAAAATGATATTTCTGGGCCAAAGCGGGTCCATGTGTAGGTCGCTTTGTACCGAAAACAGGGTCAGGGTCAAAAATCTCCAAATCAGTCCAACTTAGTGTCAACAAGTCAGGAACGTTGATACGAACCCAACGGAACTTCCAGAATTGGATTCCGATGAGCCGTTCTCAAAATTGCCTGTCTGGTGGAGCCTGTGGGGCCCACGACACGCGATTTTCCAACGTTCTCAGAATCGAGCCAAACTTGACCCACAGGACCAGCGTATTGCTACGAGTCCGATGGCACAAGTTTCGTCTCGATCCGACGTGTTTACACTAAGTTACAGCGAGATTCAGAAAACTCGGATATGGGGCGGTGTCCGCGGATACGCACTGATTCCGGTGTGCACGCACATCCGAATCAGCTTCTGTGAAAGTCCGCACGTCCGTATCTACGATGCTCACGTGTCGGTGAAGACCGCACGTGACCAAGTCGTCCCGTTTGGCGGGGCGTACCCAGTTCCGAGGTGAAATAGGGCGTTAATTTTTCCTGTTTTGGATCGCGGTTTGCGATCACCTCAGGACGCGATGCCCCGAGCGGTTTGCACGGGCATCGAGGGGGTCACACAGGCTTCGCGATAAAACTGACGGAATAGGAAACCGAGCTACGAGCAGAAAGTTGTGGTTACCTGAACAGGGTTCTAAAAGTCCGATTACGCGTGTCAAACTCGATTCCCCGCGTCCTGGATCCGTGTCCAAGCCGTGTCCTGGCTCGAACTCACGTTCTGGGTCGTGTCCACTTCTGCCGGAGTCGACCTGGGGTTCAGGCGGAGGCGGCGCCGGTCCTAGGTGGTCGTCGACGCCCTGGATGGCCGGATCAGCGCCGGAGACGGGGGAAATACTGGAGTCGGGCTCGCTGGAGGTTCTGGTCGGGATCCCGGCGGTCGAGGGCGGCCGGAATTAGGTGTGGGAGACGGGGCGAACAGGTCCTGGTGTCTGGGAGGTGTCAGCGGGTGGTCGGAGGCGGAATGGAGGTCGTCGGAGACGGTGGGTTCAGAAGGGGATTTCCGGCAGCCCTAGTTAGGTTTATATAGGGCTGGTTTGGGAGATCTAGGGCTGGTCGTTGGCCGGAATTAGAAGGGAGACCGCCGTCGGTTGCTGGGGAGGTGAACCGGGGAGTCTGGACTGCGGTGGAGGCCAAGCGGCGGCGTTACCGGGAGCGGGAGATCAAGGGTCGGGTTCAGCCGTTGGGGAAGAGAGAAAGAGTGCGGGTCGGGTCGGGTCCTTAGCGGGTCGGGTCTGACCCGGATCCGACCCGCTAGGCAAGCGGTTCGGTCCAGTCAGACCGGCCGGTCCGGTCCGGTTTAAACTTTGGGTTGGTTTGGTTTGTTATATTGGTTTAAATAATCAGTTAAATTTTACAACAGTTTTTAATGCTTTAAAAATTCATCCGGGTCCAATAAATTCCCGGAAAAATACTCCATGCTCGGTTTTTAATTTTACACTAGAAAATATAATTTTCATCACATTTTAATATATTTTAATTTAATTTACAAATTCATTTTAAATTAGACTGCTTTAATTTATAGGTTTAAAATTCACAGAAAATGCTAATTAATTCCAGAAAATTAAATTTAAAAAAAATCTTAAAATTTCAGGTGATTACAGACGATGACGATGGGATGCGATGATGATGACGATGATACGATGATAATGGTGGTGGAATGATGATAATGAATCGAGATGATGATGATGGTGGTGGTGGGTGGTGGACTGCCGGAGTGCTACTGACCAGAGTCCGGCCAGTGGGGGAAAGTTCAGCCAGCAGGAGGAGGATAGGGAGGAGGGAAGGCTGTGGCGAGGATGCTATCGGTGGGATTCCGACAAGGTGGGAGATGCTCGGAGGTTCAGCAGTGGTCGAGAGAGGGAAGTGCAGGCACTCGACGAGGGAAGAGGGGTTGACTCGTCGGGCTCCGGCGAGTTACTCCGGGCTTCTGTGCCGCGAAGAGGAGGAAGGAGAAGAAGAGCAGGAAGAGGTGGATGAGGGCGATTATGGTGATGCTGGGTTGTGTTTGCTTCCGGCGTAGGCGGTCGAGGAGAGTCGAGGGAACGGGGAGGAGGAAGAAGCCGGCAATGGTGGACTCGGGTGACTGCGGGTGTGGTGGCCGGAGTTGGGATCGTGCTCCGGTGGGCTTGGGGGTCGGGGGGGAACGGAAGTGGAGGTCGACAGGACGGGAGGAGAGGCAGGGTGGATGGGAGGTAGTCGGAGGCGGTGGTGCAGCGGTCCGGGACGACCGGCTCAGGCGTTCGGTCTAGAGGAAGAAGATGAGGGGGATCCCAGCGGGTCTTGGCTGCTCCGGTCAGTCGAAACTGGAGGGAAGGGGATGGCAAGGCGGTCGGGGACGACCAGGTGAGAGGTGTCACGCTGTCTCTGGCGGGGTGGCTCACCGGAGGGGATCGGGTTTGCAGGGAAGGCTCGGGGAGAGGTGATGAATAGTAAATAGGGGATAGGTATTGGGTTGGTGTTTGTGAATAATAAAAAAAAGAGAAAAGGATTATTTATACATGGTGTTGGGTTGACCTAAAAAAAAGGTTTGACTGGTCAACCCCTCTTGGGTTGGGCCTTGAGCTTGCCATGGGGTGTTGGGAGGGCTATAATTTGCATTGTTAATTGCAAGGATAGATTAAAATAACGGGCGCGATGTGCGCGCGTTGCACATCCCAAAAAATTACGAAAAAATTTATGTGAAGGGAAAAAATAAATTTCTTCATGAATTGTCCAATGGTGGGGACACCTCAATGTATTTTTGCATAAAAGTCCCCTAACAATTAAAAAATTACACAAATGCGAAAACTGGATTTAATTAATTAAATCGAAACGCGCATGATGTTCTAGAATTAATTTGGAGTACATGAGATTAAATTTAAGTGGGCCACAAGTATCAGGGGCGTAGAGGGTACAATGTAGAATATTAATAAAATACGGGTTGCACAAAACGGTCAAGGTTGTGTTTCCAATTTCGATTGGAACGCACAAGGGTACTGAGTTGGGATTTTTTTAGAATTCAGAAATAATGTTCGCGACGTTTATTGTGCGGCTAAAATGTCGCACCAGAAAGCATGATTCTAATTTACACAAGGGTCAGAATAGTAGACGGGCATGTCTAGGATGAGGTTGTAAAGTTTGTAGATAGGCAATAGCTAGCGTAGTGCTCCAATTAACGAAACAACGGTAAGGTGCGCTACGCGATATAAATTATTACATAATTAAATAAATGTCGTGTTCTAAATTCTAATTGGTTCAAACTAGCCCTAATTTTTACTATCTAAGCTAAGTAGGCCTAATTTTGGGTGAGGGGGGTTTACAGCGCTACACGATAAAATAATGTACAATTAAATCAAATGTCGTGTTCTAAATTCTAATTGGGTTCAAACTAGCCCTAATTCCACTATATAAGCCAAGTAAACCTAATTTCGGGTGAGGGGGTTTACACTCACTATATAGAAAAGGTTCTAAAAAGATTTAACTATTTTGATTCTAAACCTGTAAGCACTCCATATGATGCAAGTATCAGGTTAAAGAAGAATAAAGGAGACAGTGTGGCTCAGCTGAAGTATTCTCAGCAAATCGGATGCCTGAACTATATTGCTAATCGTACCAGACCTGATATTTCCTACGCAGTAGGAAAGCTTAGTCGGTATACTAACAATCCGAATAGTTCATATTGGACTGCCTTGGAACGGATAATGAGATACCTAAAGGGTACGATATCCCATGGATTATTCTATGGAGGATACCCATATGTATTAGAAGGGTATATTGATGCGAACTGGATCTCCGATACAGATGAGACCAAAGCTACAAGTGGATATGTATTCACAATGGGTGGAGCTGTTGTTGCGTGGAACTCCACCAGGTAGACCTATATTTCTAGATCTACTATGGAGGCAGAATTTATAGCACTTGACCTCACCAATGAGGAAGCAGACTGGCTTAGGATTCTGGTAACAGATATTCCTCTGTGGAGCAAACCAGTTCATGCTATCCCTGTACACTGTGACAGCCAAGCTGCAATAGCAAAGGCTCAAAGGACAAGTTATAATAGAAAATCCAGACATATACGTCTGAGGTACAATCGGGTGAAGCAATTGCGATCCAGTGGAGTAATTACAATTGACTTCGTCAGATCAAAGAACAATCTAGCAGATCCTCTAACTAAACGGCTCTCAAGGAGACTTGTGTTAGAGATGGCAAGAGGAATGGGGTTAAAGCCCATAGATTGAGTCACCTCAAAGGCAACCCAACCTTTAATTGGAAGCACCAAGAAAAGGTTCAATGGGTAACAACAAAATTAATGTGTGACTGGAAACACTATATGACAGTAATTGTAAAGAAATATTCCTCTAATGTATAGTGTTGATCTGCAATAAATAAAATAGTGATTTTAAAATCGCAATGAATCTGTGGCTTGTAAAGCAGGGTATATAAATTACAGAATACCTAGAAAGATTCACCTATTTAAGAGTGAAAGTAGGGCCACTTTCTATGGGAACTCGGGCTGTTCTCTAGAGCTCTTAAGAAATCGAGATAGCACATGGCCGAAAAGTGCACAACTGTTGATACGATCAAATGCCTACAATGTGTTTGTGTATATGTTGAGTCTGTACAAGTAAGATCCTAAGTTCAAGACTTAAGTTACTTTGGGTCTGTATAGATGAGATGTATAGCACTAAGGGGAGGTTCAAGTCCGGAAGACACCTTCCTCTGATACACAGTGTGATTGCCCATATCTTGTTTTCCTTCCTATATGTCCTATCGTGCTATACTTCCTTTTTTCTTTTGTTGAATCATGTGGGAGATTGTTAGATTTATTTAAACCATATGATTCAACAAAGCAACTCATTTCTTTTATTCCCATATGGGAAAGGAGAAGTCATTCTCCTTTCCATATATTGCTTTACCCCTCTTAGTGGGTAAGTGGGCTTTGTAGGGGATGGGCTTGATCTCATCCAACCCGCGAGCGGGTGCGCGATTTAATGCGCATTTTTACGTGTTTATTATTCGCGCACTTAGCATTTTGCACGCTTGCGTGCCGCGGAACGGACACGGGTACCAAAGTAATTTCATAACTTATTATATTTTATTTTTTATTTCCGTTGATTTGGTCTGGTGGGTTGCTGGTCTTCCGCGAAACTGTTCTCACGTAATCCCGTTACGGAAAAAGTGGAAAAGGTTACATGAGAGATATATCCAGGACACGATCCTGAGATCTGAGAAACAAAAATCGATTTTTTCTTTTCTCTCTCTCGCTCTCTGTTCGGACGAAAGAACAATCTCACAGAGACGAAAAAGAAGAAAAAAAAATACCAGAACCAAAATTCCTCCAAAAACTTCTTCGTTCAATCTCTCTTCTTCGGGCAAGGTTGTGATCGCTCGTGGGATTCGTCACCGGGTGCACGGTGAAGTGAATCGAATGATTCGTTGTATCTCGAGGATAGATCGCCAGAAACCCACTGCACTGTTTGTGGGGCAAAATTCTATTCTAAGGACAGCGTGTAACGTGCCTCGAATCCTATAGTATTTCTTGTCTTTAATTTTATATCTTCCAATTTGCATCTTTAGGAGTTTTTACAACAGTGTATGTATTAATTAAAGTTATTTCTATTTGTCCTCGAATTATTAATACATAACTATGTTTTTCTTCCATTTTTAATTTTATTACAATTATTTCTATTTCTCAAGAATTAGTATTTAGTAATGGAGGATAAATACAAATAACACTTAAAAAATAATAAAATGGAAGGTAATAGTAATAAAATTAAAAATAAAGGATAATTAGAGATTTCTGATTTAATGGTAGTCAATAATTAATTAATTCAGTTGTTTATGTTATTTTATTTTCATTGATTATGATATTGCAATTACTGGCGGATGCACGTGAATGTCACTGGGGGGCGGTGCCCCCAGTGAGATTTGAATTTTTTTTATTTTTTTTATAAGGCATAGTATCTGGGGCTTAGCCGGATGCACGTGAACACCGTTCCCTACTGAAATCTGAAATGCTTTATTGTATGAAAACTAGCACGTAGGAACAATTTCTATATTTTGTACTAAAAATTATTCCTTTATTTGGGGTTGCTTGGAGTGGTCTGTATGTTCAATTATCAGTTCTGCACTTTGTTTCTATATGTTCAATTTTTTGGAACGTTGTCTCCAAACCTCTTTATGATTGTGCCCCCAGTAGAATCTCATCATGGGTCCGCCACTAATTGCAATGGCTAATCATAGAGAAAATTGATGCAAATGAGATCGTAAACTAAAACCCCAACATCTTACAAAGTTCTCACAGGGTAATGGTTGTCCACTGTCTAACGGTGACGATCTCCCTAATTAAGTTGACGACATTCCAAATAGAATCGTCTTAAAGAGTAAGAACCTACGAGCACGAATTCGTAGAAGTGCTATATTCTTCCTTGGATCTCTTTGAGAGCAATACAAACAAAGATCCTTAGCCTCAAGGTGTCTAAATGGGCGGGCCGGCCCGGAACCCGCCACGGGTCCGATCTGGTCAAATCCGGTCCGGAACCGGTCAATGACCCTGATCGGCTCGGCACACCTCCTTCGCGGGTCCGGACTGGGTTGGCAAAATCGGCCCGTAAGCCCGGCCCGACCCGGCCCGTAAGTCCGGCCCGACCCGGTCCGGTGTGCAACGTTGCGGGTCCAGACCGGTTTATATATATATATATATATATATATATATATATATATATATATATATATATATATATATAATATTGGAAATGGTAATTGAATATAAAGAAATGAGATTACAACTCAAAAGCATCCACATCTGCTCAAATCGGGCAGGTCCGGTCCGACCATGGACCGACCTGGACCCAGACCGGTTCGACATGGTCTTACTCTGACCGGGTCCATGGATCCGGACTGGGTCAAATTATTTGTTGACCGGGCCGGACCAGCCTGCCATTCTCTTCGGATTGAGCTCGACCAGTACCGAATTCGGTCAAATCCGGTTGACCCAGACCGCGGACAGACCGGGACCGGTCCAATACACATCTTGATCTTAGCCTTCTTAAATAAGGCAGGAAACCTTAGCTTAGCCTTGCCCTTGAGCTAGCTCCAACAAATCTTGATAGTTGGTCTTCATCCTATCCACCCAAAATATGTTGAAATCTACCGAATAGACTCGAAGTTGCATAACATCGGCATATCGTAGTATGCTTAATGAGCACTCATTTGTGCCCAAAAGTTAATGGAGGCAATGTTTTAAAATCTTTGGTACATGTCGAATCATGGTTCAACCAAAATTCAAATAGGGCTATTAGGAGAACAAAATTATATAAGATATCCATATTTACTTTTTGGTTTGATTTGACTTGGTTCTTAATATATGTATGGTTTGATTTTACAACTATAAGGTCTCTTAAAACCAAATCAAGTACCAAATAGTACAAATCTTACTTGATAAACTTTTTTGTGTTTTAAAAAAAAAACAAAATGACCGGTTCAATTGTGAACCGGTTCGACCGGTTCATCGGTTAAATTTTGGTTCAGAAAAAAAAATCGTTGATTCATTAAAAAATCGTTCCGATCAGACTAGATTAATTTTTTGGTCAAATTTGATCTGATCCGATTCAACTGTCCGTCTGGTCCGGTTTTGACAATAATGAATGGAGGAAAAAAAAAAACTGAGATACCATAAACTGTGGTTTTACTATTCTTGCTCAAATTGAGCTCGATCTTGTCGCAACCGATTCATCTTATTCGTGGCAACTTTCGCCATTGCTCCACGATGCTCCATACTTTCCCAATCTCAAAATCTTAGTTGGATTCAAGTCACTAATGGGTAGATTTTTATAACTCAGGAAAGGTCGTTACTTTCAAAAAGCCAGTTGAGTAGTTCAGCAACTTAATTTTATTAATCATTTTCATTTTGCAAGTTAATAAATATTATGAACTTTTTTTTATGATTTGCAACTTACTACCTTAGGCCGATAAGACATACATGATTTACTAAATATATAAAAATAGGAAGGATGTTCATTTTTTTAACTGTATTTGGTACTCGTTTGCCAATTATAAATTTCTCGCTTGACAATAATTTAGGATAAAATCAAACTCAACTGGCTCTCGTGGTCAGTGAGAAGAGGTATTACCTTTCGGACTGGACAGAGGTATCGGGATCAAACCGCGGGAGATATGTGGGGGCAGTGGGCTCAAATAGCATGCAACGCAGCGTGCGTAAATTTTTGTGCGTATCGTCGGACATCTAAAAAAAAAAAGGATAAAAAGGTTGGTATTTTCCACTTGGCTTTGGGAGTTTTAGTTCCACATTGGAAAACCACCAATGTGAATATCTGAATATATAGCTATACTTAGTATTGGTATATATATGCACATAGGGTGGAGGTCCATGCGGGTTGACTTTTCTTAGAGGGATTAAGTGTGAACTCCATTATGACAATCTTTGTTTTGTCACCACATTTGGGAAGTTTTTCTTAGGAGCTAAGTCCCGCAGGGACTTAGAGACTCGGACTTGGACTCGGACTCGAGTTCGTGCTCGTGCTCAAGGACGCAAAGTAGCGCTTTGTTGGCGCACTTTGCACGTCAGCATCGTCGCCTGGGGCATGCGGCTCGGTGCCCATGCGGCTAGGGCCTTGCGGCCTGGTCGACATGAGGCAAGGTGCTATGTGGAGAGTCTGACGTGGAGGGGACAGGGCATACTTTCGGCGTTTGACGCGGCGCCGACGGCTTTGACACCCGAATTTGGGGGATCTGGTCGGTCAGCGAGTATGCGGCCTAGAATGTCACATAGGTCTTGTTTTCCTCTATATATAGAGGACCTCCTCTTTCATTTGAGAGAGAGAAAACAAATGAAAAAATTGAGAACACCAGATCATATGCCCAGAATGTCTCCCTCTCACATGGTGTTTTTCGAGTATTTTTTCGAAAGTGACATTGACGTTCCAGAAGTTCATTTGTGAACTTGCTGGTTCCTGTGGGCAGATCGTCTGTACGGCGAATCTTTCTTCGAGCAACGGTGGTTTTGACCACCCCGACAAGGAGCTTTTCTTATGCTTTTTTCTTTACTTCGTTCTTTCTCATTGTAGCGTATACGAACGTAAAGAGAAGAATATATTTTCTTGTTGCTTGTTGTAATCTTTATTTTTCTTCGGAGCCAGTTTGTAACATGTTCTTGGTTCGTGGTTCCTTGGAATTGAGAAATATCAGATGAAGAACTCTTGTGTGAATCTCTGATCTCGACGACAACTTGGGTTCCAGTAGAGAGCGGACCTTCGAGTCTCGCTAGCAGCTCTACTATGGCCCGCGTTCTACCATCTTCGATCTGTCTCGGGTCGAATAATCTCAAAGCAAGATCCCAATAAAGATGTAAAATATCCGATCAAATCTTCTCGGCAACAAGTTTTTTCAAACTTGAGAAGATTAACGGGATACACTTCGAACATTTGGATGAGGGAAGGAGTCCTTTGTCAAATGTTGAACGTGAGTTGTCGGAACCGACCATTTCCCAGGATGAAGGAGTTAGCGTTTGAAGAACGCGCATTCCAGTTTGAAGAAAGATTACAAGATGATCAAGGATTGCAGAGTTTGCACATGACATAACATAGCGCAGGACAATTCTTGGCGGTTGACAAGACTCTTGCTGCATGGCAGTTTCTGGACGAATGGAGGCTTATACGCATGCTGGACGAATGAAGGCTTATGCGCATGCAGAACGCATAGAGGCTTAGGCGCATTCAGGACACACGGGGGCCTATGTGCATGCAGGATGCATGGAGGCTTTGCGCATAAAGGTCACTACTCTGGCAGGACTTGACGCATGGCTGGAATTGGAGCATGAAAGCAAAACCAATTCGAACCAATATAGCAAGGTATAGTTAAAACTTGGTTCATTTGATTACTTAACTTGGTTGCTATGATTGTGCAGGTTGAGTTATCTAGCGTGGTTACTGAATGGTGGGTAGATACTGGTGATTTGGCCACACATGCACTGTGAAAGAGCAGTTCACCAAGAAAGAGCACTATCTAAGAAGAATGTCTATATGGCGAACAAGTGTCAAGTAAAAGATCTAGGGATCAAGATTATGATTATGGACTTCCGGCTTGAGAAAGATATTGCTCTTATTGAGTTGTGTCACATCTGACTAAGACATATTTTTTAAAAAGATGTTTAAGCTCAGGGATATCTCCAAGATGTGGGGGTAAGAAGGTGGAGACACGTGATGGCTATGTTCAGACATAGGTAGTCAGGAAGCCGTTTAGACGGATGACTATAAATACAGATCCTATGGAGCTGGTGCGCTCAGACATCTGTGACTTATATTCTCCACAAAGGGCCGGGGTAAAGTTTATCACTTCTTTCTTTGACGATTTCTCGGGACACACGTTCGCGTATCTTCTCATAATCGAAGGATGAAGCGTTCGAAGAACTTTAGGGACTTCAACTTTGGAGCTGTGAGTCATATCGGTCCACAACTCAATAAACTCAGAAGTTTTTTATATGAAAAGCATTGTTCGTTGGATTCACATCGTTCAGCTTAGGACATGGAATTGACTATGGAACATGCATTGTTCTTTGGATTCACATCATTCAGCTTAAAATATAAAATTGACTATGGAACATGCATTGTTCTTTGGATTCGCATCGTTCAACTTAGGACATTAGATTGACAATGGAACATGTATTGTTCTTTGGATTCGCATCGTTCAACTTAGAATATGGAATTGACTATGGAACATGCATCATATTTGCATCGTTCATCTTAGAACATGGAATTGACTTTGGAACGACATCTTCGTACTCTCCCAGTCCTTTGAAGGTGCAGATAGGAAGGACCAGCAGTTGACAGTAATGTTGATTTCTATATTATTGTACAAAGGATCATCCAGATTGTCTGTAGGAGAAGGTTGCACTTACGGTCATGTCCTAAGTACCGTTCGTCACTTCTGATGTGACTCTGGTTCAAAGTCAGATCCACATGAATATCGTTCGATTGTGGGTGTTTTTCGGAGGACCGTATCAGCCAGAGTTGTTGGCACTTCTGTAGAAGAAGACGTAGTCCAGGAAGGAGTTCACTACCAGAATAAGTTAAATTAGCGACGTTTGGAAACGTCGCTAAATGACATAAAAATGTCGCTAAAAAAATTAGCGACGTTTCAATGAAGTCGCGTTTAAGTTAGTCTCTGATAGAAAAAATATCGCAAAACGTCGTTATAGCGACGTTTTCTAGCGACGTACTTGTGTCGCTAATATTTTTCATATTAGCGACGTTTAGCGATGTAACGTAGCTAAATTAGCGATGTATTGTCTGTCGCTAAACGTCACTAATTTTGTTCTATTTAGCGATATTTTGCAACATATTTAGCGATATTTTGTAGACCTGACAAATACTGTCATGTCAGCAATTTAGCGACATTCAGCGACGTATTTAGCAATGCATATAAACGTCGCTAAACGTCGCTAAATCTTTAGTGAAAAATAAAAAAATAGAATATAAAATAGTTTCCAAACAAATCTTTCTGCACATTATGAATTCATAATTTATATAAATAGACCCGGAGCAACACTCCATTAAATTTCTTGGGTTCGCCGACCCCTTCGGTGGAACACTCAACAACGATAAATTAACATACATTTAATATAGTAAATTTGAAGAAAATAAAATATTGAAATTATAAACCGAGTCTGAAAAAAAATTCATCGTAAAGAATACAATAAATACCCACACAAACAACCAGTAAACTGTCCTAACTAGGACTACTGCGGATCTGCAGAAGGATGACCACCGGCACGCATTAGGGATAAGAACAAATCATACTGCTCCCGTAAATTCGACACCAATGTCAATGAAGAAGGCAGTGGTGTCAGTAGAGTCTGTGTCGATGAAGGCGCACCAGGAGGACGTATTTGTTCCAACGCTGCTAGTCGATGGTTGTATGAATCCATGGTAGATAACAGTCTCGTACTGCTATGAACTATTGAATCATGCATCATCATCAGCCTCTCGCCCATGGACAGCTGTGATGCCTGCAGCTCCGTCATGCTGCGCTCTGTCGACGCTCTAAGATCAGTTGTTATATCCTGAGCTATATGATGCTGCGCTCGAGCGTATCAAATCGTACGATGTGCGTCGCATAGTCCGACTGCGGGTGGGACAGGGGCTCCTCCTCCTTTCTTTCTAGCAACTCGTCATGTTGAGACATAATCTGACGGTCAACGGTCTCCTGGACTCGGGCCGACGCCTGTGAGGACTGTGGGAAATGCGCACTTGCAGTGGAGGCCCTAGAGGACTGCGTCGCAACAAGGGCGCGCCAAAGGATCATGTACCGTAGTATGTACCCCTCTGGAGATCACCTGTGGCGGTCACCCACAGCTCGTCCGCCGACGGAGGTGGAGAGTGCTGGAGAAAGTACCAGCCTCTCCCGTTGTAGGTGCACTAGCAGTCGTCCGCTCAGGCAGCCTAAGATACTCGGCCTAGAAAAGTTTGGATACTCGATAATTACTAATATCTAAGGTACTTATTACTAACTACATGGATATTTATTTGCATATTTTCTAAGTTATATTAAAATTAACACAAAGTAAAATAATATTTACATATTGTGCTATGAATAGATCACCCCTTGCTATGAATAGAACACACCATGTTTATTTCAATAAATTTCTATATCAAATGTATGCTTGTAAAATGAACTAAGGAAGGATAGAAAGACCACCAAATAACTTGCATGCTTCATATAAACAACGTGTCGATTGGTATAGTTGGGTTAGCTCGCATTCACTAGTGCATTTCGATGTACTGACCCTCGTTGCAACAGGTTTTCCGCACCAAGGAGATCCTGCAAGAAGCTGAAGCGACTTTCCAATCCAGTACATAATTGAACACTTGAACATCTTCTGCAACACTTTTGGATAATTCATGTAACTCGTGCACCTGAATCAGAACCCGCTTATAACACTCGTGTTTACTTAAGTAATTTGACTTGGATTTCATATATATATATATATATATATATATATATATATATATATATATATATATATATATATTCGTGCTTGGTTTAACTTGGTTGCCTTGGACAGGGAAGGACTAATGGTAAGTTGGTAAGTCTCGCCGTGTCCCCTTTCATATCGCACAGCACTCTGCCACACGAGTTAGGCTTGTATATTATGCCATAAAACTGATCCTAAAGCAAAATTAGAAAGATAACTTAATGGATGGTGTACGGAACCTATATAACGTGTCTAGATTTGTCGAGCGGGCGAGAAGCCTCCCCACCAGTGCATCCATGTACTGATAATCCACCAGATTTTTTGCAGGGTGCGGGAGAATCTCGTTCGATGCCAAAACTGCATTCGTGCATGCTAAGGCATGGAGTTCGCTCTGGAGCCTTGGAATATTGCATCCGGAACTGAAGCACATATACAAGACATAATGTTGGAACATCGCCTATGTATCATTCCACAAATATAGCCACTTGGCACGCTTTTAATGTTTCGAGAGAGAGGGCTTGAGCAACTTATAATCTCGGCCTAGTGCCGCATGTAACACTTGTTCAATATTAATAAAGTGCTAGTTTTACTTCTATACTTGTGTTATTCAATGCTTCTGCTATTGACAACTCTGTGAACTTGTTATCAATTGCATATTCGTTTCTTTTTTGCTGCATTCGGACTATCTGTGCGACTCTGTGGCTTAGATATTTTACCGTCTATTTGGATCATGACCTTGCACGGGCGCAGCTTGTGCTCATGCGGCATCACATTCATATGGAAAAGATCGTCCCGCGAGAGCGCTGGCGCGGTAATTCGCTCCTAGCGGGGACGATCGATTCCTGCGGGAGATCGGGGTATGACATATTGATATCAGAGCATTGGCTTTATGTCTTTAGACTCCTTATCGATTTTCTCAATTTTGAAAGCTCGTTCGTGGGTTATTTGCATACACTCTCTCTCGTTGACAGTTGGGATGTTCCATACAATGTGTCTAAATAATTTTAAAAAGTGCATGTGATTAATATGATTGCTTGAACTGGATAGTTATGCGAAGGCCTTTGTGCCGACCTGTGTTAGACATTATGGGAATAGACTCGTGCTAGAATTTACAAGTTATATGTGAACCCGAATACCTATACATGATTATCCAGCTTGTTAGTGTTTGATGATAAACAAAGAAGAGTTTTATACTTTTTGTTCACAAACAAGAAAAAGAGTACAATTGATCCTATACGAGGATGTTAAGTACAATAAAATAATTCTGGGGAAGTATTGCTATAGAAGTCTGATTTGCGGTCGATCACTTTGTTTCTTGGACCACACGATGATGAAGAAGTATTGTAGAAGAAGAAAAAGCTTCAAAGGTTGCAAGTGGGATTGAATTCTCATTGCCAAAGTTGTCAACCAACACTCTATGTCTGTGCTCTCTCTCTCTCTCTGATCTCTGATTATGCCTTGTCCCCTTCCTCGCTTGTGCTCTATGCTTGTGACCAGGGATGTCACGCCCCAGTCCCAAAATGTCAGGAACTAGGCCACGTGTCACTAGCCAGCTGACACGTCACTAAGAGCTTAATCCATTTTGAATGGACCCATAGGGACGTGCTACGCTGTCCTAAAATACTACAAGTACAACACAGGCAAATATATCTCATCCACAACAAAATGTCAGAAAAGCAAGTGCTGAATATATATAAAACTGAGTCTGATACAGTACACAACTGGTGAGAATACAAGCCTACTACAAAAACTGATAATAGCGCAGAAAAATCAGATAGACTAAGCAGTGTCTATCTGATGAAAACATCTCCATCTCCAGGTCAAGCATACTCTGAGGGTGTCTCCTCGAGCTCCTCCTCGGTTGTAAACACCCTAAATTTCAGAAACAAAGTTTAATACAATTTTTCCCGTATTTTGGTGTTCTTCCGGACTTTACAGCTAAGGTGAGTTGGGTTAAATAATTTTTAGAGTGACTTAATGGAGTTAAAATATTCTGGAAGTAAAAATTTATTGTGTAAGACGGAGAACCGGACGCACGGCAATTTTCGGTGAATTTATTGGACACCGGAGCAACGTATCGAGGACCTTTAAACTACTGGATTGATGAACCAAACCCAGATGAAACGAACCGAACCAAACTCAGCTTATTGGGTCGGGTCGGATCGGATCCGAGCCAAACCCGACCCGGATCCAAGCCTGCATAGGAAACCCTAGCCGCATGTGTTACTGTAGCGGCTATAAAACCTCGTGGAGCGTGCCCAGCCGCCGACCTCCCCGCGCCGTCACCTTTTCCGACTACTTTGCCGGAGCCCTAGCCGTACTTCTCCCACCTCGAGCGACCCCGACTCCCCTGTGCTCGACCGCCGCTCGATCCTCCGCCACAGCAGCCGATCCCCAGCCCCATCAACTCCTCCACCCTGTTTCCGCTCAGGGCCGATCTCCTCCGCTCAGGGCCGAGACCCCCCCTGCTCAGCCCGACGAGCCGCCCCCGCCAGCCTGTGCCTCCCCTACTCAACGGGACAGCCACCGAGCGTCGTCCTCCGCCCTAGCCCGGACACGGCCAACCCAGGACGCAGCAGCAACCCCGTGACCGGACACAGCAACTCGACCAGGACACGGAGTTGACGCTCGGACGCGTGAAAATTCAGCGTTCACGGAGCCCTGTTCAGGTACCGATTTCTTGCAACTCGCAACTCCGTTTTAGTTTCCGTCAGTTGCTACGCGCAGACTGTATAACCCTCTCGGTGCCCGTGCAACTTGCTCGGTGCATCGCGCCCTGTGGTGATCGCACACCGCGATCCAAAAACGGGAAAAACAATGCCCTGTTTCACCCCGGAACTGGGTACGCCCCGCCAAACGGGACGACTTGGTCGCACGCGGTCTTTACCAAACTGTGCGCGATGTTGATACGGTCGTGTGGGTTTTCGCAGAAGTCGATTTGGAGGTGCGTGCACCCCGGAATCAACGCGTATCCGCCGACGACACCCCGTATCCGTCGATTCTGGAACACGCTGTAACTTCGTGTATACACGTCGGATCAAGACGAAACTTGCGCCATCGGATCCGTAGTAATACGCTGGTCCTGTGAGCCAAGTTTGGTTCGATTCTGAGGACGTTGACGAAATCACGTATCGTGGGCCCCACCGGCTCCACTTGACGGGTGATTTTGTGACCGGCTCATCGGAATCCAATTCTGGAAGTTCCGTTGGGTTCGTATCATCGTTCCTGACTTGTAGACACTGAGTTTGCGGAATTTGGAGACCCTTGACCCTGACACGCTTTTCGGTGCAAAGTGGGCCCGCATGTGGAATCCGCTTTGGCCCGGAAATGACCTTTTTGCCCCTGTGTCCAAATTGGACGTAAGGACAGGCATTTCCAGCTATTTGACATCTTCTGAGACTGTTGGTGATATTTATTACAGCTTTTGGAGTAGTTCCCACCGGATCCACAGGTACCAGGACAGTTGTTGATATTCGGACATCAGGCAAGTGTACCTTGCCAAACTCTGCAGTTTAGTTATCTATTTTCCTTGTTTTATATATATTGCTGTGCATGCTCAACCTAGGACCGTGTGACGTACTTAGCGTCCGATTATCAGTCGGGTGCCGACACTGTACGCAGTGTTGGGTACGGCCATCTAGAGATGGATATCCGTGACACTTTAGATTCTCGTACTTGTCTTATCAAGTACCATATGACCCAGGACACTTGACACTATTCATGAGACAGGATTTTCCCGAGATATTCGTGGTGATTCTGTATAGGATACAGGACATGGACATTATACTATTAGATACTTATGACTGGTTGCATCTAGCTATGATCGCGCTTGACATGGGCATGAGACGTTGTGGTCATGATATGCGTGGTTACATTGGGTGGGGAGAGACACACAGGCTACAGGCTGTATTTATGTATATCTTCTATTATTGAGAGGTCGCAGGTTCTCGTAGCAGAGCCTGACCCACTACCGGTTATTACCGCTACCGGCTCCCCGACACAGAGCTTGTAGTGGCTCAGCCTGAGACTAGTGATGCTCTCACTTGCATTTACACTTAGATGGTTACATATTTACCCCATTGTTCATTTAGTTATATATTTGCTGCACTGCTTATCTGTATTTATTGGCATGAGCTTTCTTGTACCTTGCTATGTCCCCTGAGGACCTGGATCCGGATTTTGTTCCCCAGATTTTGCAGACGTGGTTTATCCCGAGATCTACGGGACTGGAGCAGGAGCTGATCCAGGAGTTGTACCATCATCTGAGGACGAGGTCTTAGCTGAAGACTTCTCTTGAGCATCCATGTTCATGCTCGGCTTTCATTTATTTATTTCAGTCTTTTATATTCTGGTCTGTTGAACCATTGTACTAGATATTTATCGGGTTGTTCCCCGAAGTACTTTGTGAGACTTGCTGATGATTTACATTCTTTATTTATTCTGTGGATCATGTTTCATATCTTGTGTGGATGAGATTAGTTGTGCCATGATTGTCGTAGACTTGTTTTACAGCTTAAGTATGCCCTGATGGATCCATTATATTGAGTTGGTCCATCGGTGCGTACTGCTGGCCGTTGCCACGCGACTGGTCCCACGGTATTTTGGGACTGGGGCGTGACATGGTTTTTGTGGTGGTCCATGCAGGTCTACGACTAAATAGTTCGGTTTCAACTTAGGGACCGGACCAGCCTGCCCTAAGGATAGTATAAACTATAGGAACTCATCCATTATTTAACCATTTGTTGAACTCTATATCGATCTCGAAATTTGTTACTTGAACTGCATCCTGTATTGATTCCTCTGAGCGTTCTCATAGTTTATCTTTTGATTGCAGAGCAATGGATTCCGAGAACAGAGAGGATATTCCTTTGGAGATGCCACACGGCGCTGTGGTTACTTATAGAGACGGAGTGACACCAGGGGATGGTGGACAAGCATCGCAGAGTGATCAAACCGGGCAGCCTAATCCAAGGTTCCGGAGAGATGACATTCCACCACCACCACAGTTCACTCCCCAGATGCCAGTATTCCCGCCAGGACAAGCCATGGACGGGCAACAAATGTTCCAGATGATGTATGCTATGATGCAAGCACAGCAACAAGTTCAGCAAGAGGCCCATCGGCAGGAGGCCGAGTATCTGAGGACCAGCCTGGTATCCGCAATGGAGCAGGCAAATCCGGCAGCGAGGAGAACATCGACGGGATCTATCACCGATTTCCGTCATCTCAAGCCTCGCACGTTTTCCGGTAAAGAAGGGCCAACGGAAGTTCATGAGTGGCTCACCAACATTCAGCATCAGTTGGAAGCCGCTGAACTTCCAAGAGAGAAGTGGATGACTGCCGTCAGAATGCAGTTAACTGATAACGCGCATCACTGGTGGTTAGCAGAAGAAAGGAGGCTTGGACAGGACCGAGTCACATGGGAAGAGTTCTCCAGACTCTTCCAAGAGATGTACATTCCAGCCATTGCACGGTCAGAGCTCAGAGACAGGTTCAACCGCCTTATCCAAGGCAGCATGTCAGTAGAGGAATACAATGCGGAATTTATTCGCCTGAGCCGCTTTGCCCCAACACTGATTTCAACGGAGGAAGAAAAAGCAGAGAAGTTCTTTGATGGCTTGAAGTTCGAGCTTCAGAAAGTGATTGGAACGGTAGCACCTACCTCTTATACAGATGTCCTTGCAGCAGCCCGACGCTTGGAGAGCGTCACCAGGAGGGAATCTAATTTGAAGAGGCCTATCACATCAGCACAATCCAGGCCAGCACATGGGGATTCAGCAAAGCGAGCCCAAAGGGGTATGCCAGATAGAGCGGCACAGAGAGACAGACCTCTTCCTACTTGTCACCACTGCGGCAAGGTAGGACACATTGAGAAGGAATGCCGGCGTAAGTTGGGACTATGTTTGAGCTGCGGATCCAACCAGCACTTTTCCAGGGACTGTACTGAACGAAGAGACGGAGCACCCAGACTAGCATTACCTGCACCACGACCAGCTTATCCAGCAGCAGGAGGCCAGCAAACAGGAGTTGGTGGGGTCAGACCACCAGCCCCAGGAGGGAATCATCAGAGACCACCACTGGCACCACAGGCAGCCTTATTTCAGCAGGCTCAGCAGCAGCAGAGAGGTCCAGCTCAGGGACGGGCACAGGCATTCCCACTAGCTGTTGAGGAGGAGGCTACAGCAGGCGAAGTCATCGCAGGTACTATTTTAGTAGCTTCATTACCTGCAGTAGCTTTATTTGATTCTGGAGCATCGCATTCATTTATAGCAGCTAGCTTTGTAGCCACCCATAGAGTAGCTACCGCACCCCTTCCGAAGATGAAGAGGATTCTTACGGGAGGAGGTATTATTCCGGTTAGTGACGTCTGTAGATCATGTTCTGTAGTCATATGTGGCCGAGAGATGCGAGCTCAATTTCTAATCTTTTTCATGCCGGATTATGATGTCGTACTTGGTATGGACTGGTTAAGACAGTACCATGCGACTCTTGATTGCCGACTTGGGCGGGTTATATTTAGACCGCCAGGACATCCAGAATTTGAGTTTCTCCGAGGAGCAGTAGAGCAAGGAGTTCAGCCTACTCTTAGGGTATTATCTGTAGAAGGGGAGACAGGTTACCCAAGAGTCATATCAGAATTTGTGGATGTATTTCCTGATGATCTTCCAGGTTTACCGCCTGATCGGGAAATAGAATTCACAATAGACTTAACTCCAGGAGCAGAGCCAATCACTTCATCGGTTTATCGGCTAGCACCTAAGGAGTTAGTGGAGTTGAAGGAACAGGTTGATGATCTGTTGGAGAAGGGTTTCATTCGCCCCAGTGTTTCACCTTGGGGAGCACCCATCTTATTTGTGCCGAAGAAGGATGGAACAGTACGGTTGTGCATTGATTACCGGGCACTGAATGCCGTGACCATCAAGAACAGGTATCCCTTACCACGCATTGATGATCTATTCGATCAATTGAGTGGTGCAAGGGTATTCTCGAAGATTGACCTTAGATCCGGCTATCATCAGATCAAGGTGAGGAAGGAAGACATCCCGAAGACAGCTTTCAGGACGAAGTATGGGCATTATGAGTTCCTGGTGATGCCGTTTGGTTTAACCAATGCGCCAGCAGTGTTTATGAGTTTGATGAACAGAGTCTTTCATCAATTCTTGGATAAATTCGTAGTGGTATTCATTGATGACATTCTCATATATTCCAAGAGCCCTGAAGAGCACGAGGAGCATCTCAGAATCGTGTTAGAGACCTTGAGGCAAGAGAAGTTATATGCCAAGCTCAGTAAGTGCGAGTTCTGTATGGACAGAGTGCCTTTCTTGGGACACATCATATCAGGAGAAGGACTTTCAGTGGATCCAGAGAAAGTTGCGGCGATAGAGACTTGGCCTACACCTACATCAGTTGCAGAGGTAAGAAGTTTTCTAGGACTTGCGGGATATTACCGAAGGTTCGTAGAAAATTTCTCAAGGATTGCAGAACCAATGACAAAGCTAACACGAAAGGATCAGGAGTTTATATGGACAGAAGACTGCCAGAAGGCTTTTGAAGAACTAAAGAGGAGATTAACAACAGCACCTGTCTTGACTCTTCCTTCAGGGTCAGGAGGTTTTGTTGTTTACAGTGATGCATCCGGCAGTGGACTAGGATGTGTTTTGATGCAACATGGCAAGGTCATTGCTTATGCGTCAAGACAGTTGAAGGACCACGAGAAGAACTACCCCACGCATGATCTGGAGCTAGCAGCAGTGATATTTGCATTGAAGATATGGAGGCACTACCTTTATGGAGAGAGGGTAGAAATCTTTACTGACCACAAGAGCCTGAAGTATGTGTATACTCAGAAAGAGCTTAACATGAGACAGAGACGTTGGCTGGAACTGATGGTGGATTTTGACATCGATCTGCAGTATCATCCGGGAAAGGCGAATGTTGTTGCAGATGCACTCAGCAGGAAGCCTACGGCTTATTTCTTGACAATGCAGCCCGAGCTATTGAGAGACTTACAGGAGTTACAGATAGAGGTTATCGTACCGGGACAGAATGGCTTGATGGCTAACCTTGAGATTCAGTCATCACTCGTGGAGAAGATTAAAGAAGCATTGCCCACCGATGCTAGATTCCGAAGACTCAAAGAAAGGACAGAAGCAGGTATTCAGACAGGACTTCGCATTCACGAAGACGGGACATTGAGATTTGGAAACCGCTTGTATGTTCCAAATGGAGAATTGAGACAAGAGTTAATGACTGAAGCACATAGCTCTATGTATTCTGTTCACCCAGGAGGAACTAAGATGTACAGAGACTTGAGACAGTATTACTGGTGGCATGGAATGAAGAGAGAGATCGCAAGATTTGTGGCCAAATGTTTAGTATGTCAACAAGTGAAGGCGGAGCATCAGAGAACTGCAGGTATGTTACAGCCGCTTCCGATACCGGAATGGAAGTGGGAGCACATCACGATGGACTTTGTCACAGGATTTCCGAAGAGCCCCAGCGGAAGAGACGCAGTATGGGTGATAGTGGATCGGCTCACTAAGTCGGCACACTTCTTGCCATTTAGAGTTGGACAGTCCACAGAGGTACTAGCCGACATGTATATGCGACAAATCGTCAAATTACATGGAGTGCCTGTTAGTATCGTATCGGATCGAGATTCGAGATTTACATCTCATTTCTGGAGAAGCATGCAAGAGAGTCTGGGCACCAGACTCAAATTCAGCACGGCATATCACCCGCAGACAGATGGACAATCGGAGCGCACCATTCAGATCTTAGAGGACATGTTGAGATCATGTATGCTAGATTTCGGAGGATCTTGGGAAGATCATTTGCACTTAGTAGAGTTCTCCTACAATAACAGTTATCAGGCCAGCATCCAGATGGCGCCATTTGAAGCTTTATACGGAAGGAAGTGCAGATCACCTGTGTGTTGGAGTGACGTTGGTGAACGTCAGATACTAGGTCCAGAATTGGTAACGCAGACGGTGGAGAAGGTAAAGCAGATACAGAATCATCTACGAGCAGCTCAGGACAGACAGAAGCATTGGGCAGATACACACAGACGTCCCCTAGAGTTCAAGGAAGGAGATCATGTGTTCTTGAGGATTTCGCCCACTCGTGGTACTATCAGATTCGGGAGCAGAGGCAAGCTGAGCCCAAGGTATATTGGGCCATTTGACATTCTAGAGCGCGTTGGTGAGGTGGCTTATCGGCTTGCATTACCTCCATCCTTAGAGGGAGTGCATGACGTATTCCACGTCTCCCAGTTGCGAAGGTACGTGACCGACCCAAGTCACGTAGTCGATCATTCAGAGATCGCAGTAGGCCCGAGCTTGAGATATGAGGAACAACCAGTTGGCATCCTCGACGTCAGTGAGAAGACATTGCGGGGACAGACAATCAGACTGGTCCGAGTAGCATGGAAACATCATTCACCAGGCGAATCGACTTGGGAACGAGAAGATAGTATGCGTCAGCGATACCCCCACTTGTTCGAGGAGGCAGTTGTAAACTAAGCAACCTTGTACTTCCATAACTTTTTCTTTAGTAGCTTATTCTTTGATTGCGAGGACGCAATCCTTTTAAGGAGGGAAGATTGTAAACACCCTAAATTTCAGAAACAAAGTTTAATACAATTTTTCCCGTATTTTGGTGTTCTTCCGGACTTTACAGCTAAGGTGAGTTGGGTTAAATAATTTTTAGAGTGACTTAATGGAGTTAAAATATTCTGGAAGTAAAAATTTATTGTGTAAGACGGAGAACCGGACGCACGGCAATTTTCGGTGAATTTATTGGACACCGGAGCAACGTATCGAGGACCTTTAAACTACTGGATTGATGAACCAAACCCAGATGAAACGAACCGAACCAAACTCAGCTTATTGGGTCGGGTCGGATCGGATCCGAGCCAAACCCGACCCGGATCCAAGCCTGCATAGGAAACCCTAGCCGCATGTGTTACTGTAGCGGCTATAAAACCTCGTGGAGCGTGCCCAGCCGCCGACCTCCCCGCGCCGTCACCTTTTCCGACTACTTTGCCGGAGCCCTAGCCGTACTTCTCCCACCTCGAGCGACCCCGACTCCCCTGTGCTCGACCGCCGCTCGATCCTCCGCCACAGCAGCCGATCCCCAGCCCCATCAACTCCTCCACCCTGTTTCCGCTCAGGGCCGATCTCCTCCGCTCAGGGCCGAGACCCCCCCTGCTCAGCCCGACGAGCCGCCCCCGCCAGCCTGTGCCTCCCCTACTCAACGGGACAGCCACCGAGCGTCGTCCTCCGCCCTAGCCCGGACACGGCCAACCCAGGACGCAGCAGCAACCCCGTGACCGGACACAGCAACTCGACCAGGACACGGAGTTGACGCTCGGACGCGTGAAAATTCAGCGTTCACGGAGCCCTGTTCAGGTACCGATTTCTTGCAACTCGCAACTCCGTTTTAGTTTCCGTCAGTTGCTACGCGCAGACTGTATAACCCTCTCGGTGCCCGTGCAACTTGCTCGGTGCATCGCGCCCTGTGGTGATCGCACACCGCGATCCAAAAACGGGAAAAACAATGCCCTGTTTCACCCCGGAACTGGGTACGCCCCGCCAAACGGGACGACTTGGTCGCACGCGGTCTTTACCAAACTGTGCGCGATGTTGATACGGTCGTGTGGGTTTTCGCAGAAGTCGATTTGGAGGTGCGTGCACCCCGGAATCAACGCGTATCCGCCGACGACACCCCGTATCCGTCGATTCTGGAACACGCTGTAACTTCGTGTATACACGTCGGATCAAGACGAAACTTGCGCCATCGGATCCGTAGTAATACGCTGGTCCTGTGAGCCAAGTTTGGTTCGATTCTGAGGACGTTGACGAAATCACGTATCGTGGGCCCCACCGGCTCCACTTGACGGGTGATTTTGTGACCGGCTCATCGGAATCCAATTCTGGAAGTTCCGTTGGGTTCGTATCATCGTTCCTGACTTGTAGACACTGAGTTTGCGGAATTTGGAGACCCTTGACCCTGACACGCTTTTCGGTGCAAAGTGGGCCCGCATGTGGAATCCGCTTTGGCCCGGAAATGACCTTTTTGCCCCTGTGTCCAAATTGGACGTAAGGACAGGCATTTCCAGCTATTTGACATCTTCTGAGACTGTTGGTGATATTTATTACAGCTTTTGGAGTAGTTCCCACCGGATCCACAGGTACCAGGACAGTTGTTGATATTCGGACATCAGGCAAGTGTACCTTGCCAAACTCTGCAGTTTAGTTATCTATTTTCCTTGTTTTATATATATTGCTGTGCATGCTCAACCTAGGACCGTGTGACGTACTTAGCGTCCGATTATCAGTCGGGTGCCGACACTGTACGCAGTGTTGGGTACGGCCATCTAGAGATGGATATCCGTGACACTTTAGATTCTCGTACTTGTCTTATCAAGTACCATATGACCCAGGACACTTGACACTATTCATGAGACAGGATTTTCCCGAGATATTCGTGGTGATTCTGTATAGGATACAGGACATGGACATTATACTATTAGATACTTATGACTGGTTGCATCTAGCTATGATCGCGCTTGACATGGGCATGAGACGTTGTGGTCATGATATGCGTGGTTACATTGGGTGGGGAGAGACACACAGGCTACAGGCTGTATTTATGTATATCTTCTATTATTGAGAGGTCGCAGGTTCTCGTAGCAGAGCCTGACCCACTACCGGTTATTACCGCTACCGGCTCCCCGACACAGAGCTTGTAGTGGCTCAGCCTGAGACTAGTGATGCTCTCACTTGCATTTACACTTAGATGGTTACATATTTACCCCATTGTTCATTTAGTTATATATTTGCTGCACTGCTTATCTGTATTTATTGGCATGAGCTTTCTTGTACCTTGCTATGTCCCCTGAGGACCTGGATCCGGATTTTGTTCCCCAGATTTTGCAGACGTGGTTTATCCCGAGATCTACGGGACTGGAGCAGGAGCTGATCCAGGAGTTGTACCATCATCTGAGGACGAGGTCTTAGCTGAAGACTTCTCTTGAGCATCCATGTTCATGCTCGGCTTTCATTTATTTATTTCAGTCTTTTATATTCTGGTCTGTTGAACCATTGTACTAGATATTTATCGGGTTGTTCCCCGAAGTACTTTGTGAGACTTGCTGATGATTTAC
Source organism: Iris macrosiphon (assembly GCA_036927795.1). Classification (NCBI taxonomy): domain Eukaryota; kingdom Viridiplantae; phylum Streptophyta; class Magnoliopsida; order Asparagales; family Iridaceae; genus Iris; species Iris macrosiphon. Next base: position 57,803,754 of record JAYESA010000009.1, read on the forward strand.
ATTCTTTATTTATTCTGTGGATCATGTTTCATATCTTGTGTGGATGAGATTAGTTGTGCCATGATTGTCGTAGACTTGTTTTACAGCTTAAGTATGCCCTGATGGATCCATTATATTGAGTTGGTCCATCGGTGCGTACTGCTGGCCGTTGCCACGCGACTGGTCCCACGGTATTTTGGGACTGGGGTGTGACATCGGTAGCACATCTAGCCTCCTGATCAGGGCCGTACACAGTGGGGTAGAAAGCCTCGTCTAGATCTGGCAGGGAACTAGGTCCTCAGTGGGACATAACAAGATACAGAAAATGATATGCCATGTATAAAAATACTGAATAAAGAAAATAAATACAGGGTGCTAACCATCTAAGTGAAATACAAGTAAAGAACTTGTAGTACGCATGGAAATGTGTGGCTAGACATACGCTGACGTAATTCACCAATCGTGGTGACTGGCTAGTATATGAGTCGTATGCCCCCGGACTCACGGGTAGCTCTGCAATCGACCATCTCCGAGGAGAATGGTACGAAGGTATAAATCATATATGGAGGGGGTGTCCCATACGTCTACTAGTTATCTTTCCCATCCCAATGAAACTAAATATCAAGTCGTACTTTTCCTGAGTTATTCTAATCCGTGATGCGGGTCACACGTACTGGTAGCTAATCAAATACGCAGCTCGCATCCCAATATGCATTGCAACCCTGTTGCGTGTTCCAGTGATGGGGTCTAGGAGAATATTAAAATACTCTCACAGTTGTTGGTGAGTTTGTAATATTATGTTAAATGTCAACATATCAGCTAAATGTATCCAAGGCAGTCTCAGGTAATCATGGTATATGAAATTTAGAAACAAACAGATTTCAATAATTGAAGTTAAACAATAATTTGGCAAGGTATACTTGCCTACTCCCTGATAGTGTTGATAACCTGATCTCACAGTCAGGTTTGAGGTTGCTGGTGACAGGGGGTCACTGGCTGTGCTGAAGGTGGTTTCTGTTAAAACAGACAGGGTTCGTGAATATCATGGTTGTAATAATAATAAGTATATATATATACTTATATACACATATATAGTATGTATATATATATATAGATATAATATAAATATCAGTATATATAGTATTTAAAAAAAAGACAAATACAGGTATATTATAATAGTAGCAGGGTATATCCACTGCTATAGATATATAATACTATAGTATTATCAGGGTGTATCCACTGATATATATTCATATATAATAAATAATATTCAGGGTATATCCACTGATATATAGATAAAATGAATTGACAGTGCTTGAAATATAAATGTACATAATATATATAGGCTGTAATATCCAGCACAATAATTTATAATATTATGTAATAAATTGAATGACATTGCAAGAATTGAAAATATATATATATATGTATAAGCTGTATTATCCAGCTGAATATAATATATTACATATAGATAGTATATATATACATATATAAATATATATATATATACATATATAATAAGTGCAGGATATATAATAAGTGCAGAAAAATAAATGAAATAAAAATGCATAGTATACATAGTAATTATACATAACATGTTATATATAAATATACATATTATATAAATATATGTATACATATATTTATATATTACATATATATATAAATAAAACAGAATTAAATACATATATACATATTAGTAATTATTACATAATATTATATAGTATATATAAATATACATATACATATACATATATACATATATACATATTTACATATATAAATATATATGTATAAGATAATAGATATATATATATATATATATATATATATATATATATATATATATATATATATATATATATATATATATATATATATATATATATATATATATTAATACATATTTATATACATATATATATACATATATATACATATACATATAAATATATATATATATAATTACATATATATTAGGGTTATATATTAGGGTTAGGTATTATACCCTCTGACAGGTGGGCCCTAGGGGTTGTCGACGGCGGGTGGACGGCGGCGGAGTCGGCCGGAGGAGCAGGAACAGTAGCAGTAGCTACTGGCAGCAGCAGCAGCAGCAGCTGAGTGCGGGGGCTGCCGGCGGCGGAGGAGAGGCGGAGGTGGCCGAGCAGGCGGCGGGTTCGACATAGGGGAGGGTGGCGGTCAGGTTGGTGGTGGTGGCGGAGGTCCACGACGGCGGTAGCGGTGGCTGGATGCCGTCGGAGTAGAGGGTGGCGGTTAGGGTTAGGGGAGTGGGGAGGTGCTGCGGGAGCTCTGGCCGGCGGAGGCGACGTCGTGGGGCGGTGAGGGGTGGTGGTCCGGTGGAGGGGAGGACGGCGAGTCGGGTGGTGGGGTTGGTAGCGGTGCACGGTGGCGGAGGGTGGCGCAGGGGGTGGTTCGGGTGGTGGTGGCTGTGGGTGGTGGTGTTAGGGAGATGGGGTTGCGGGGACTCTGGCCGACGGAGCAGGGTGCCGGCGACGGTGGGGGTTGGCCGGAGGGGAGAGGGGGTCAGGGCGAAGGGGTCTGTGGTCCGGCGGGCGGAGGGTGGCCGTGGAAGGAGTGGTGTGAGTTGCAAGGGGAGGGGTACTCGGTTTATATAGGTTTAGGGCCAATGGCAGTTTCGTAAATAAGTGGAAGTCTAGGATTATTTTGGTAATTTTGGTTTTTGGATATTTTTGACTGGATTTTCTGGATGTTTTGGGTGGGTCCCACACACCTATTCATTAACCAATAAGATTTTGCCACCTTGCATGCAATTTTGCATAAAAAACCCTAACTTTTCATAAATTGCATAAAAGCCTAAAATTTGTATTTTGCGTAATTTCGCAATTTACCTGATTTTAAATACTGTTTCCCCGAAATACTGAATTGTACAGAAATGGGGGAAATAGCTGGGGAAAATGTTTTGGACAGTGTGGGGTGAGTCTGGGCAGAGGCAGGGTCTGATTTCTTAGGTGATACGGTCACCGTATTTATTATTTAATAAATACTGCGCACGGTGTTCACTATTTATTTAGAGGCTATTAGGTTCATAATTTTTCTACGGTGTCAATACGATAATTGTAATACCATTAGAGTAGAATATTATCGTATTTTTGCTTGGACAAAACAGGTGCCTACTGGTCCTCAAATCCCTAGGGTACAGGGATGGGTAAAGAGCAGAAATTTAAATAGGAAATAAATACGTACGTTTGTAACGACTTTTGTGCGACTAAAACGAAGCATCAAACAAGGTTTCTGGAAGTTGCACAAAATATAGAAAAAGTAGTCTAACAAGTCTAGGGCAGGTATGTGGAATTTGTTTAGGATTTAACAGCTAGTGGGATGCCCTAATTAATTGTGTAACAGACAGGTGCACAATCAACAGAATATATAATAAATTTTTTTTTAAAAAAGTTGCAATAATTCTAATTAGTCAAAACTAATCCTAAATTACTGAAATCTGGTCGAGGGAGTTTACAAGGGGTCTCTATTTATAGAGATTAGTCACATAACTGTCTAGTTGGCGTAAAAGCCAAGTAACTGTCTTGTTGGCGTAAAAGGCCAAAATGTGAAGAAAGTTGCATCTTTTACGCTGCGGTTATGATAACTGCTAGTCTTCTGAATATACGTATGACATGTATCCCTTTATGAGATAACGTGTATAACTGCTTCTCAAAGATCATGGCATGCAAGCCACGTAGGTAACTGCACCTTGCATAAAGATGGTTGGTGTAAAAGCCAGATAACTGTCTTGTTGGCGTAAAAGCCAAACTGTGAAGAAGAAGACTTCTTTTACGCCGCGGTTATGATAACTGCTATCCCACGTTCCAATTGTCTTCTGAATATACGTATGACACGTGTCCCTTCATGAGGTGACGCGTATAACTGCTTCTCGAAGATCATGGCATGCAAGCCACGTAGGTAACTGCCCCTTGCGTAAAGATGGTTGGCGTAAAAGCCAAATAATTGTCTTATTGGCGTAAAAGCCAAACTCTGCGTAAAACTTGATGATGCATGAATAATAGATAACCAGCGTAAAATAGCCAATTATCCGTCACTACTGAGGTCTTGAGTGTATTCTGGGCTAAATAGCCTTATCACGTACCTTTGCAAATATAGCCGAGTTGGCGTATTTCGAAGAGATAGCATACGTCGTACTCCTTATAGTTGAAAATAGCCTGGTTGGCTTAAAAAGCAAGGATGGTGATGTGAGCGTATTAGTCTCAGTCTTAGCTTTCTCAGTCGTGACAAATGTTTAAAAATAGAACAAAATCTCGTGCATTAAATACAGAGATACGCCTCAATCTCACTGTCTCCACCACCACCAACAACCATCACCGGCGTCTCCACCACTCCCCGACATCATCGACCCGATCACCATCAACAACACCATCATCATCATCCCCAGTCACCCCCCCCACCACCACAGCGATCCGGCCACCTCTACCACCGCCTTAGCCAGCAACCCCGGCCACCCCTACCATCAGTAACCACCACCACGACCACCCTGCCATCGCCGCTGCTGTTGCAGCTGCTGCCGGAGCTGTAAAACCCCCTTCCTAGAAAATCGTAAATACCTTTTTATTTATTAACTATTAATTAAATTGTAGTAATTAGAGCTAAATAGGAGAAATAGTTTAATAATTTTTATGTTAGGTGTTCGGGCACTTAGAGGACTTGTGGGACCATCAGGAATTTTTCAGATTTTATTCCATGTAGGAGACCCCTTGAGCAGTTGCTAGCCTAACGATGTGCAATACCCTATTATATAAATTTTCTTATGAGTATATATATATATATATACAAATATATATGTATATGTATTTTAATTAAAGAAAGAAAGGAAAGGAAAAGAAAAGTTAATAGAATAATAATAATAACTTATAGTAATAATAATAATAATAGTAGTCATATTACTATAGTCTTCTACTCATTAGACTTAGAGTTCCTTGGGAACTTGCTTCAGCCGAATTGCTCCAGCAACTTAACACCCATTGACCGCAGCAACTTAACACCCATTGACCCCTTCAGCCCTTTGTTCACCCCACGGCCGAACCTTATCACCATCCCTCTCTCTTCCTATATAACATATATATATATATATGATTAGCTCTCCAAAACCCTAACCTAAAACTCCAGACTTCCCCTTCCCATCTAGAGCCGTCACCGCAGCCAGAGAAGCCTCCCCAAGCCATTCAACCATCCCGTCGACGCCGACATCGCGGACTGCAGTTTCCCACTCAAGGCACCTTCGCTCCGGCGTAATTTTTCGTTGACTCGCTCGACCAAACGCAGATCCGTTTTCATAGGTATGATCTTCCCTTAACCCTCTCCAATATCTGTTTTATAGTCAACCTCGGAAAACGTGTGCCCCTAGGTGAAAAACAGCGTCCAAAGTGGACGGGCAGACAGAATTCTGCAATCGCAGAAACTTGCGATGACCACCTATATTGTCGAGTTCGTATCTCCCACCACAGAGATCCGAATTCGACGATTCTTTTTGATACCTGTAGATTACATGACCTAGTTTAATTTCTGTATTATAACTTTGTGCTATTAGTTGCTGTGGACAAAATTGTAGTCGTCACAAAACTGCGCGCACCCACTTTTTCCGGTTTTCTAAAAGTGGGAGATCGGAGCGCGTCCCGCCAAACGGGACCGCCCCGCCGTGTGCCAAGTGTACCGAATGGTGCACGCAGCATAACGGGACACGTGAAAATTTGTGGAGACTGATTTGGACGCGTGTGCGCGCCGGAATCAGGCCGTATCCGCGAACACATTCCGTGTCGCCACTTTTGTGGAACTCGCGAGTATTTTGTGCACGCTTGTCAGATTGCGACGAAACTTGCGCCACTGGACTCGTGGTAACACGCTGGTCCTGTGACCCAATTTTTACGCATTTCTGAGACGGTTGACCAGATCGCCAATTGGCGGGCCCCACAGTTGACTTTTTGGACCAAATTATGTTCGGCTCATCGGAATCCAAATTTGGACATACCGTTGGGATCGTATTGACATTTAGAGTTCTTTGACCCATAGTTTGTCCCAATTAGAGACTGCTACCCTCGGCACGCTTTTCGGTGCGAAGTGGGCCACACGTGGACCCCACTTTGGCCCAAAAATGACATTTTTGCCCCTGTGTCCAAATTGGACGTAAGGACAGGCATTTCCAGCAATTTGACATCTTCTAAGACTGTTGGTGATATTTATTACAGCTTTCGGAGTAGTACCTACCGGATCCACAGATACCAGGACGATAGTTGATATTCAAACATCAGGCAAGTGTACCTTGCCAAACTCTACAGTATTGTTATATATATTTCTTGCTTTATCATAGTGCTGTGCATGCTCAACCTAGGACCGTGTGACGTACTTAGCGTCCGATTATCAGTCGGGTGCCGACACTGTGCGCAGTGTTGGGTACGGTCATCTAGAGATGGACATTCGTGACACTTTATTCTCGTACTTGTCTTATCAAGTACCATATGACCCAGGACACTTGACACTATTCATGAGACAGAATTTTTCCGAGATATTCGTGGTGATTCTGTATAGGATACAGGACATGGACATTATACTCTTAGATACTTATGACTTGTTTGCATTAGTTATGATCCCGCTTGACATGGACATGAGACGTTATGGTCATGATATGCGTGATTACATTGGGTGGGGAGAGACACACAGGCCACAGGTTAATTTTATATATTATGACAGCGTCTCAGTCTTTCTCTGAGCTAGACGACTGCTGGCGTCTCAGTCTCACGCTGAGCTAGACGACCACATGATATCACTGCTACCGGCTCCCCGACACAGAGCTTGTAGTGGCTTCAGCCTGAGTTCTAGTGCTGCTCTCATATTGCATATCACTTAGATGGTTACATATTTACCCTATTGCTTTATCTATTTCATTATCTGCTGCACTGTATTTATTTTGGCATGAGCTTTCTTGTACCTTGCTATGTCCCCTGAGGACCTGGATCCGGATTATGTCCCCAGATATTATAGACGAGATCTACCCAGAGTTGTACAGTACAGGAGCATTAGCAGAAGCAGGTGCCTACATTGGAGCAGTGCCAGGACCAGAGGGCGGGATCGTACCAGAGGACTTCTCCTGGGTATTGGTTTGAGATACTCATTTACTTCTGTTCCTATTTACTTTACTTCCAGTCTATTGCATTATTGTATTAGACTTGTTCTCGGATTGTTCTCCGAGACTCTTTATTGAGATATGCTAGATTATAATTACTTGCATTATTCTGGCATTTGATCTGTGATTATCTGTTGTGGATGAGATTAGTATAGACTGAGACATGTATTATTGGACCTGCTTATTGTTATATTACAGCTTAAGTATGCCCTGATGGATCCATTAAATTGGGTTGTCCATCGGTGCGTACTGCTGGCCATTATCACGCGTCTGGTCCCTCGGCATTTTGGGACTGGGGCGTGACAGGAGCTGCTGCTATTACGTGCTGCTGTGACCCGCACTGCCACTGTAGCCGTCGTAGTCACTGTGCACACAGGAGATTGGCCACCTCGTGCAGCGGACACCCCCCGGACACGATCGTCGACTAGGTATATTCCCATTTCGTCATATACGTATATGTCGACGTATTGGTATAGACACGTGTAGTGTATGTGGTGTTTAAGTGTTAATATTTTAGAATAGGTATTTATGTTAATAATTACCTCATAATAATTTATGACTATTTTTAATAAGGAGCACTGTGTTGACCAAGGTTTAGACACTAGTTTCTTGCACACTAATATGTTAGCTAGGATTATTAATTTAGTATTATACGTCATTTAATTTGTAACGTATTTTTATAACATGATAGCTAGGACAGGATATTTTCTGTATTATACGGATTAGTTTTATATAGCGTATCTTGTTAATTCGTTGTCTTGGTGTACACGATATTTGAGGATACAACACGTGTACGTTTTAGCTACCTGCACACGCGACCCAGCTAGATGACCAGTTGTGACCCCTGCGTCAGTTCGTAATTGCAACGTAGTGTTTCTTGTGCGTACTATTATAGTGACTGATGATCGTATTATGATAGGGTCGCTGGACCGTTCAGGCGAGACTTTAGGAGCATGTTATTGGCACTAGCAGCTTGAGGACCCATGCAAGTATACCTTGCCTTGTTGTACTGTTTAAATTCAGACATTATTTAGGTGTATGTTTTATTGTTTTAATATTATATAATTGTGCGCGTCCGAGAAAGACTCGAGTGCAGTTAACGAAGGCGTTGACGTTAGGACTTGTGTCTGACCTGGTGTCTAGTGGACACATATAAAGTTATGGAGTTATCGGTATGACTCCCCAGGCCTTGACATGTATTATTGTACGTCACAGAGTGAGTTCATGTAGGGACGCGTGCGTCATACTCGACTAGCCATCAGTATGACCAGCACGTGTGACGGTATTTAGCTTAGTTGTATATTTCTTTAGTTACTTGCATTATAGTACGAGATGTCCATGTCGTATTCGCGACTTGCACATTGGCATTGGGCGGGGAGGACGACTAGTAGGCGTATGGGACACCCACTTCCTTTATTCAGATTCCATATTCGACGGAACGATATGGACGTTATACTATTCAGATTCTACGTTCTACGAAGAGATATGGACGTTACACTATTCAGATGCCATGCTCTTCGGAGCTGGACGTTATTATATTGTAGAGTATCCTTGCAATGGGGGCATATGTGGCATATACTAGCCAGTCACGGCGATTGGTGAATTACGTCAGCATATGTCTAGCCTACACTTTCCATATGCACTAAGTTGTCCTCAAATTGAATTCACTTAGCTGGTTAGTTCACCCTCGAGTTTTCACAGTATTTACTTTATGGCATGTATTTTTGTATCTTGTTACGTCCCTCTGAGAACCTGGTTCCCTTCAAGGTTATTTGTGCAATTTGTAGGAGGCTTGATCTAGTGGAGTGTGGACATCGTTGCAGATATCTTTATATTTCAGCTATTACAGTCGTGTACTACTTTCATTTTTGATTCTGCTTTTGTAAACTCCCTGATTTTTCAAAATTTTAAAAACTGGTTTTTACCAATTTTCTGGAAATTTTCTGTAATTTAAACACAGGGTTTTAATTATCAAATGATTTTTAATTGATGTTAAATAGTATTAAAATATTATGAAAATAATATTTTTGGATGTAAAATGAAAAACTGGACTTAGGGCAATTTTTCTGGAATTTATTGGACCCCGGACCTATTTTTAAATACCTAAAAACTATTTTAAATTAATTATTAATTAATTAACTGTTATTTATTTATTTATTATTATTATTGTTGTTGTTTTTATTTGCCCCGGCCCATTTCCGCAGCCCGGCCCGGCCCATTGGGCCCGAGCCCGGCCCAGCACCCTAGCGGGTCGGGTCGGATCCGCCAGACCCGACCCGACCCGACCCCTCTCTCTCACCCTCAAGACCCAGCGCCCCCTCCCCGCGTCGTGCGCCGCCCCGCCCGGCGCACCGCCCGCTCCGGCCGGCCCCTCGTCCACGACCCCCACGTCACCGCCACACCCGGCCTCCCCTCCGCCTTGATCGGCCCTCCCCGGCCTATTAAAACCCCTCGGCTCCTCCTCCCCTCCGCTCGACAGCCACCCCAGCGCCTCGCCACCGGCTCCCCTCGCCATGAGCGTCGACCACAGCCCGACCGACGCCGCCCAGCCCCGCCCAGGCTCTCCTCCTCCGCGCCTCGCCGCTCTCCTCCTCCCCTCCCCTCCCCTCCCCCTTCGTCTCCGGCGACGGCCACCTCAGCTCGACAGCAGCAGCAACAGCTAGGGCAGTGCCACCGCGCCGCCTCCAGCGCCGCCGCGAGCCCGGCCGCCGCCTTGCCGCGCTGTCCCCGGTCGCTCCCCGCCTCAGCGCCGCCCTGAGCGCCGGCGAGGGACTCCAAACCCTAACCCTAATTCTGCCCTGTGTCCGACACGAGTCGGACACGACTCGACCCTGTTTTTGGGTCCCCTTCAGATACGTGTAACTTTTTGCTCGTAGCTCCGTTTTTGATTCCGCAAATTGCGTTGCGAAACCTGTATGACCCTCTCGGTGTTCGGACAAACCGCTCGGGGCATTGCATCCTGTGGTGATCGCACACCGCGATCCAAAAAAGGAAAAACCAGACCCTGTTTCATCCTGGAACTGAGTACGTCCCGCCAAACGGGACAACTTGGTCGCGCGCGGTCTTCACAGATACGTGCGCGTCGTCGATACGGACGTGCGGGATTTCACAGAAGTCGATTCGGGTGTGCGTACACCCCGGAATCAACGCGTATCCGCGGACATCGTCCCGTATCCGACCTTTCTGCAATTTGACCTAACTTCGTGCACACACGTCAGATCGAGACGAAACTTGCACCATCGGACTCGTAGCGATACGCTGGTCCTGTGGATCAAGTTTGGTTCGATTCTGAGAACGTTGACGAAATCGCGTGTCGTGGGCCCCACAGGCCCCGCTCGACGGGCGATTTCGTGATCGGCTCATCGGAATTCAATTCTGGAAGTTCCGTTGGGTTCGTATCAGTGTTTCTGACCTGTGGACACTGAGTTTGGTGAATTTGGAGACCTTTGACCCTGACGCATTTTCGGGGCAAAGCGGGCCCACTTGGGGACCCCGTTTTGACCCGAAACTGCCGTTTTTGTCCTTGTCTCCAAATTGGACCCAAGGACAGGCATTTCTAGCTGATTGATATTTTCTGGATCTGATGGTGATGTTTATTTCAGCAACCGGAGTACCGCCTGCAAATCCAACGAAAGTCAGAGCTACAATTGGAACCAGAACCACAGACAAGTGTACCTTGCCAAAACTTGCAGCTTGCTACCTATTTCCTGGACTTGGTTATACATCAGTGGACAAGTAAAACTTGCCAATTATCAGATATTTCTGGTCATAGTATTTTACTTGATTTCTTGTGGAATTAAATATAAAACTGTTTAACTGCTTAACCTAGGAACCGTGCGACGTACTTAGCGTCCGATCATAGTCGGGTGCCAACCCCGTACGCGGTGTTGGGTACGTCACTTAGAGTTGGACATTCGATACCCTTACTCTTGGTACTTGTCCTATCAAGTACACCTGAACCCAGGATACTTGACATTATTCATGAGACAGAATCCTCTTGAGATATTCACGATGATTCTGTATAGGATACAGGTTATGACATGGACAGTTTATTCCTAGACATTATATGACTGCTGCATTAGATATGATCTTGCGTGTCATGGACATGAGACGTGGATTACATTGGGTGGGGAGAGACACACAGGCTACAAGCTGTTTTCATATATATATATTATTAGTGTGAGGTCGTAGACTCTCCAACAGAGCTAGACCCTTTACGTGTTATTACTGCTACCGGCTCCCCGACACAGAGCTTGTAGCGGTCTCAGCCTGAGTTCTAGTGCTGCTCTCAACTTGCATTTATCACTTAGCTGGTTACATAGTTTACCCCGCTGTTTCATTTAATTTCTGCACTGCTTATATTTTGGCTTGTATTATCTGTACCTTGCTATGTCCCCTGAGGACCTGGAATGGATGATGTCCCCAGGTATAGCCGAAGAGATCCATCCAGAGCTATACCGTACAGGAGCACTTCCAGGAGCTGTACCAGGACCTGAGGACGAGCTAGCACCAGAGGACTTCTCCTTAGCAGTGGCTGTATGTAGTCAGTTATTTCCGTTTCTATTTCCAGTTCCTTTATTTCCTGTCTATTTGCTTGGATGTATCAGACAAAATCTCGGATTGTTCACCGAGATATTTATTGAGATTTGATAGTTATTCTATTATATTATTTCTGGCATTTAATCTGTGATTATCTGTTGTGGATGAGATTAGATTAGTCTGTGACCTGTAACATTGGATCTATTTTCTGCTAGACTACAGCTTAAGCATGCCCTGATGGATCCATTAAATTGGATTGTCCATCGGTGCGTGCTGCTGGCCATTGCCACGCTTCTCTAGTCCCTCGTCATTTTGGGTCTGGGGCGTGACAGCTTTTATAGCCTAGTATTTACAGACCTATGTTGTTCTTTTGGTCTATTCAAACGGATTTATTATTGGGCTGCAGACTGATGATGCATATCGTTCTTTCTTGAGATTATTTACCATGGATTGAGATTTAGTTTTAGTTGTTGCATGTTAGAAATAGAGTATTAATTGGATCACTTGACCATGGAAAGCGTAAGTGCGCTTCGTCGGGTCCATTAAATTGGAAAGCCCTACGGAGTCGTACCAGCTGGCCATTGCCACATGTCTGGTCCCACGTGTTTTGGGACTGGGGAGTGACAACCCCGCTCATGACACTCGTGTTTGCTTTTGCAAATTTGACTTGGATTTCATATATATACATTCTTGCTTAGTTTAACTTGGTTTTATCATTGGACAGGGAAGGACAAATGGTAAGTTGGTAAGTCTCGCCGTGTTACTCTTATATCGCACGACGCACTGCCACACGAGTTAGGATTTTCATTATGCCATAAAATTAATCCTAATTAATCCTAAGGCAAGACTAGAAAGATATCTTAATAGATGGTGTACGGAACCTATATAACGTGTTTGGATTTGTAGAGAGGGAGAGAAGTCTCCCCATCAGTGGATTCATGTACTGATAACCCACCAGATTGCTTACACGATGCAGGAGAACCTCATTCGGTGCAGAAAATTCTTTCGTGCGTGCTAAGACGTGGAGTTCGCTCTGGAGCCTTGGAGCGTTGTGCCCGGAACTGAAGCGCATATACAAGACATAATGTTGGAACATCGCCTATGTATCATTCCACAATTTTAGCTACTTGGCACGCTTTTATTGTTTTGAGAGAGGGACTTGAGTGACTTGTAATCTCGGCCTAGCGCCGCTTGAAATACTTGTGAAATATCAATAAAGTGTCAGTTTTACTTCCATACTTGTGTTATTCAATGCTTTCGCTATGACGACTCTGTGAACTTGTTACCAATCGTCTGTTCATTTCTTATTCCGCTGCATTCGGACTATCTGTGCGACTTTGTGGCTTAGTTATTTTGCTGCATGTTCGGATCTTGGCATTGCCCGGACGCAGCTTATGCTCGTGCGACATCACATCCAGATGAGAACGATTGTCCTGCGAGAGCGCTGGCGCGGTGATTCGCGCCCAGCGGGGACGGTTGATTCCTGCGGGAGATCGGGACATGACAGCGGATGATAACCAAGGTGGTGACTATCGATAAACTTAAGTTGTGCTCATCTTCAGTTGGTATCCAAGGATAGTAGGATCGAGATTGGCTGCTGCATTGATCAGGATGTGAAGACTGATTAATATTTGTCTTCAAGTGGGACATTGTTAATGCTTTCCAAAGACTTTTACAATTTCAATGAGGAGAACAACTCACTTTGGTTGCACAACTTACAATGGGTCAAAAGTGCAAGTCCCACGCTTAGATGAACCTTCATGTTCATTGATGATCCTTCATGTTCATTCTTGTGCACTATAAATAGGTGGCTTCCTATTCATTTGAGAACACACAAAAATTATCAACTACAAGCAATATTCTCTTCAAGTGTTAGGCAAAAAATTGAGAGTGCAATTTTCAGAGTTTCTTCTTGAATTGAGAAGTGTTGTGAGTTATGAGTGTTTGTAAACACTATAATTTTTTCCCTTATAGTGAAAGTCCTGTAGCAGCCCGTGGAAGTAGCAAGTGTTGGGTGAACCACGTAAATATTGTATCTTTTATTTTTGCTCTATTTGTTAATCTGGTTGCAGGTATTCCCTAACAATAGCGACGAAAAAATGTATTTTAATTTTGATAATTCAGTCGCTAAAATAATGTATTTTTGTTGTGTCCCAATACTTCATAATCCTCCATATAATATGACACAATTATGAAAGAAAAAAATTAAGTTACACTCCCACTTTATTTATCCATATTTAATGTGCACCCTACATGATTATCATAATGTATGGCGCATTTTACTTTTGACGGAAACCTTTTGACGGAAACCGTCTCCAACTAACGATCAACTCTTTTGACCAAAAAATTTGAAAAAAAAAAAATCTTCCTTCGTACACGGCAGAGAAGAGAGGGAGGGGGGAGCTGGAAAGAGGGAAGAAAAATATTTCGGTCAAAAATTAACAATCAAAGTAATTTACTGTTATTTTTCGTTAAAAGTAAAAGGTATCATATATTATGATAATCGTGTCGGATACACCTTCAATATGAATAAATAAAATAAAATAAAACTCTAATTTTCTGTAAAAAAAGAAAAATGAACGGGGGAAACATACCGATCAACGCTTCCTTCCCAAGAGTCCACTTGTTGTGCTTGAAAAAAAAACAAAAAAATACAAAAAAAAACATAAGGAAGGAGAAACTGTAAGAAAAAACAAAAAATCTGGGTTGACAATGAAGTTACTGAATGTACGCATTTAGAAGTCAGTCAATTAATACAAAATAATAACGCCAATAGAGAAGGGAATAAACGTTACGTTCGGATAATTAATACATACATAGTTACATACAGTGACGGATTAGACAGTGAGCAGATGATTATGAAGTATGGGCTTCGTGGTCGTGTCCTTTTCTTCGAAATAGCTGTCTGAAAATGAGTGGCCTCAACAGTCAAATTTATTTGACTCAAAGACAATTACTTAGGAGATAGGACATGATTTGCTCTCCTACTTTTAAGAAAGGTGGTTGTCATCATGCGCTCTAAGAAAACATGTTAACACAATAATACATGTACACTTTATATTAATATTTTTATCAGCTCATTTATAAATATATATATTTTGTATTTATCATCGAATTTAATTGATTCTTGTGGTCAGTGAGAAATGGTATAATCTTTTATGGTTGGACGGAGATTTTGGGATCAAACAACAGAGGAGGTGTGGGAGCAGTGGGCCCAAATGCCATGCAACACAGTGTGCGTAAAGTCATATGCGTATCGTCGGACATCTTAATATATATATATATATATATATATATATATATATATATATATATATATATATATACATTTGAAGTGAATAATGCATTAATAAATGTGTTTGTTGAAGTATCAATATAAAATACACATTCATCAATGTATTAACATATGTACTTTGAGCGTATATTTACAAAATCCCCAAAAAAGGCTTGTTTTGGAATTATAGCACTCAAAATTTGCAAAATCGTAACCCAAGAGAATCCCATTAGGAAGTTGGGGAAAAAACTTCGAAGAACTAATGATTTGGTTTAGCTATAATAAAGTTCTTATCTTCAATTGATATTACCCTCATGTTAGATATAGGATATTGAGATTACCCCAATGTTAGATCAAAAGTCGAGAAGATTCTCCTGAAAGTGTCGTTAAAAATTTATTAACGACACTTTCAAAACTCATTAGCGACACTTTCGATTCAGGGGGATTTTCTCGACTTTTGATCTAACATGGGGGTAATCTTAATATCCTATATCTAACATGAGGTAATATCAATTGACCCTATCTATAAAGAAAATCATGTGTTTTTTGGTTTTAAAAACGTTAGGATTCCCGTGTCATAATGTTGAGGATTTAAGTTTGATGACACAAAGTCAAACTTTCTATAGTTCATATTCATTGAATTTGAATCGATATTAATATTCATTGGTTTTGAACGAATCTTCATATTCATTGGGTTTCAACGAATCTTCAGATTCGTTGAATTTTTGTTGTGACTGTTCGATCATATTCGTTCAATTTCATATTCGCTTTGACTGTTGAAAAAGATATATATGTTCATAAAAATGCACGAGGATTTCTATAAATACATGAGTATATCCAAGCCTAAAACATCACAAACAATCACAAGCATAACACAAAATTATTACTACTCAATAGTTTCAAGAAGAAGAGATTCAGATTTGTTATCGGCATCTTTTGCTCAAGGCTTTGTTGTATTCTAGGGGGAGTATCTGTCCAAATCCGCCAGCAAACTCTTTCCAAGTGGGGACAAACAACTTTATAAAGAAATTTTTTGACATACATATACGCGTCAAAGCTATTTTCATTTTGTCTCTATTATTTTTTCTAACGATTTTAGAATGTTATTCCTCTACTACTATGGAGACTAAGACGAACATGGGTTCGATCAAAGTAATGAATCATGATATGATCAAACTTTGATCAGTTTAATGGCAAGATTTATTCTTTTCGGTAACGAGAAGAAGGTTTGTAAATTAAATAAATATGGCTTGAAACAAACACCAAAAATGTTGGCATGAAAAGTTTGATTCATGAATTTTATCAATTAGATTTGTTCATAATAGTGTCGATAGATGTATTTATTCAAAATTTACAAAATAATATGGTATAATTGTATGTTTTTATGTTAATGATATGCTTATTATTGGATCAAATATGTTTGGCATTAAGTTATTAGCTTCAGTCTTTAAGATGGAAGACTTGGGTGAAGTTGATACTATCTTAGGTATTACAGTTGAAAACATGATCGAGGATATGCTTTAAGCCAAAAATGTTACATTGAAAAAATGTTGTCCAAATTTAAGCATCTTAGTTTTGAAGAATTTAACACTATTTTTGATTCAAGTGTTAAATTGACAAAGAATTTAGGTAGGACAATTGCTCAACTTGAGTATGCTAGTGCAATTGGCAGTCTAATATATCTTATGCATTATAGTAGATTTGTTATTACTTTCGGTGTATACAAATTAAGTGGAAGATATAGTAGATTTATTATTACTTTCGGTGATATAGTAGATTTGTTATTACTTTCGGTGTTTGACAGACTCATTGATTATACAATCAAAGTGGAAGATTGAAAATGGATGTTTGATTGTACAATCAAAGTGGGAGATTGTTGAAAATTTAAGTTTGTTGAAGGAGGAGAGAATGAGATAGTTTGGTTGCTAGGAATGTTATGTAGACTGTAAAATAAATAAAAGAAAAATATGATGTATATATAGTCAGACCCAACTTGAATAGTTTTAATAGAATTTTAATTGCAATTAATAGCTGATAAATTTGCCATTTTTATATAGTCATAAACATATTTATGTTGGAAAATAAATCTCCAACGATCAGAAATTTAAGAGTCAACAAACGGTCAAAACGAAATTATGAACAACAAAATGTATTTTAGGTCTCAACCGAACCCAACAGTGAAATTCTGATTGACATTCGGCCCCCACAAATGTGGGCACGTATCTGTACACATTACATGCGTCGAACCGAACAAAGCTGAGCCGAGCAGGATAGCAGCAGCGACGCACGCATGTGGCCCATAGAGCTAGCCCACAATCAACTCACAAGTGAGAATAGGAGAAGCAATATGTGGACAAAGGTGTGTTGGCCTATCAGATTTGGGACTAAACAAATGAACTTGATTTTTTCACCAAATATTATAACACCTTCTTCTCTTAAATTTTTGTGGACTTACTCCCTTGAATCTCTCGTATGAGCTTCTTTTTGTCAAATCCCTCAAGATCTATATAAAGGTTAAGAAATCTAATTTAGGGTTTAGAAAAACTCCTAAAATACTCCAGCACTAATCATGGTCGTCCTGATTTGATCACACGGACATTATAGATGCTGACTTGGGCTCACGTATGAATTAAATCTCGATTGGCAATATAGTTCCGGAATACTACAGTGTACTGTCAGACCCTCGAAATTGTGTTCAGAAACGAATTATCCAAAAATCAGTATACCGTCTGTATGCCGTCGCCGGTATGTCGTCACTGTTGTTTGGCTCAGTTTGCGTCTTGGTTCAGCCACCGATTCTATGTCGTCTTCGTTGCAACTTCCGTCGACGCTTTACGACGCATAATATTATCCTTCTACGTACCTTGAATCGAGACCGGACCCCAACATAAAGGACCGAAGTATCTTGCAAATGCACAATCACAAACACAATACAAACAGTTGTAAACACGAGAACTTTTACGTGGAAATACAAACATGAAAAAAAAAAAATCATTGGACGGAACTCTAACTCAAAAAAAGTCTCCACAAGTTGATAGAAGCTCTCCAACTTCTTCCTCCAGATCAAAAAAGAATTAACTACAAATACTCAATGATAGAAATTAATAATAATTACAAATTATGAAGTTGTCAAAGGATAAGAACCCGAATACGATCTCATGTTAGTATCTTGAATGATCTACTCCGAATCTTCCGCTTAACTCTCTCTTAAATCTCATTCTCTCTCTCTCTCTCTCTCTCTCTCTCTCTCTCTCTTCTCGCTAACTCTTATAAAATTAAGACTTTGACATTCATATGCCTCCAAAAATATGAGATGAGTAACCCTATTAGAACGTCTCTCAAATATTCCCAAATTTCGAGACGATTCGGGAAATTTAATCAAAACATGATTCAAAACGTATTGTATTTTGAGGAAAAAACGGAACTACATTAGCATAAAAACTGGTGCTGTTTACCGATATGTCACCGACATACCAGTTGAACTGATCTTTTCCTTGGTTGAACATGGCATTGTATCGAATCCCATGGATCCTTTCGAATCTTTTTTCAGGCAAGAATAACAGTAGTCACACTCCCGTATATTTTCCACATGGCAAGAAACCACCCCCAATAATTGCCAAAGACACAATCCACTGCCACGTCATAATACTTCACAATCACTATCAAAAAAAAGTGTGAGTCCCATAAACTCACAGTAATACTTGAAAACACATCAAATGTCATCCACTACACGCCAAAATCTAACTCAAGGTTAAGTCCTAAAATCCTGAGTAGGTAGGATACAAGTACAAGATTACATTGTTTTTTTTTTTCGGGATACGACGTTCATAATTAATCATATTGATTTCCGGGATTTTAGAAGCAACTAATAAACTTCGAAAATCCTAACAAAAATAATATCAAAAAAAGGTCTTAATTACAATAATTATCTCCCATGGAGACGACACGTCAGTTTCAGTTTCAGTTTCAGTGCTATTTATCCTCCGTTCTGTCCTTAAGGCACAGTTGTATACATAATCGGAAATGATATTTTTGTCCTGTCGTGGATGGGATGACTACACGTGGCATGCAGGCCCACACCTTGGTCCCTGTACCATCACCCATAAAGGAGAGGGCCCCAGAGGGATCCTTGTCCGAAATCAACCAGCTCGCCGTCGTCGTAACAACTCATCACCTGCGGCGGGGCCAGCAGCAGCGCCTCCGACAGCTCCATCCACATCTCCGGCGACTCCATCGGCCCCCACTCGCCGATGTCGCAGCTCGCGGGGCCCGAAACCGGCCCGGACCCGGCCCAATCCAATGCCGGGGCCCCCGCGGGGCTGCTCTGCTTCGCCTGCAGCGCGGCCTCGAGCGCGGCCGACCGGATGTGGGCCGGGTCGGAGCTCTTGGGCTTGGGCAGCGCGCCGGCGGAGGCCGGGAAGTTGAGCCTGGCGTCGTGGCCCCTGAGCCAGAGGGCCGCGACGTCGTGGGCCGCCGCGGCCATCTCGGGGGACTCGAAGCTGCCGAGCCAGATGCGGGTCTTCTTGCCGGGCTCCCTGATCTCGGAAACCCACTTCCCCCACTTCCTCTTCCTGACCCCAATGTAAGTCGCAGACTCGACTACTGCTGCTTCCATATTAGTCAGAGAGAGGTGTTACAGTGTGTGTGTGTGATGATGCAATGGGAATCAGTAACGGAGTTTATATAGACGAGGAAGGAGGGACTACAGCCACAGGGAGAGCAGAGGTGGATGGGTGGAGAGTGCACGTGAGCTTCCGAGAAGTTGCTACATAAAAAAAGAGAGACGGCGATACGATCGCTTCTGCGCCCGGTCCAATTCGACCCGGCCGGCTAGAACCATGTTTTAAAGCCGTCCAACAGTCCGAGCCGGCTCGGTCTAACCTTGAAGGGCCGTCATTCTCTGGCTAGAGTCTAATTTGAAGGGGTGCAAAATAAAATGTTACATTACATATGTCAACGAAATTGGGATAGAGTGGGATTAAATTGTTCTGGTTACAAATAAAATAGAGCAGAGCGCACGCAGTTGAATATAACTTGGATGGACCATTTGAATAGTTTATGGTTCGTTCGGACAAAGCATTCCACACACGAGTTTCTGAACAATATGTTGTGGTCCAGTCCAGTCAAATTCTTCGAATGATCAAAAACAACTATCATCGGATCGAATTGTCTGTTAAAACGTGTTCCACCAAATTATAAGGTCTAGAGTTGTCTTAAGATATCATATTGAAAGAAAATGCAAAAAAACAAAAAAAAAAATATTATTATTATTATTATTTCAATGACCTGTTTAATTATACATGAGCTTAATGACGGACGACTTTGTCTAACAAGAAAAAAAAATTAGAAAAAATAAAGCACTTCCGGCAATCGATTTTTTTTTTATTTTATCGATCCAATCCTGTTGATTGCAAATTTACAGGATATTAGTGACGGACGAATCCGCCGTCGAGTTGTCGTGACGTTTTTTTTTTTAAATTAGGGCCGTCGGAGACGATATAGGACAAGGAAAGCCGAGAGGGACGCAGTCGAGAGGGAGAGAGAAAGGGTCGGATCGGCTATTTTTTTTTCCTAGGATGAAGCATTATTAAACTTAAGGAGGTACACACTAAATTTGAAGAGATAAATTTTTTCCTATATATTCCTACTTTTGAGAGAAACTAGAACAAATTAGTTATAAGATCTTGTGGTACCCTAAAACTTTTAAGTTCGTCATCAATTGGTCTCAACACATATTCATCATCTATTGGTCTCAAGACATTTTTTCGATGAGTCCCTCAACCATCTGACACTTCTACTCCATTGAACATGATTATATATTTTGTAAAATTTACTTATAGACTATATATCCAACATGTTGTTGTTTAGACTACTATACTCCAGGTGGGAGCATTATTCGGTCTTGGACCAAAAATCGAATCAAATCAAACAAACGATTCGAATCGGTTTGAAAAAAGATCAATTCGATTTCGGGTTCGAAAAAAAAAATTTTATTACGTTTAAATTTCTGTGCAAAACCGAAAAAACTGAATAAGATTTATTCAAATATATAAATACTCCAATTATATGCATATTCAAACTGAATAAGATTTATTCAAATATATAAATACTCCAATTATATGCATATTCTGTGATTATATTTTGAAAACAACAATTCTATGTATTTGTTTTGAAGTCCAACTTTGGACACAACTTTGAAACACAACAAATGTATGTATACAATTATAACTTTTAATATAATTTAACCACGATTACAACTTTTGGATTCGATCCATTAAACAATAATAATAGTCCAACCGAATAACCGAATAGCTTATTCGGTTCGATTCGATTTCGATTTTAAGCTAATTTTGATTCGATTTCTGTTTTGAAAATTTAAATTTTCGGTTCATTCATCTGCAATGTGTCTACAGTGCACTAAAATACTCTCGTGGTGACATTATTATGTCGCAAAATGTGGCTACTGAATTGCAACTACAAGGTGGATCCGTTCTCTCGTTAACTAAAATTTGTTAATTCCCGGTCCAATTTTGGATATATGGCCAGCGTGCCCGACCACTCAAACGGTCCAAAAGGTCAAACCGGACCGCACTCTCCGTGTCGGTCCACATCCTCCCGGTTGGTTGAACCGCCGCATGGTCCAAGTTTACTAAATCACATCACACCAAACTCTGAGTGCTTATACTGAGCTCATGCAGTGTACCAATTAATTGCGATATTCCACACAGAATAGAAGATTGATGTTGATGCATAGGTGTCGAGTACAGCTGGATAGTGTGGGTTTTGACTCTCGACCGGGTCTGGTCTGGAAAAACCGGCAGCTGACGGTTTGACCGGTTGCATGCACGGAATGTACGAACACAGCACGGAGTACAATGAACCGAGTGAGGGGAGAGGTGCATTGCCAGCGAAATGCACCTGGGCTTTTCAGACTGTGTCAGATTTTTATTAAAGATGATGACGTTGATTGGCTATTTTTATTATTTTTTTATTGATTTGTGTACATATAATATGTTACTTTAGGTGGTTCATGTGACTAGAGATTTTACTAACGGACAACATTCAAATCTTACAATAACTATTTATTATTATTATTACCGATTCTTGCGAGCTCGAATTCTGACTCGGACTTGGACAAATGACGCAAAGTGGAGTTGGCGCAACCAACATCGAGGCTACATAAGGCGCAGGAGGAGTGGTGTGGTGGGGGCAGCGAGGCAGCGGGACTGCAAAAGGCAGTCGTGTAGTGAGGTTGTTGAGCAACTGGGATGCATGGTAGCTCCGCCAAGCTGTAGCCAACAACTGGATGTTCAGTTTAGTAACTGTAATATTTATTAGAGTTACTCCATATTTTTCGTCCACTTATTTAGTAGACGATTACAATTGATCATGGAATTACTACCCTATATAAGAGAGCGCCAGCACGTAATGTTTAAATAAGAAAAAGAAGAGGAGAGAAATTTGAGAGTTTTACTCTCTAGGCAGTAATTTTTTTTTTTTTTCAACAATCCTCAAGCGCTTGTTCGAGAGGATTCATCAATGCATATGTAGCTTGTCTGAATTGTACAATCAAGAAATGTGACAAAAAATGTTCCATAAGTTCTTCAGAAGTTGCTGGTTACTAAACATTACTAAAAACTAATATATATATATATATATATATATATATATATATATATATAAACTCTCTTTCTAAACCTTTCAAAACAAAAGTTTTATCAACCAAACTCTCTCTTTGTGTTTTCTTTATTTTTATATATGTTTATAAATAATACTATTAATTCATCCAAAGTGATTCTCCAAACTATTCATTCTTATGTGACAACTGGCATGACAGTTAATGTGGCAGCTGAGATGACAAATTTTAAAATTAAAATTAACATTAAAGTTAAAAATAAAAATAATATTAATATTAATAAAAAAATGGATGATTTTTTTTTTGTTTACAATTTGCCATGTCAACTGCCATGTTAGATGTCAAATAAAACTATATTAACATGCCACGTCGGCTGCCACATAAGAAAGAATAGTTTGGAGGGACACTTTAGAAGGATTAGTAACATTACTCTATGTTTATATAGCTTAGTTGACTATGTTTTTTAGATAAAAATAAGACTTATTTGTAACTTGGTACCCACAACTATTCTTGTTTTCAATTTTATACCTTAAACTTTTTTAATCAACAACTTGTACACGGTCTGTCGCCGATATCGCCACTGTTTCCGCTGTCCGCCGGGAGGGGGGGGGGTGCAGGGGTAGTTTTAAATTTTTTATTATTATAGGATATTAAGTTAAAAATATTCAATAATTAATGGTATCAAGTTGTTAAGTAAAATTATTGAGGGTATCAAGTTGAAAAACAGAAATAGTTGATGGTATCAAGTTGAAAATAAGCCTAAAAATAAACTAACAATTTAGTAACTAAAAGTCAAATCACTTCACCTAATAAAAATCTGACAATAAAAACTAATCAACTAAATCATATCCATTTATCGAATTCGAGTTATTCTTGTGGTTACCGAGAAGAGATATAAGATCCTGGTTGGGTGGCAGAAGATCAGTGATCGAGCCACGGAGACGTATTATTCCTTTTATTTATAAATTGTGAGAGTTGAGGAACAGTAGACCCAAAGATATGTAATACAGTATGTACAAAATTTTGAATATTAAGTCGGATTCCGAATGTTATGTCAAAAAAAAAAAAAAAAATCATACTCATTCATGTTTGAGTAGACACAACTGTTGGTCCTACACTACACCATTCTCTCCCTTGGAAACTTTACTATTGAACATGCGATGATGATTACGTGAAAGCAACGGAGTCGACTGTTGCATTGTACATCTTCTGGGACACATAATTGATGGAATTCCTAAAACTTGAAGCTATACAAGAAGTTCACTTGGCCACTATGGTGGTACTGATGGTCGTGGAAGCTTGCTCGATGGACCGGTCGAGGTGATATCAATATGTCACATC
Source organism: Iris macrosiphon (assembly GCA_036927795.1). Taxonomy (NCBI): domain Eukaryota; kingdom Viridiplantae; phylum Streptophyta; class Magnoliopsida; order Asparagales; family Iridaceae; genus Iris; species Iris macrosiphon. The sequence continues at coordinate 57,827,691 of JAYESA010000009.1, forward strand.
TCGATCTTTTGTTGGAATCGGTCGTCCCTGTTAGGCACGAATCACCGTGCCAGCGCTCCCGCGGGACCATCTTTTTCATCGGAACATGATGCCGCAAGAGCCTGTAGTTGCGTCTGCGCACGACAAATATCGAAACGACCGTTGATAACTAGTTCACCAAGTCGATATAATGGAAACATAGAATAAACACAAGTATGAATACAAAACAACTCTCTATTGATAATGAATAAGATTACAAGCGGCGCTAGGCCAAGATTACAAGTCGCTCAAGCTCTATCCCTCTCTAAGAATGAAGACGTGCCAAACGGCTAACAACTTGGGATGATACATAGGCGATGTTCCAACATTATGTCCTGTATATGTGCTTCAGCATCGGACGCAACACTCCAATGCTCCAGAGCGAACTCTACGCCTTAGTGCGCACGAGGGAACATTTCGCACCGAACGAGATTCTCTCCACCAGTGCATTCATGTACCGATAAACTTGATAAAATTTCGAATTTAGACAACCTAATCATCTGATAACTCTCAACGTCATTTTTTTTCTTCTTCTTAGAAGCGGGCTAGTTTAAATTCAACTTAAATCTATATTTACATCAATAAGAATCACGAGACAAAGACTCCTAGGATGTAGCTTAGTGGTAAAGCTACGGAACATTTATCGAGTTGTGAACTTAGTTGACACTATGATAAACCTTTTTTATTTTTTTAATTCATCAATTCGATTTATATTTTATTATTCATGAAAATTGATATGATCAATATAAAATTTTTAATAAGTAGAGAGTTTGAGAAAAGATTTTTAAATGTGTGTTCGTGCAAAGAAAATATTTTAACTACTTTATCAAGTAAACGGCAACAATAACTTGTACTAGGAACCAACCATTATATATTCAAAACTTTTGAAAATATTAAAAAACAAGTCTATAAATTAAGGACTTCAAAATTTGTTTAGACTAGTCTAATTTTTTTTAGTTATTTACAAATTTATCATAGAAAAAATTGATGCAGGCTAGTCCAATTTTTTTAGGACTGTCAAAAAAATTGACAGTCCTTCTTATTGGAAGAACTGTCTAATTTTTTGACATCCTTTTTTTTATTGGAAGGACTGTCAAATATTTGGACATTCCTTTCTACGAAAGACTGTCAAATATTTCGACAGGCCTATTATTATTCTAGGACTATCAAATATTTCGATAATCCTAATTTCTTAGGACTGTCAAATATTTCGACAGTCTTCCTCCGCCTCCGCTTCTCTCCTCTGCCTCCTCTTCCTCCTCCTCCTTCTCTGCCTCCTTCTATCCTCGACCTCCTCCGCCTCCTCCTCCTCTCCTCTTCTCCTCAACCTCCTCCTCCTCTCTCGACCTCCTCCTCCTCTTCTCCTCGATCGCTTCCTCTCCTCAGCCTCCTCCTCCTCCCTCGAAGTCGAGTTTCGTCGGAGTTCGTTGGTGGGAGCGTCATATTAGGTTGGGAAGAGGGATGTGGACAGTCCCAAAGAAAATTTTGGATTGTTTGCTTGTTCCATACTTTGGTGGGTCCCCCCCCTCCCTCCTTCCACCCCCCTCCTTCCGCTCTCCATCTCGATTCGACGATGACGAAGACAACAAATCCACTACCTGAATCGTCTTCACCACCCCGCTCCTCCGCCGTGAGATCCACCACCTGGAGGAGTCCGTCGCGAGATCCACTGCCAGCTCGTCCGACACGAAAGCGGGACACGTGTTCCTCTCGAGGATCCGCCTCACCGCCGCCTCGTCCCAGAGCACCGGCTCCCCCTGACCGCCACGTGTCTGTAACCTTCTCCACCGTCGCCCACGACCCCACCGGCCTGACTGGCGTCGGCGCCACCACTTGCCACGTGGGAGCGCCCGGAAGGCCCGGAGGAGCGGCCACGTGTCCTTCGAAGGGCGCGACCGACGAGGCCTTGTCCGAGCTCGTCGTAGGCGCCGGCTCCTCCTTCCTCTCCGGAGTCTCCAACAGAAATAGTAGACAGGAGACCGGTGGGTCGGGATCACCTGGAGATCGACGAAGCCGGACGAAAGTCAGTGGTCAGGCGTTAGAATCGAAGGCGGAGGCGAGGTCAGACGTCACCGGACGACGACCAAGGACCTCTGCTGCTTGTTAGTTCTTGATGTCTCCGTCGTCGAGGAAGGTCCCGTTGCCGTGCTTCTCGAGGAGGAGGGAGAGTTGGACCGGTCCGCGACCGAGGACCTCCGTCTCTTGCTAGTAGATCTCAAGCAGATTCAGAGAATCCCAAATTGTCATTTTTGGGGGTTATATTTGTGATGTTATTCGCCAATTAGAGCCTATTTTAGTGTTGGAAGAAAAATATTGTTTGATTTGGACATGTTGCAATCGAGTGTGTTGAATGGATCTTCGGCTTGGTTTCATCTATTTTTATTGAATTTAGGATGAACATTTGTGATGTTATTCGTCTATTACATCTATTTATGTTTTTTTTTTTTTGTGATTATATTTGTGATGCTCTTCACCTAAGTGCAGTTTTTATAAAATTTTAACGAAAAATTATTTTCTATAAAATTATTTTATCAAACAGAAATTTTTAAGTTTTGTTTCTGAAACTATTTTTCAGATGAAAGTAACTAAAAACAAATTTAAAATCTATACTCAGAAAATAACTTTATAACTTACTTTCAGAATAAAATTTTAGAAAACCTATCCAAATGGACCCTTAAGTCCCCACTGCTTTATACGTGGATCGGTCATTGGCATAGAACTTTTACCTTGATTTAAATTTCTCAGATAATTTTTTTTTATAATCTTTTAGAGGGCAATGATGCAATTTTAGAATTATAACTTATGTTTATGTTGTTGTTGTATGATATATGATATGATCCTTTCATCCTATGTATAAGTCTCCTAAATCTATTTTTAAATAAGTTTCATAAACCTTGTTATTCGCTTAGAACTCTCTAAAAAGCTTGTTAGACAGCAAAAAAACTTAGAAAAACTAAATAAAACAATCCAAACTTTTGTCTTGCAAGAAAAAATTGGATGGCGAGAGGAGGTAGAGGAGATGGACGAGTATGATATCACAATTACATCTTATGGTTGGAGATGAACGATAAAGAAAAAAAGAAAAAAAAAAGATGAGAATAAAATGGAAAAATAAAATAATAATTATGCTAAAACTGATGAAATGGTTTTTTTATATGGTAAAGATCAGACAAGAACTTGTATTTTCACGAGTTCTAAGAAATTAGCAAGATTTAAGGAGTTTATGTAAAAATATAATATTTTGGATTATATACACTAATATTTTCTATTTTTAAAAAATAAAAAATAAAACATAAAACATAAAACATAAAAAATATTTGTATACTTATTTAAAAAAAAAATTGTATAATAAACATAAAATATATAAAAATTAGTGTATATAATTCTATTTAAGGAACTTGTATAAAACAAAAACCCAAACGAAAGAATGTCATCCATTTGTTTGGACTTGCATATCCATTCCTTTCTGTTTTTTTTTTTGAGCGGGAAGTGATGCGGAGCTCCACTTCCTTCCCTCTCTCCTCCGACCTCGCCCTCACTTCCCGACCCCCCAAAACCCTACAACCCAGGGTTTCTCTCGGCACCTCCTCCTCGACCATTGGCACTCCACGTCTCCCCTCCCGGCGAGCTCGCCATGGCTCCGTCCGCCTCCCAAGGAACTCTTCGGCTGGAGTTGGTGCGAATCGATTCCAAGTATCGGAAGCCGATCAGTTGCAGGTCTCCTCCACCACTTCCGGCTACGTCGTTAGGGAATTCTACGATGGGATCAACCGGCGCGATCTCGCCGGAGTGGAGGATTTGATCGCAGAGGACTGCGTCTACGAGGACCTCATCTTCTCCCAACCTTTTGTCGGCCGAAAGGTTGATTTCTTACTTCTTGCTTTGTTTCTAGGGCAGTTTTGGCACCTATTTTTGGTGTGTCCTAGTGTATCTTGGAGTCTCTCTGGCGTGTCCTATACGTGCCCGACACAACATGATACAGACACATCATGGATTGTTGGACTGAAGTGTCACTTAAACTCCTCTACTTTTGTTCTATTTTTCTTTCTTTTAATTCAATTACTTGGAGTGACGGGCAATTAAGAAACAATACGTCTAGAAAATGAGCCTGGGTGAAATAAAAATGCTAAGATGGATGAGCAACAATACATTAAATGAGACGATAAGAAGTGAGTATATTTGTGGTAAGTTGGACGTGATGCCAATTAAGGATAAAGATTGAGAACAAATCGTTATAGGTGGTTTGGACATATTGCAAAGCGCACCAGTAGATTTACACTAGTAAGGAGGGACAAGATAGTAGTTAAAAGGAGCTGTGACGTGACTAGAGTTGGCCTGACCTAATATGGGTTGAAACCATAAAGGACATGATTTTTTGTTGGTGCTAGTAAGGACATACCCTTAGCAAAGTTGAATAAAAAAAAGGGAATGAAACACCCAACCCCAAAGTTTGAGCTAAAGACTTTGTTGTTGTATGTTCGGTTATATTTCCTGGAATTTGGACCAATGCGCTATTTTTGGTTTACGGGCATTCATGAACTGGAATCCCATTTGAGAATCATAGTTCCCAACTATGTTGCATGGACACAGACTCGACCCGTCACGTTTCATACACGGCGACATGGATTCAACACTTATTTTGGTGTGTCCTAGTGTAGTTCAGAGTGTCTGTGGTATGTTTGATACATATGTCACATACATGACACGTCACGTACATGGCATGAACTTTTTTAGTGTCCGTGCTTCTCAGGTTCCCAATTATGAATACAAAAATTGTTGAATTAGAACTCTCCTTTATGTGCTAATTCCAGTTCATGAAGTGGAAATCAACAAAGAGACTACAAAGTCACAATGGTAACTTTCATCATCAACATGTCCCAAATTTGTGTTGGCTGTATGAACCTTTTCTTCCATTCAACTCTGTTGAGGGCAAGGTTCACAATATAGGTATCAAAGTCAGTATAAGATCTTTCCTATAAGTATTGCTATCGACACTTTTAATGATTTCGGATCGGAGTATTGGGTTCTTCGTTTCGGCAAGACAACAATGATAAAAAGTATTTATAAAGCTAAAAGCATTTAATACATATTTAGACGTAGTTTTAAATATTATATGTTGTTTTTTGTTAGTTTTAAATGGAATACTATTCAACATTACTAAATTGTTCAACCACAATAGATATTATTATTTATTTACTTGTTCTTAGACATAGTATAACCACAATAAAATAAATAGTTTGAAGGGCAAATATTAACATCGATTAATGTTATGAATTTATAGATATACACCTATCATTGTGTTGATACTATGTTTCTATTCGCTCTCTTTCATTCAGTTCTTCTGTGTGGAATTGAATGGAAAAGAGACCTCCAACACATCAGTATGGCTGGTATCATATCCGGACAAAAACCGATGCGATATGGCCAATACTATCGGCTGATATTGTGAACCATGGTTAAGGGCCACGTCCTCTGTAAGACTTAACAAAAAGCAACAATGGTAACTTTACCTTTGAAAAATACTAAGGTAGTTGTTTCCAATATAAGTTTGTTTGCTCAATTCAAGCCAACCAATCAAGTAAAAGAACTGGAGTATGACAACCAAACAAATGGTTTTGGAAATTCTTTCTTTTCAATTTCAACTTCAAGACCACCTGTTGCCTTACCGCTTGGCCACACCCCATTTAGATTTATTCTATGAGTTCATGAAATCTAATTAACAGTGAACAAACAGGCTGAGATACAGAGATACAACACCATTGTATAGTTGGAATAGAAGTATATAGCAATATTATTCCTCATTGTTGGTGATAGAATCTAGAGCAAAAAATGTAGCAAAGGCACTTGCTAAATTAGTTACAGGAACCTGTAACATAAGCTGTGTTGCATACGCTTCGTAGGAGGCTGCATGTTTTATCTCTCAATTACGAGATTGCTGTGAATATTGTCACTCTTCATTCTTGTATTATCTAGTAGCTCTCAAAAATATTTCATGTCATGGAATTCAGATTACTATGGGGAGAAACCATTTGCAAGAGGGCATCGCTTGACACAATGATAATATTTGGTTTTGCATCCTGGAGGATATGGCTTGCCCTCCCCAGACCCTACATTAGTAGGAGCCTCAGGGCATTAGGTTGCCCTTATGTCGAGAAACCAATTTTGTCATTAAGATAAATAAATTATATTAATCATGAGAATGATAATTATCTTCATCCTCCTCACATTTTCTTGTCTACTGTTTTCCAATTGTTAACAAGGTGGTATCTGAGCTAGAATTTGGTGAGTGAAACAATTAATGAATCTAAATCAATGGTCTATGCTTATTGATATTAAGAGTAAAAATGAGCGAGGAAAGATATTTATAGACTTGCCAAGATTAGGTATGAAGACTAAATATTAGTAAAAAGAAAAGAATACAAGGATAGGTAGCAAGTTATTTTTACAAGATGCCTAGCTTCAGAACAGTAAGATGTGATGCAGGTGAAGACAATATTATAGATAACGAATAAGTGGTATACTTATCCTAGTTTTCTGAATTCTAATTGATTAATATTGGTTGATAAATTATATTTATGAACTAGGCATACTTAATATCCATCCTTAATCAATTCCAATGCAGGCTATTCTTGAGTTCTTCAAGAAGTTTACAGAATCCATCAGTGGGGACCTTCAATTTGTTATTGATGACATTTGCAATGATGATACATTGGCTGTTGGAGTTACTTGGCACTTGGGTATGTCGAATTTCTTCTTCTTCTTATTTTTTTATATAGTCAGAAAACCAAGTAGTAACTTTTCTTCATTAGTGAAACTAAAAGTAATTAAAATGACAGAGTGGCAAGGCAGGACTTTTCCATTTAGCAGGGGGTGTAGCTTCTATCGTTTGGAGGTATTAGATGGCAGGAGACAGATCATGTACGTTTCTTTCTCTTATTCCAACTTGTTTCTTAGAAGATACTAGTAGAATTTGTACAGAAGTTGAGCTTTTGAGGCATTGCATTATGAATTAGAGAAATCCAAAGATGAAATGAAGGGAGCCCCGTCAAGGTAACTGGAAGCACTAGGTTTCCTTGTGTAGAATTTGTGAAGGATATAGGCGATGACAAATTGTGTTTTTCCTCTTCCAATGTTAGGCTAAATCAAGATATCCGAAAAAGGACATCGTTTATTCTTCTTGTTTGTCATGCTGTGTCATCACTCACGATTGACTGACCAAACTTAGCAGGCTCTCAAGAATATGGCATGTAATTTCTGGAGAATTTGCTGTCACATGGTTATTATTGTAATAATTTTCATCTATGTTTGATGTCTGACCATGATCTCATCAATGTGGTTCGATAACTGCACTTGCCAATGGTTTTGTATGTATGATGTATATTATATCATATACTAATGATAACTCCTTGAATCAGTTATGGGCGAGACTCTGTCGAACCAGCCACTAAGCCAGGGGAGACAGCACTGGTATGTTTGATTCATTGGCTCAATTGGATACATGGCTCAATTGGATACAGCCATGTATTTTTCCCTAAAAAAAAGAATATATCTATTTAATATTTCAGTCTCTCTCTCTCTCTCTCTCTCTCTCTCTCTCTCTCTATATATATATATATATATATATATATATATATATATATATATCGGGATCTCCGCTCTTAAGCATTTTCGAATATTTTTTGAAATAGCAGCCGTTGTATTGTCTTTTTTGACCGTTCATATTAAATCAAAATCTTGCGAGAATGAGATAGTTTAGGAATCTAATCTGAATCGTCAAAAAAGACAATCAAATGACTACTATTTCAGGAAACATTCAGGGATGCCTCAGAGCGAAGATCCCGACCCCCCCCCCTCTCTCTCTCTCTCTCTCTCTCTATATATATATATATATATATATATATATATATATATATATATATATATATATATGGATCGGGATCCCCGTTCTTAAGTATCTCCGAATATCCCTGAAATAACTGCCGTTTGATTGACTTTTTTGACGTTCAGAATAGAGCAAAATCTCGCGAGAAATTGGGTAGTTTAAGTATCTAATCTGAACGGTAAAAAAACCAAATCCAACGACTGCCATTTCGAAAAATATTCTGAGATGCCAAAACCTAGGTCATTGAACGATGATAATAACCAAACAAAATAGGATAGAGCACATATGCCAAGATGTGCATGGAAAACCTCTCCAATGCGAAGAGGAAAAACCACAAGCCAAGTCTAATGAATCCTTGCACAGCAATGTCATTCCAACATCATTGGACCCCTTAAGCAATGGTTCAAGTTATCCCTAAACATCCCAAAAGAGAGTACAAGAGTAATAAACCCAAGAAGAACCCGAACACTCTGACAAGATTAAAATCACTCACCCTGATGATTGATCCCTCCCTGCAAATAAAAGCATTTGATGATAAGTAGTTGCCCAATCCAAACTCCCAAATCTTCTTGAGACCCAAGAGAAATCTCCAATCTCCCTTGCTTCTCTACCTGGCTGTTGGACTCAACTTCTAGAAACCCTACATAAGGAAACCACATGGACGCCTCATATAGCCTCAACTGAAACACTAAACCAAATTAGAAAACCAATCTAGTTGGCCAACTGAACCACGACAGGACTAGAATTCATCTACTGATATTTTCCTTCATGCCCCAAGTCGGTCTTCTGCTCAGTAGATCGAGCTTCTGCTACTGCTTCCTTAGGCTAGTCATTGTCCTCTGATCGAATGATCAACTGTCAGATGATCAATCACGATAGGCCTACAAATCATGAGTTCATACAGTAAATTGCTGCTCTGGGGCTGTTGTTCCCGGTGGATGGATTGAATTCTCAAGAGGGACACGCTCATCCCAACACATTGCTTACTGTGTCGAAAGCTCCTATTGATTAAGTTGAACTGTTAAAATTAATTAGTTAATGTGTTTCTATTTTTTATCCTTACAATAACTGGGATCCAGTTAATTACTAATTGCTTGGATATCAGATTACCTGGTACTGTATTTTCGTATCCTTCTCTAACAGTGAGTTTTCTTGGTGAGAGCATGCAGGTGCTTATTAGAGCAGTAACATGGATACTGCAACGATTTCCACAGCTTGCTGACAGGTTGTAATGGATTACTTCACTTTACCTGGTTTTGTATAAAGTTTCTACTTCAATAAGGATCAAAACATCTTCCGACTGAAATATTGTGATGTGTTACAAGCGAAAGTAAAGATTCCGAAGAATCTTAAGATTTGATTGTACTTTCCTTCTGATTGAATTTCCTCTATGGGATATTTGTGATATATATGCCAAGCTCCAGGTCCAGGTCCGAGCGTGTTAACTTCTCTTATTGGATACAAGGCCGACCATACACAAATCCTCTGACCATTAAATTGGTCAAAATATTCACAAAGGATTACGGGATATTTCATTAGTTCCAGTGTACTACAAACCCGTCCAGATGTGGTCCATACACCTGAATGACGAAGGTTATCATTAAGAGTTGCAGGTGAAGGACATTGAGCTTGTGAAAGTTTATACATATCATAATAGAGCGAATACGCTCACGAAAATTGTCGAGAAAAAAAATTTGACTTGCACAAAAAGGTTATCCTAATGACTGAGTCCTTCCACCTAGTCAGAAAGAGGGACATTTGTTCGGATGGTTTATTCCTATGTGGAAGATATTCCAGAGTACGATGAGTATCATTCGTGTGTTAGAGAAGCTCGAAAAGAACTCGAGGATCAACATGTTCAGTTTTTTCAGCCAAAATAGGGAACAACAGTTCAACCAACAACCAAGATGTTGCAAAAATACCGACGAACGATGAACAATACTGTATCGTTTCTTTTGTTTTTCCGAGAGCATCGTTTTGGACTGGTATTCAAATCGGTATACCAGTTTTGATAGTTCCAATTTTGAAGAGTTCCGGGAGAGGTTTTAATAGAGTTTCTCGTCCCATATTGAAGGTATACGAAGGTCAAGATTTTGACAAGAGCTTGCAATTTTCAAGGAGGAGATTTAGGAGAATTCGTGTTGTTTCGGAGGAGACCGCTAGAGGTGACTCACATTGAATCGTCTCGTTCCGGTAACGTAGTTGTGGTGATCCATAAAAAGTAAATGGATTTGCTTTTTTGGTAAAGTAAATGGATTTGCTTTTTGGTAAAGATGAAAGAAAGAACTTGTTCTTTATTTGTAAAGAATTCTTCTAATAATTAAGAACCTAATCTTTGCCAAAAGTGTGTACTGCAGTTTAGAAATTCATGTCCAAAGTACTCATCACTTCTTGGCTCCTAAAAACTATCTTAGTCATTTCGAAATCCAAAAACCATTCCGATCGATAATCAAAATTTCTTTGATATTCATTATCATATAGGTGGAAGAAATTGGAGATGAGTTTGTGTATTCTTCTATCTATTAGTTGAATTTTTCCAGGATGAACTCCGATCTTTCAGTAATTTTTTCAACATTGAATTTCAACGTCAAAAATATTTGCGATTGCATGGCTTGTGGTATTTTTATTGTGCTTTTGCAAGATTTTTCGAGTTAGTTCAGTCCTTACGAATTACATTTTACTTTGGAATGGTTTAATTCCGGGATTATTTAAATACTAGGCCATCAGGAGTAGGGGTGAGCGTTCAAATTATTCGGTTTCAACTGAATCGTAATAGTCAAGATCGAATAAATCGAAATTCTAAAAATTTAAAACCAAAATCGAACCGAAATTAGCCAAAATCGAAACCAAATAAAAATTTGGTTTATTCAGTTGGGCTATTGGTATTGTTTAATGGGTAGGATATAAAGTTGGTATCGTGGTTAAATGGTTTTAAAAATTATAATTTTTACACACAAATTTGTTTTATTTGCGTCCAAAGTTAGACTAGTTATAAAATTATCAAAATTTGGCTCAAAACACATACATAGAATTGTTGTTTTCAAAATATACACATTTTAATTACAATGTATGTATATAATTGAGAATATTTACATAATTGTATAAGTCTTATTCAGTTTTTGGTTTTTGACCGAAATCGAATTCCAAAACCAAATAAGAAAATTTAGTATTTTTAAAATCGAAATCGAACTGATTTTTTTTAAAACCGAACCGAATCTCTTATTCGATTCGGTTCGATTTTTGGTCCAAAACTGAATAATGCTCACCCCTCATCAGGAGGCCGTCTAGATGCCAGTTGCCTTGTACAACATGACTAAAGCTTTATTCCAAACTTTTGGTAGACTGTATGCATCTATCTACACCTTCTAGCTCTAAAAAGGTCATTTACTAAGTTACAAATATTTTGAGCTATCTTAAATAGTTAGGATATTGTGTAATGATACCATGAAACAGTTCAGAAGTACTAAGTTGTGTTGGATTTTTTTCGTTTTCTGTTGTGCGCTCAAAATGTGGTTATAATAGAATTGATAATTTAGTCCTACATCGAATAAAAAATAAAATTATGAGATGTAGATAATTAGAATTGGTTTAGGTCTTACATCGAAATTTTCTTTTAAGGCATCAAGTTCAATATCTTATTTGATGGACCAACTCCGGTTTGGATCATATCACGTTTCCAACAAGTGGTATAAGAGTCCATGATTACGGAATTGGTCTGGACGACTTAGAGACAACTACGCGAATTGGTTTCAAAGGTAGGTCTGGTGTGTCCAAGGTGGAGCAAGACGTTGTGGTTGGTACACAATAATGATATGGATGAACTTGTTGGTTTGGTTCTGTGGTTGAACGGATCGAGATGACAATATGTTGGATTTTCTGGATGCTCGACTGACGGTAATGAGCAAAGTGTTCGGCTAGTGGAAACGAATAAGGGTGCTCGCTAGCGAAAACGAGCAAAGATAGACGTAGTGTGCTTGGTTGCTCGGTCAGCGAAAACGAGCTAATGTGGAGATTGTTGGATTGTATCTCGTTTTCATTTAAGCGCTCCAAAGGTGGTGACAATTGAGTTGATAGTCCCACATCGGATAGGAAATAGAATCATGAGGTATAGATAATTGAAATTGGTTCAGGCCTTACAAGAAAATTTTCTTTTAACGCATATGGGCCCAGTCCAATATATCTTCTCATGTGCCAACTCTGGTTTAGGTCACACCACATTCCCAACAAGTTAATCCTATATATTTTCACATTATGCTTACAAATTGTTTTCATCGAAAGTGTCATGACTGACCGTTCTGTAGGCGAAGTATCTTTTTTTTTTTTCCAGATATCCTACGTAACATTCGGAACTTTGTACACGCTGCGTTATATGTCGTTTGGGATCACTGTCCTCCAACTTCCATCGTTTATAAAAAAAAAAAAATGTCTTCGTGATTCGATCCACTGATCTTCGGCCATCCAGCCATGATCTTATGCCTCTTCTCGGTAAGCTCGGTTAGTTACAAGCGAGAAATTCTAATATCACTACTTGAGTAATCATACGGAACATGCTCATTGTTTCGTTATCAGATAGGCTTCTTGATATAGTCCAGGCTTCTCGTATTCTTGTGTCAAATAATTCCTTCGTGCTTCGATTTCTCGTGGAAGTGCTTGTGGCATTTTAACCTCAAATTGTAATTACTGTTGAATTTTGTGGAGGAGACTAGAATAATAATAATAATAATAATAATAATAATTAACTCAATAACTTTTATATAAGAACTCAGAGACAACCAATATGTTACATTACAAAACTTAGCACTTCACTTCACTTCACTATAAAAACCAAAGGCCTGTTACATGAGCAATTCTCCTCTCTCTATGTTTCAGTGCTTTAATGCTCTCTCTAATTCCTAGCTTCCTTTGACCATCTCCAAGGGTCAACCTAATGGCGACCCTGACCTAAATTAGCTAACAATTCACAAAAAAATTGTTCCGATGGTCTATCCAATTCTTTCCCAAGTTAGGGATCATCTTAGACCATCTCCAAATGTCTACAGGACCCCTTACCTAAGTCATGTAAGAATTCACAAAAAAAAACTTGTTCCAATGTTTCTACCTAATTTTATCAAAGCTAGAGATGACCTTACCTAAAGTTAGGGACTCTCTAAAACATCTTAAATGGGTGCCATTACTATAAAATATAATATAAAATAAAATTTATTTTATCTCATAACACAAACAAATATATTAATCAAATAAATCTACTAACAAATATTAGATATTAATAAAAGAAATGTTAATAAGTTATTTTAGGTTTACTATCGGAATCCATTCTACCTTATAAGTGACCCTCTTGTAATGTCTCGCTTCGCACGGTACATTGGATTGGTTTGTTAGCCGAAGTGGCTTGTAATGTCCCGCTCACGTACTTAATAAAATGAATCTCCTTGTTGCCTTGCAACGTTCATAGATCAATGATGCATGGGAGATTGTAAGTGATAAATGAAAGTCATCAAGCATATTGTAACACTGAGAATAGAATATTGAATGACTGTAACTGTTGGGTGCATCAGTGCACGAGATTATGTAGTAAGAACTTCATATGACGAGCGAACAGTTGTGACGCGATGCCACAGAATTGTTGGTATGTGATTTGGCAGGCTTCGTATGCGAAGCGGACAGTCTCGATTTGGTACCACGGGACCATGGAATGGTCGGTATGTTTGGGACATGCGGGTCACCAATCGGAACATTGAATGAGTATGTTAATAGCGTGAGAATGATCGATTGTGCATGTAGAAATGTACCTTGCTTCACTTATATTGTTTGTACGATGCATGTGTTTATAGTTAAACTGTTCATCAATTTGCATGGTCATGGACAACTTGTGCACAAGGTTTACGATCGTTGGGGCACCAGGATCGTGCCGGCCTAGGAGAAAGTTATGTGAAACGTGCTTCAGAGCAGGAGGTATTACGAGACCTTCATTGAAGCTAGCTACCTACTCTTAAAGGGCGCGTCGCAATACCACGTAATGTCCTTCATGGTGTTAATTCACCAATGACCTTATATAGATATGTGACATACTAATGTATGTCTTATGTAGGGGCGGTAAGTGTTCATTTCTGTCTTATGCAGGGACGGGCACATTGACTGTGGTGTGAAGTCATCGATGAGTGACATGGTTTATATGTTTCATGTTTCACATATTTTATCAATATGGCATGTTTACATGCTCTCTATTTCATTGTATGCTTATGATATGAACTGTAAATCAATCATAGTCTAAATATCAAGATCACTTTATAAATGATATATTTTATATGAATAACAATGTTTGTTTAGGCGAGTAGGTTAGTCCCACTCACCAGTACACGAAAATGTACCGATACCCAAACCTCTAGGTACGAAGATTTGCTTAGACGTGCTGAGACGTTGGATCTCGGATTGGCAGCATTGAAGATGTTTGGTGGTAGATAATTTCTTGTATATAGAAGACATAATGTAAGGAATGATATAATATTTTGTGAGAAAGAGTATCACTCCTTTCCCAAAGTTTGATTTCGAGACCATCCGTGTAGCCAGAAAGGTTATAGCTCTTTTCACTGATCACAAGAGCCAGTTGAGTTCGATACAATTACACCTGTAAAACCTATCGAAGTTGGTTAAAACAAGTAGGGAAAGGGCTACCATCTTGGCATTTAGGATGAAGGCAGAGTGGTTTGGAACTTTCTGACAAGTTTGATAACTAAGATACATCTGAAGTTTCCTCTATTTGTCTATAGCTAAGAATTTTACATGTAATACTCTTACTTTGTCTGTCACTGAACAAATTTCTTCCCCATGTCACAGATGTTTAAAATATATTGTTATTTTGATATGTTAACAACGCCGTACTTTATTTTGATGTCATTATTTCCATCTCCAAAATATAGTTGACATGTCACTGAAAATCACTGTCGTGCGCCGGCTAAAACTAATTCAAAGTCAATTAGGCGACAATATATAAATGGTTAGCTTAAAGTTTGGTGACGACTTGTAGATTCTCTAATTTTGGCTACTACTTCCTGCAAATAGTTGCTAAAGACATATAAGCGACGAAAATGATGTCATTGCTACTCTGTCTTCAGAGACCATTTCAATGCAAAGTCAAGATTATTAAGTTCATCCGCAGGTTGATGGTAGATTTTAGTGACATATTCGTGCTGCCATGCTTCTTTGGCTTGCTTAGACGTTATTTCCAGTTAGTTTGGATCTTGCTTGTTATAAATATGAAAAATAATGCATCTTGATCCTCTCCTCTCCTCTCCTCTCCTCCCCAGGAGAGTAGAGAACATTTGTGCTCGTGTAGCTTTCCACTTGTAGACCTTGAATTTGCATTTAAGACAACTAATTCATTCCTGAACGAGTTGGAATCTGCTCTGCTGTCCCAAATATACTGTTTCTATTTCTGTTCTCTCTCACATACAAGCGTGGATTCCACTGGACCACTGCATGTGAGAGGGGATCCATATTTGTATGTAAGAAGGAACAAAAATAAGGACACAATTTTTTGGACAGCAGATCCCATACCTGGACAATGGCTTTCAAACTTGTAACTGTCAAACAAAGTTTGATCAACATCTTATAGCAAAATTTTCGATAAGCTTGGGCAACTTTTGGAAAAACTACACTAGGATCAACATGATGCTTTTCAAGGCGAACACTCCTCTTGTGTGAATGAACTAACTACATAGACCGACTAACATGTATGTCCGACTTGTTACATAAAATAGGAATAAGTTATGCGAATGCTTCATAGCTCCAGTAGAAGGGAAGTAGACATCCGGCTCAAGGTGTGTATTGGGCTCGGTTCGGGCCGGCCCGCGGCCCGGGTCAATCGGATTTGACCGGGTCCGGGCCTGGCCGGGCTCAATCCGAAGAGAACGACGGGTCGGTCCGGTCCGGTCCGGTCCAGTCCGGTCAATAAATTATCCGACTCACCCCGGGTCCATGATCCGGTCAGGGTAGGACCGAACCAGTTTGGGTCCGGACCGGTCTACGGTAGGACCGGACCAACCTGGTATATATATATATATATATATATATATATATATATATATATATATATAAATTTGGCCGGTCCGGACCAACCTGGTATATATATATATATATATATATATATATATATATATATATATATATATATATATATATATAAATAAATTTGGCTGGTCCGATTCAATCCGGAATCGGCCCGGACCCGCAACGTTGTACACAGGGTCGGGCCGGACTTACGAGCCGATTTTGCCGACCTAGTCTGGATCCGCGGAGGAGGTGGGCTGAGCTGGTCCGGATCGTTGATCAAATTCGGACCGTCCCGGACCAAATTTTACCGGGTCAAATCTGTGGCGGATTCTGAGTCGGTCCGTACTTTTACACACCTTGACATCCAGCCTTGATCGGGAGGGGTTTAAAGCCTCGGGACCGTAGGTATGAGTAAAAAATAAAAGAAGTCATGACTAAGAAGGGGATGACCGGTTATATATATATTGCTTGAATAATGACATCCAAATTGATTTGTTGGATCCGGATCCATTATAAAATAACGGTCTTTATTGTGAAGTTCAACTTCCCGACTCCCTCTCTCTCATAGAATAGAGGATGAGTATGTCGTGCTCTACTCTCCTCTATGAATATGAACCATTTTTTTGCAGTTTGAATTTTTTTCTGTTCGTCTAGACAGAGAGAAGCTATATTTTTTCTGATTTACCACAAGAGTCAGTTGAGAGAAGAGAAGAAAAGAGAAGAGAAGAGAAGAGCACATCACACAACAGCTAGCACATAGTCCCTCCCTTCCCTCCTTAAAGAAGGCTGTTGATAAGGGCACTACCAAAATTACTTGGTCCTATCCATTGTTAGGACTGTCAAAATTGACAGTCCTTCCAATTTGCAGGACTATTAAAATTTTGACAGTCCTACCCATTGTTAGGACTGTCAAATTGTCAAAATTTTGACAGTCTTTCCAATTGGTAGGACCGTCAAAATTTTGACAATATTAAAAAATTAACATATATGTCAAAATAAGTTTCTATGTAATTTAAGAAAAATAGGTTAATTTATGTTAATTAGAAGAGAAACTCAGGTTATTTTGATTGGCTAACTTGATTGTGGCCTATAATTTCTTCTCCGGCTTCGATCGATCGATCGATCGATCTTAGCTCTTCTTTTTCTTCTTCTTCGATGGGAATGGGAATGTGAGGTTCGATTTCTCCGGGAGCTGCATTCCTGGGATGGAAAGAGGGACATGCAGAATCATCCTTCATCGCAGTGTAATGGAAGGCCCGGTAGAGGACTTAGATGTACGCGGCGGAGGAGCGGGAGGGGAAGGCGGCGGCGGGAGGCGGCGACGGGAGGCGACGGTGGAGGACGGGGGAGGAGGCGGAGGCGGAGAAAGAGCCCAAATCCTGAGCTAGTATGAGTAAACTTTTGGACTAGTACGAATAAACTTCATTCATTAATGGACTAGTCCCAATCCTGAGCTAGTCACGAGTATATTTTGTAGCCCATATCACCAGCCTTAAAAAAGTCTGGGCAGGCCGCTTCGTTCTCCCTCCCTCTCGTGCATCCCTCTTTATCCAAATAACCCCTTCTTTCTTTCTTTCTTTCTTTCTTATCATTCTTTTCTAACTATACTCGTTCGTTCATTTCATGTTAAAATCTAAACTTGTAATTCCTAATCCATATTCTCAGCTCTCTCCCTCCCTCCCCCCTTTTCTCTCTCTCTCTCTCTCTCTTTCTCTCTCCTTGTTGCTATTTTTTGGAGAGAGAGAGAGAGAGAGAGAGAGATATGATGATGATGATGAGGTGAAGAAATAATTCTTTCCAATGAATGAAATGAAATGAAATGGAATGGAATAGAATAGAATGAAATTATTGTATTGGTATGTAAGAGAAGGAGAGGAGACTAGGATATGGGTTGCATTTGCTCCAAAGGTATCAACCAGGATGAAATCGTCGCCGAGGCCCACAGCTTTAAGAAAGAATCCGTGAAATCCCTCCACCTCCTCGCCGCCGCCGCCGCCGCCCCCTCTTCCTCCTCCAAGAAGGAAGAGCCCGCCGCCGTCGTCGAATCCGTGCATTCTTCCGACAATGCCTCCCGTGACGGCTCCTCGAAGAAGCCGCGTTTGAGCGTCTCGCCCCCCGCAGACGAGGGAGAGAAGACGAAGGCGGCGGTGGTTGCCAAGAGCAACCCGAGAGGAGGAGGCGTTGCTGTCGACCGCGACGAGTCGGAAGCCGGTGTAAGGATCTCAGACGTGCCCGGCGGGGCCTCCGGGTGGCCCAGCTGGCTCACCTCCGTGGCCGGGGAGGCCATAAAGGGATGGCTGCCGCGTAGAGCGGATTCCTTCGAGAAATTAGACAAGGTCTTGCTTGCACTTTTTATCACTACTGAGTAAATTCAATTCAACGTAGTTATTGTTCAAAAATAGTTTAAATATTTAAATATATTTGAATTAAAATTTGTTAAACAATTTAAATATTTCTAATTTTTTTTTAAATTTAGTTTTTAAATCTGTATATATTTATGATGGTGGGAGATTTACAAACGACTTAGACGGCTCAATTTTTTTTGAACGTTTTTCAAAGCTCATTACAGAGTAGATTATACGAGTGGGGATGTTTATTTCTTGGAACGACAATATATATTTAAACTTGGCACAATTTCAGATTGGACAAGGAACGTACAGCAATGTGTACAGAGCCCGCGACCTCGAAACTGGCAAGATCGTCGCGCTCAAGAAGGTGCGGTTCGTCAACATGGATCCGGAGAGCGTAAGGTTCATGGCGAGGGAGATCCACATCCTCCGCAGGCTCGACCACCCGAACGTTATCAAGCTCGAAGGGATAGTCACGTCGCGGATGTCCTACAGCTTGTATCTTGTGTTCGAGTACATGGACCACGATCTCGCTGGACTGGCGGCCACGCCCGGTGTCAAATTCACTGAGCCACAGGTACGTACGTACGTATACACATATAATATTTTAGTAGAATACTTGACTTAATTTTATTGATGGGTGAAACTACATATATTTAGGAGAGACTACCCCTCTCTCTACTATTCTACTAGACATGGGACTAAACACCCACTAATACTCTCAACACACTCCCTCAAGATGGGCGATAGATATCAATTATCCCCATCTTGTTATATAGTTTAAAAAGACTCGATGAATTAAGACCCTTAGTCAGACAATCTGCAACTTGTTCTTCTGAGCGAACGTGATCGAGTTTTAATACCCCCTTTTTTAGCTTCTCTTTGATAAAGAACCGATCGGTCTCGATGTGCTTAGTTCTGTCATGCTGGACTGGATTGTTAGCTATACTTATTGCAGCTTGACTGTCACTCAAAAGACGCAACGATGTTCCCTGGTCCAACTTCAACTTAGTCAGCAATGCTCTTACCCACAACAACTCTGACACTTCCAGAGCCATAGCTCTATATTTTGCTTCAGCAGTCGATCGTGCTACCACAGACTGTTTCTTGCTTCTCCATGAGATTATGTTATCCCCCACAAAGACACAGTACCCTGAGGTAGACCTTCTGTCATCCATACAGCTTGCCCAATCTGCATCGCAGTACCCCTCAACACCCAGGTGTCCATTTTTCTTGAACCATAGCCCTCTTCTAGGAGTCCCCTTCAGATATCTCATGATACGAAAAACTGCATCCATGTGGTCCTTCCTTGGATCATACATATAGCAACTCACTACACTCACAGCAAATGAGATATCAGGGCGAGTGTGGTCTAGATAAATCAATCTGCCTACAAGTCTATGATATCTCTCACGATCAACAGGCTCTCCTGCCTCTGCCCCCAACTTATCTTTATGATCGATCGGAGTGAGTGTCGATCGACATCCCAGCATACCAGTCTTTGTGAGGAGGTCTAGTACATACTTTCTCTAAGAGAGGACGATCCCATCTCTTTCTCGAGCCACCTCGATCCCGAAAAAATACCTCACCATTTCCATGTCCTTCACTTCAAACTCCTTGGCGAGTTTTGACTTCAACTGGGTGATCTCCTCCTCATTATCACATGGGATCACTATATCATCCACATACACTGCAAGTATAGTGATATGGCATCTTGCATGCTGGAAGAAGACCGTGTGATCTGCATTGGTTTGGCGGTACCCCATGCCTATGACAGCTTTCCTGAATCTATCAAACCAGGCTCAAAGAGATTGTTTGAGTCCATACAGTGATTTCTTTATCTTGCACACATTTTCCGTCGACTGCTTTGTGCAAAATCCCGTGGGGGTATCCATGTATACTTTCTCTTGTAAATTTTCACGAAGAAAAGCGTTCTTTACATCCAATTGATACAGCTACCACCCATAATTTGTTGTAAGAGAGATCAGTGTTCTCACAGTGCTCATTTTTGTCACCGGAGCAAATGTCTCATCATAGTCGATGCCATAGGATTGAGTGAATTCCTTTGCAACCTACATTTTCTTGTACCGCTCTACCTTACCTTCTGGTGTCTCATTTACTGTGAAGACCCATTTGCATCCAACTGCTCTCTTTCCTTTAGGCAATAGAACAAGATCTCATGTCCCTTTTTTTAGTGTCCCAAGTTCCTCTAACATTGCAGCTTTCCATCTTGGATCTTCCTTCGCTTCCTGCCAACACTTTGGCAAAGAGGTGGTGTCTAACGATGCAATCAATGCTCGATAAGTAGAGGATATATTAGAGTAGGATAAAAAATTGACAATGTCATGTTCATAACCATAACGATTAGGGGCTCTTCCCGTATTACTGCGAGAAGATCTCCTTAAGGGAGTATGAAGTAGAGGTGGAGAGATTATACCATCCGAATCAGAGAGATCCGATGCAGGAGGTGCATCTTCAAGAGTTGGGGCAGGGTTATGCGAGGGACATGGTACAGTAGGGACAATAGGCACAGTAGAGAACTGCTGCTTTCTCCTTCTGTAGACTTGGATCTCTGTAGATTGTTCCTTTCCCTGCACTGGAGCATCACTTTCTTTCTCATGATTGTGTGTATCATCGTCACTTTCCTCACCCTAGTTATCTCTCCCTTGTTTTCTTGGACCAGCTTCAATCATTGGGCATGGAACTGACCCGACCATCACGCTTGGGCCTATCTCCCCCTCACTCCTAACACCTCATGTGTTAGGTGTTTCACCAAATGCGGAGCCTTCATATGAACCATTATGGTAGTATGGTTCCATCTCTCTGAATGTTACGTCCATGCTCACAAAGAGCCTTCGCTCCACGGGACTCCAACAAGAGTATCCCTTCTGAGTCCCTGAGTAGCCAACAAAGACGCACTTCACTGTCCGAGGGTCCAGCTTTTCCACCGCATGCCTGCTATCTTTCACAAAGCATACACATCCAAATATATTTGGGAGAACAATGTACTTATTCTCTCCTGTAAGCATCTCAAACTGTGTCTTCTATTCTAGCACCTGAGAGGGCATCCTGTTGATGAGATATGCAGCCGTCAATACGGTATATCCCACAAGTGTTTAGGAATATTCATGGCAAACATCATTGACCGTGCTACTTCCAACATGTGCATGTTCTTCCGCTCTGCCACGTCATTCTGTGCTGGTGTATAGGCACACGAAGTATGATGCTGTATCCCATGGGCTGATAAGTACTCTTCATTAGCCTTGTTGGTGTATTCTGTCCCATTGTCAGATCTCAAAATCTTCATTTTAGTACTGTACTGTGTGACACGAGTGTAGCAATCAATAAAGATGACAAACCATTTAAAACCATTAACCGCGGTTGTAGGACAAGGTCCCCACTCATTAGAGTTTATCATATCAAAAGAAGCTAAACTTCTATTTTCAGAACTCACATAAGAGCTTCTGGTATGTTTTTCAAGCTCACGAGCATCACAAACCAACTTTTGTTTATTAGCCTTTTGATACATAGATAGATACATCCGACTCAGTAGACTGAATGACGAGTGTCCCATGCACTGATGTTGAAGTAATAACTCTGCTTCCACAGTTCTTTGCGGCTCCTTCGGTTGTGCTTCTTCCACCAGTGATGCTAATGCTGCATCCAGTCCACCCATGTCCAACTACCATAGCCCCTTATGTCAAGTGTCAGTCCCCAACCGTCGTTCCGTTTCCTTCTCCTGAAAAATTACCTTAGGAATGTCAAAGAAAATAACACAAAGTTGAAGAATATGACACTAATGGACAATAGATTAACATGGAAAGATGAAAGATGCAAGACATCAGTAAGGGTTATGGAAGGGGTGCATTCAACTGTGCCTTTATCCATAATAGGTCTAGTCATACCATCAACAGTATGAATGCTTTCAGACGTCGTTATGTGAGTGTAATCTTGGAACTCATTATGGGCACCCGTGACATGGAGGGATGCCCCAAAGTCAATTATCCAACCTGGTCTGTGGATAGATGTCAGGGCATGAGCAGATATGCATGCGCTTGTATGGACATAGTAGGTTATGTTACCACCAGAGGTGGTTGTAGTTGATACCCCAAAGGTGTTGGCTCGACTGTCGCTGGTTCTAAGCTTCATGCTTCTCCATATCTCTAGTATTTTTCACTCACTAGGGGTCATATCGGATGACTGACACTCACTTTCCTCTTCTACCAGGTTTGTCTTGTGCCCTCCATAATGATTACTTCTGCCACCCGCATAGCCTCCTCTGCTACCCCTACGCCCTCCACAATTGCGTCCGCGGCCACTGGACTGGCCTCTCAGGGGTTTCGTACAAAATCTGATAAAGTGTCCAAGGTCTTCACAGTTGTAGCACCCTCCCCTCCGGAAGTGTTTGGGTTAAAAACTGCTAGAGCTGATTTTTTTTCTGAGAGCTAGTGGTACTAGGCATCAGCTTCAGTCGTGCCTCTTCTTGTTCCATAACAGCTATGACCTCCTCCAGTAATGGCAGTCTGGGTTGTGCAAGTAGAATATTTCTCCTCTGCTCGAATGTTGGGTTGAGTCCCTTCAGAAACTTCATCATTCTTTGTCGCGAGAAATACTCCATGAACTTCTGATAATGTTTAGCAAATGCTGGTTCCACTTGCTCATCCTCCATGTCAATGGGATCATAGTGGTCGAGATCTGACCAATACTTCTTCAGCAGGTAGCATATTCAGAAATGGTGTGATCGTCTTGGACAACCTTATCAAGTTCATCCTGTAATTGGAAGACCCTCATAGGGTTATCCGTCCCTGAGTACATATCTCTCAGCGTCATTCAAAAGTCACTAGCACTTTCCATTGCTTCCTCGTTGCCTGATATTTGGTCGGTCAATGATGCTGTCAGCCATCCAGCTACAACATTGTTGACGATTTTTCACACAGCAAACTCCCATGAGGAGTGATCTTCAGGTGTCTTGGTTTGGCCATTCACATAGCCCACCAAGCCCCTTGCCTTCAGAGTTCGCATCGCTTGACGCGGCCACTTCAAGTAGTTGGAAGTACCCTCCAACTTTACCTCCAGTTTCTTCAAATTTTCTATTTTGTATGGAGCATGATCCACATCTGCGTGTGCAGCATGGGAGCTAGTCTCGGTTAGCCTCCTGGAGAAGAGATCGTCTACCAAATACTTCATCTCTTGGGCTGTCAGCTTGCCGTAGATCGTCTCCATTGTCTTCTTCTTTCCTTTTCCATCAGAAAGGCGGTGGCGGATCTAGATCTTGATCGCCGTCATCTCCACGTCTACTGTTCTTCCTTCAGCGACATCGGTGTCCTTGAGAGCCGCTGCTCATATCCCATGCATGGCTGCGACCCGTGGCTGCATAGTCCGACGAGAAGAACAAGGCCAATAGAGCTTCTGATAAACTTGCAGTCTACCCTCTGTTGGCCAAAAAGTTATAATCAAGATTTGGAAGCTTTAGCAAACAAGTTTGCCTTTCAGAATCGCGATTCCAACGAAGATGAATGAACAAGGCCAACGAAACTTCTGATAAACTTTACAGTCTACCCTCTGTCGGCCCAAAAATTGTAATCGAAATCTAGAAGCTTCAGCAAACAAGTTTGCCTTCCAGAATCTCGATTCCAACGAAGCAGAAGAAAAAGAAGGAGAAGAAGGAGGGGAGGGGAGACGGGCGGCGGTTGTAGGCGGGCGACGGTTGGGAAGGGAAGGGGGCGGAGATGAGAGTGTGGCGGACGACTGTGGAGACCGGCGGGTGGGGGGAGGAGGTAAGAGGTCGGCGGTTGGGGGGTTGTAGGCGGCTAGGGTTAGGGTTAGGGTTAGGAGGAACCTGCCTTTGATACCAAGAAGATTTTAGTAGAATACTTGACTTAACTTTATTGATGGGTGAGACTGCATAAATAGAGGAGATGCTAACCCATCTCTTTACTATTCTACTAGGTGTGGGACTAAACACACACTAATACTCTCAACACACATTGATAGAGGTTTGCAGTATCGGTATCCTATTCCTATAAGTATCGGGATTGGCGGTATCGACAAGTAGTTTCGGATCATAGTTGCCTAATTCGCCAACCCCCCTACGTCCCACGAATTGGGACGAACGACCCCGAACGGGATGTGTTCGCGACTCGTTCATCAAATTTAGCGACCCGGATTTTGATGGCTTTGGTTATGAACTTATGAAATTTGGTTTAGTTAAAGAATATTGTCTATGCTTTTCTTCACTTGGATTTTGATGGCTTTGGTTATAAACTTATAATATTTGGTATATACTTCTATATAATTGTATATGATACAAAAGACGACCCAGATAAAAATAAACAACGACCCCAAATAGCGTACCGAATAAGCCTATCCCCACCGCACCCCGGTTGAGGTACCGTACCGCGTACCCGTACCACGTACCAAAGCGACCCACGATCCTGCTAACATTGTTTCGGATTGGAGTATCGAATTTTTTTATCGGAAAATAAATAATTATTAACATTTAAAAAATATATATTTCATACATTTAGGCATAATATTAAGTAGTTTTGAAATTGAATGAGTTGTAGTCACCCTTGCGGATGCGATACGTTTTCTTTTACAATCTTACTATGCTTTTGCATCATTGTTGATTGGTCTACTTCGTTCAAGTTTTTGTGTGGAATTGACCGGAAAAAAAAACTCCAATGTCGGTATCGGTCAATATCGAGTATCGGTCGGTATCGGATCGGGACATGCCAAACAGTATCGTTATCGGCCGTATCTGGTCGGTATCGGCCGATACTGCCAACTATGAATTTGATACATAAGATAAATGAATAGGGTTATGCTTTCTCACTTGATCCTCACTTATTTCAGATCAAGTGCTTCATGCAGCAATTGCTCAGTGGGCTCGATCATTGTCACAGCCGTAGGGTGTTGCATCGTGACATTAAGGGTTCCAATCTTTTGGTTGACAGCAACGGGGTCCTTAAAATAGGAGATCTTGGCCTTGCCGCGGTCTTTGATCCTGACAAGAAGCAACCGTTGACGAGTCGTGTCGTGACGTTGTGGTACCGGCCTCCTGAGCTTCTGTTGGGTGCCACCGAGTACGACATTGCTGTTGATTTGTGGAGTGCCGGTTGCATCCTTGCGGAATTGTTTGCTGGGAAGCCTATAATGCCAGGAAGAACTGAGGTAACTTTGCACATTTCTTCAATTGCTTAACTATAACTATGTATGAATACAGATACAAACACATGAATATAAATACGAGTTACGGGATACATACATTTTCAAATATGCACAAAAGTAGTTACTTATGTTGCACGAATATGGACTGTCGACTGTGCAACATGCTTGCTTAATGTGGACATAACATGGGCACACAACTAATCTTGGAACGCTCTATAGACTCACACGGATATAATACTAGTTACGGGATACATACATTTTCAAATAGGCACAAAAGTAGTTAGCTATGTTGCACGAATATCGACTGTGCAACATACTTGCTTAATGTGGCCATAACGTTAGTCCTGGAACGCTCTATAGACTTTCTTGCTTGCCTAATGTGACCTGAACCTTGAGTAGGTGGAACAACTGCACAAGATCTTCAAACTTTGCGGATCCCCTCCAGAAGAGTATTGGAAGAGATCAAAGCTGTCGAATGCAACTCTCTTCAAGCCTCAACACCCGTACCCGCGCTGTGTTGCTGAGACATTTAAGGACTTTCCACCCTCGGCTCTGGCCCTTCTTGATAAACTACTTGCAATAGAACCAAAAGATAGGGGAACGGCAGCTTCCGCTCTTCAGAGTGATGTAAGTTTTTTTTTAGCTATAATTGTCGGTTCGTATGATTTATGCCTCTTTCTTGCTTGTATATTGCTTAAATTGCAGCATGACCGGTTAAAGTTAGAACCCATCAACTTGACATCTTAGGTTTATAGCAAGACACTCTCCCCTGCTTACAACTTCAAAGTATTTATGAACTGAGAAATATTTACAAGTTATACTCATGTGTTTTATGAGAAAACATAAGCTTCATTTCTTCTTCTTCATGTACTTGAATGTGAAATATTTTGAGAGAAAGGACATTGACAGTAGTGTTTGTTCTATCAACTCTTCAAAACTATTCAAGGCAAAAATTCCAAACTCTGAATTTGGATTTTTGATGAAATGAACTTGTGGCTGTGGTTGGCATATTGTTGGATGCTCTCACTTAAAATGTAATGTTTGTTGCTATTAGTTAGATATACAATAGTTGCCATTGTCTCGTTTGAAGTATGATGGCACACCTGAATTATCCCTGATTGAAGATCATGCTAGTCTTCCATGGTAGATTCGAATTTCGTCACTTTTTTCGTTTTTTTTCCTTCGATTGTCTAGTTTTAATATGCTCTTTCCTTCATGTTAGTAGTCTTGTGGTGACTAATGTGGTAAAAGTAATTATGATCAGTTCTTCACGACAAACCCTTTGGCTTGTGATCCTTCGAGCTTGCCCAAATTTCCACCAAGCAAGGAGTATGATGCTAAACTCCGGGATGAGGAAGCTAGGAGGTATTTTCTTCTTCTTCATATTTTGCACATATGCACAATATTATGTCATTCCCCACATAGAAGACGTACATATATTATTTATTTGTCATAAATTTGTCTCCAAAATTTTGTTTCGACAAACTGTGTGATGCCTAAACTCTAACAGACAAAGAGAAGCGGCACTTAAAGGCCCAGGAACTGAACTTGGACAGAGAGGTACAAGAGATCCCAAAGCAAACCCAGCACAAACTGGCATGAGAAACCAGGTATTTCTTTCTTTTTTCTGTAATGTTTTCTTTAGTTCATGGCGGCATGCAAATAATTAGTACATTGAAAATTTGACATGGAGTCTTGATTGGTGGCTTCAAGTTCTTCATCTGATGAAAGTGTTTGGTTTTATAATGGATGGTGCAGAGACAGACAAATTCCAAGTGCTGCAGCGTGCGATACAATCCAATGGAGGATAGTGGCTCAGGGTTTCCTATCGATCCCCTGAGAAGTACGATGCACCCGTCGTGGAATAAGGGCGACGGAGCGATTCCTGGCCGCTCCAACAGTACTGTGAGGGTATCAAATGTGCCAGTACTGAGGACACAGAGATCATACATGCCTCAGTCTGGACATACCGGGGATTTGTCAAACTATTCGGGGTTGGTGGCAGCAAGGAACAGTACAAGCTCCAAATACAATAGGCCCGATGTTTCTGAACCCTCTGAGAAGGCTTCTTCCCAAAAGAAAGACGGCAGAGTAGGAGGAAAGGATTCTACAATGGTAAGTTCAACTTCAAGATATGTGAAGAAGTGATAGGAGATAATATTATAGGTATTTCATTCATCATGATATTACATATATATACATCCACATATCAACTTGGGACCTAAGTCACATGGCCAATCACCTTAAATACAATTTAATACAATTTAATCCCAATATCCCAATCACCATATATAGCCAGCCAATCACCATATATAGCTAATCACCATAAATATAATTTAATGATACAATTTAATCTCAATACCCCCCCTCAAGTTGGAGTATGCAAGTCACAAATGTCCAACTTGAGCAAAAGAAACTCAAATTGTCGTTTGCCAAAAAATTTGGTGAAAACATCCGCCAGTTGCCCATCCGTTGGCACATGAGATGGACGAATAACTCCAGCAAGAACATCATCCCTCAAAAAGTGACAATCCACCTCAATGTGTTGTATGCGCTCATGGAAAACTGGGTTTTGCGCAAGATGTAAAGCAGATTGACTATCACAAAACAAATCCATAGCACACGAATGTTGCACCCCCAAACTGTCAAGCAACCCCTTGAGCCACTTAAGCTCACACGTGACCGCCGCCATCGCACGGTACTCTGCTTCGGCCGAAGAACGGGACACCGTCACATGTTTCTTCGTGTTCTAAGAGATGTGCGAATCACCAAGAAAAACCAACCAACCAGACAAAGAGCGTCGTGTGATGGGACAACTCTTCCAATCAGAATCACACCACCCCTGGAGCCGCAAATCACAGTCAGAGCGAAGAAGAATGCCTTGACCGAGACAACCCTTCAGATATCTAACAACCCTCAAAGCCGCATCCCAATGATCACGTCGGGGCTCATGCATAAAATGCGACAAGATGTGAACAACATAAGCCAAATTTGGCCGAGTATACGAAAGATAAATCAGCCGTCCCACAAGCCGTCGATATGCTTCCCCATCAGACAAAAATGAACTTGTAGAGCGTGCCAGTTGATAATGTTGTTCCATGGAAAAGCTTGTGGGTTTCGCCCCCAACAATCTTGTCTCAGAGATAATGTCAAGTGTATATTTTCGTTGACACAGAAAAATACCTTCCGCACTTCGAGCTACCTCAACACCAAGAATAAACTTCAACGCTTCAAGGTCCTTCATGTGAAAGCATGTACTCAAATAATTCTTAAAGGCAGTAAGAGCAGCAGAATTATTGCCAAAGAGAATCAAATCGTCGACATACACAAAAATATTTATCTGAACATCGTCCTTATGAAGAGTAAAAAGCGAATAGTCAGAGTACGATTGGCAAAATTCGTACTCCCGCAAAGAAGATGACAACTTCGCAAACCAACAACGAGACTCTTGTTTAAGCCCATAAAGAGATTTTCGAAGCCGACATACCTGACCAGGGTGTTTGGTTTGGAAACCAGGTGGTAGTTTCATATACACTTCTTCTGTAAAGTCTCCATATAGGAAGACATTGTGAACATCCATCTGATGTAGTTTTCAATTCTTTGCTTCGGCTACAGCTAGAAAGGCACGAACAGTAATCATTTTTGCAACCGGAGTAAAAGTATCAGTGTAATCTATCCCTTCAACCTGATGATTTCCAAAAATCGCCAAACGGACTTTAAGTCGCTCAACACTTCCATCAGAGTTATACTTTATCTTGTACACCCACCGGCTCCCAAGAGCACGTTTTTCAGTCGGAAGTATCTCCATGGTCCAGGTACCACTATCCTCCAACACCCGTATCTCCTTCTGCATAACTTCTCGCCACCCTGCATCTTTAACCGTCTCTTTAAAGGGGGTCGGTTCTGTACCTGCAGTTACAGCTGCAAGAAAATTCCTGTGTCCCGGAGAAAATCGGTCACAATTCAAAAAATGTGCTATAGGATAAGGAGTACCTGAGGAGTGATTGGACGTGGTGGAACGTTGGGAGGGAGGACTATGAGACAACTTTCGTATTGTATTTGTAACAAAGTCACGGAGTTTCACAGACGGAATCTTGGTACGCATGCCACGTCCCAGTGCACCCTCACCATATATAGCTAATCACCATAAATATAATTTAATGATACAATTTAATCCCAATAAGATAGTTTTCCATGATCTTTTTTTTTTCGTTTAGTCCAATCTCATGAATAGAATTGTCTAAAGTTTGGATTGTGAGTTGTAGGCTAGAAAGCACATACACTACAAAAACCGTGGCTTGTTTGTGTCACATTGTGTCTTGGACATGACATAGTCACTCCAAAATGCATTAGACACACGTCCATATTGTGTCATGTTCTATTTGTGTCTGTGAAACAGGCAACCGTGTGTCATGCATATTCTAGCCTTTGCAACATAAGCTATCATGTCATATTGTATCTGTGCTCTTCAACATAGGCTGTAGGGGAAAACGTGAGAATTCTCGGAACTTTTATTTCGTGCCCCTTGTATTCCTGCATTACTGTACAGGCAACGAGAATTTAATTCTGAAAATTTTAGGAACAAGATATTATTGTAGGTTACACAAAGTATGCTATTTTACTTCATGTAATAGCTCTATACTGGTACAATTTAGGTCTGCAATCTGCTGCAGCTATGTTGAAACACACTTGATTTAGAATACTGAGGCCACATTTTGTTTGTGGAATTAGAGTATTGGGAAAGAAAAATCATTTATTTTCTCTGATTGGATGCCAAAGGAAAGGAACATGAAAGAAAAATGATTCGCAAATGAAAGAAAAATAGGGAGAAAAATGGTTCCTCCAACGCACTCCAAGGATTCACTTTTCCTCTCAATTTTCTGGGTTTATTACAAAAAGTTAGGACTAAACTATCCATGTATTTATTCTGATTATATTCCTCGCATTTCCAAACACCGAAAATAAAAATTGATGGGAATTGCAATTTCTCATGCCCATGGAAAGAGCAAAAATTGAATTCCTTTTCTTTCATTTCCGTGAACCAAACGATTCCTGAGGGTCTGCTTGGATTGATGGAGAAAAAAATAAGCAGGATTAAGTGGAGTTAAGTGAGGGGGAGAAGAGCCAATACATATAACCGTGCTTGGATTGGAGGGAGAGTTAAGTGGGGTGTGTTTAATAACTCTTGCTTGGATTTGAGGTTTTTAGTGGAGGAAAGAGTTAAGTGGAGTGTATTTATGACTTTTTAAACAAAATCTCTCGTTAACCCCTCGTTAATCTCTCGATTTGGAGGGATAAAAAAAATGAACAAAAGAGGGTTAAACAAACCCCCCACTTAACCCTCTATTACTCTCCCTCCTAAAATTCTACTCTCAAACCAAGCATGATTTCTTTTCCCTCACTTAACTCTCTTAACCCTCAATCCAAGCATACCTCCCTTCTGAAATAATGTCTTAAAACATTTTAGTTATAAATCCAAAACAATTACAGTATTAGTGGAATATAAAGTTCATCAATACAATTAGACAAACTGTTGGTCATTTGTTATCAGCCATACAAACTATAAACAACTGATATAGTTTGAGGAATTTTAAGGTATCCCTGTGACAATTATGAGATTCCAGTTAACTCGTATTATCACAATAGGTAACCGTTGATTCATCCAATTGGTCATCGCGCTTGGTTGAAAAGCCACTGGCACGAAGCTACCATGTGCCGGATTATGATTGAACGCCTCTAAGTCAGAATCCAAGCTAAATAAGCGGCGCCTGGGCCCGCCGTCTGACCACCGACCTGCAGTAGGGGCCTCACGGCCCCCATGGGCCCATGTCGAAGGATGTCGCCTCCGCGGCGGACGTGCCGCGGGGTAACTCTTGAAGTGAAATTCCAAACGGTCGGCAGGCAGAATCCTTTGCAGACGACTTAAATATGCGACGGGACATTGTAAGCTGCAGAGTGGCCTTGCTTCCACGATCCACTGAGATCCAACCCTTTGTCGCACATATTCGTTAAAAGAATAAAAAATAAAAAATAAAAAAAGTATTATCACAATAGGTAACTCTGGAAAAGAAAGGATTTTGCCTTGGATATATCTATATATATATATACTTGTGTGATACTTATTAGTGGCGCAACATGTGCCTCATAAGTTTGCAAATGGTCAAAACCAGTTTTGCCTATTTTCTCATGGATGTTATAGCTGATAACTATTGCATGTCTGAAATTTGTGCAGGGATATGGCAATAAGAACAGACGAATCCACTATTCCGGACCACTGATGCCCCCAGGGGGAAATATGGAGGACATGCTCCGGGAGCACGAGAGGCAAATCCAACAGGCGGTACGGAAAGCACGCATAGACAAAGCAATCATAAGAGACTTCTGAGAAAGGCAAGAAGCAAAGAAAGCCTCATCTCAGCAGCAGTGAAATCCGAATACATATATATATATGTGTGCCTGAGAAGCTGGGATTCACTTGATTCACATGCCCTCAATCTGCAACAAAATGATAATGCAGAGAAACCTGAAATCAACAATATTACATAAGGCGGTATTATGAAGAATTAAAGGTTTATGAAGGTTTCGACGAGTCCTAGGTTGCTTAATTGGCAAACTAAATCCATGACTGCATGCCAATGTGTATTTTCTTGTTCTTCTTTCTGTCAGGTAGTTTTGGATGGCAAGCTTCTGGTTAATTAGTAGTTTTCGGCTTCTTCTTCTTCTTCTTTTTTCTCGGGGAGGGGATTGATTTGAGGAAAGCTAAAAGACTGTAATATTTGCTCAAATGGTCTACTTTGTAAATCACAGTTAGCTTCTCAGGTATTCAATGAAAGTATGTTTATAAAACCTTGTATATGATTCCTTTTATTGCAACACTTGGATGCTATATATTCTATATCTATGAAGTTTTTTTGAATGGGTTTCACTCCAAGTTCTTTTATTTTTGCCATGAATACTGAAAAAAAAAATTATGATGAGGAAACTTGTGCTTCCAAGTTATCGTCACTATATACCACCCTTGAAGTCTGATAAAAAAATAGGTTTTGCTACATTAAGGTGCAGATATGAGGAGGATACATGCCATCCTTTTCCGCACTGTTGCTAATGAATGTCTCAGATGTCATTCTAGTCAAGTTTGACAGATTCTTGTTTCTTCGAATAGGAGAGTTAATTTCCATCATCTTCGTGTTAGGGGCTCGCCATGGTTATCTCGGACCATTGACCTATTGTGCTTTAACACTAGGGATTACAACCACACCCCCTCCCCCTCCCCCCCGCCTCACCTCTCCTCCAATGAACGACCGCCACGTGGTGACCATCCGGACAGCCATCAAGTCCCACCTCTCCTCCCTCCTCCAATGGACGGCCGTCACGTGGACACCACGTGGCTGTTGTAAGCATAAGGTTGTAGGCATAGCACCACCCGTATTAAAAGGTCTTATCTTTCGATTTGAAATTTTTTGGTTGCAAGAAGAATCATCCACATATTGAGTCCATTTTTGTTCACACACTAATACCATGGTGTTTGTTCACCTCCCAATCGGGAGGAACCATGTGGCAAATCTTGAGTGAAAATCATTTTGGGGGTGCACAAAACCACTCCCAAAGTGGTTTTAGTTGCCACATGGCTCCTCCCGATTGGGGGGTGAACAAACACCATGGTATTGATGTGTGAACAAAAATGGATTCTCCACATATTTATCGTTCCGGTGTGGTGGGCAGAATGTCCTAATGGAAAAATTGCATCTCACTCATACCATTGTCAAGAAACTGAGATATGTCACAAAGAATTGCAAGGACTGGTGCAGGAGATAATACTTTGGTAACATCATAGAAAAGAAAATACACTCAAAGAAATCTCAAGCCTTAGATGTAGGAAGAAGAAAGATTTACCAATTTACTGCAGGAAGAAAGATTTACCAATTTAATGTTGGAAAATAATCCTGAAGAATGCAATTTTCGAGACAATCATGTCAATCTATTCCCCAAGAAAGAATGAATCATGGTGATCCCCGACACCGCACCTGGTAGCGAATCCAACAAACGATCACAACTTAGCCCAAACTTAAAAAGAAAAGAAAAGTACCACTGTCCTGAACCTGTGACCCGGGCCGGCCCTGGGATAACCCGGACAAGCCATCGGACTTGGACAACCCTCCGGCCAGGACAAACCTCCAGACCCCTAAGTCCCCATATCTTCGTCAATAGAGTATCCGTAGTCCATTCCAAGTCCGCTCTGTTAGTTGAACTAGCAATCCACCAGGCCCATGTTTTGAGATCCCACCGGAAAGGCCTCGAGTAGTTTAAGGAGAGGAACTGGAAATCTGAGCTCCACGACGCCATCAAGACCGGAGACTTCGACGCCGTCAAGACCGGAGACTTTGACGCTACTGCCAATCCCATTCGCCATTAATTTTTTTGATATATTCTTTTGGAGTTAAGGGCAAGGGGCAACCAAATTGAACTCCAACTAGGACAACCCAATCTCCTGGGTCGGCCATGCCCGTGACCTCCGGCTCCAACAAACGATCACACAGCTTTGCCCAAACTGTCTGAAATATAAATGCAAAATATTGGACAAAACCCAAACAAAAATTATGGAATTGAGTATAAAATATTAAATACAATTTTCTGTTTTGTCTGAAATATAAATGCAAAATATTGGGCAACCCAATCTCATGGGCCTGCCCGTGACCTTCGACTCCAACAAACGATCACAGCTTTGCCCAAATTGTCTGAAATATAAATGCAAAATATTGGACAAAAGCCAAACAAAAATTATGCTATTGAGTATAAAATATTAAATACAAATTTCCTTTTTGTCTGAAATATAAATGCAAAATATTGGATAACTAGGATAATCCAATCTCCTGGGTCGGCCATGCCCGTGACCTTCGGCTCCAACAAACGATCACACAGCTTTGCCCAAAGTGTCTGAAATATAAATGCAAAATATTGGACAAAAGCCAAACAAAAATTATGCTATTGAGTATAAAATATTAAATACAAATTTCCTTTTTGTCTGAAATATAAATGCAAAATATTGGATAACTAGGATAATCCAATCTCCTGGATCGGCCATGACCTTCGGCTCCAACAAACGATCACACAGTTTTGCCCAAAGTGTTTGAAATATAAATGCAAAATATTGGGCAAAACCCAAACAAAAATTATGGTATTTTTTTTCGCCAGAAAAAAAATTATGGTAGTGAGAATAAAATATCAAATACAGTTTTTTTTTTTTTTGTCTGA
Source organism: Iris macrosiphon (assembly GCA_036927795.1). Classification (NCBI taxonomy): domain Eukaryota; kingdom Viridiplantae; phylum Streptophyta; class Magnoliopsida; order Asparagales; family Iridaceae; genus Iris; species Iris macrosiphon. Next base: position 57,862,410 of record JAYESA010000009.1, read on the forward strand.
AATATAAATGCAAAATATTTAGCAAAGCAAAACAAAACAAAATGGTCCCGGCGGGGCTCGAACCCGCGACCTTCGGCTCATAAGACCAACGCTCTAACCAACTGAGCTACGGGACCATGTATATACATTCTTTATTTCGGAATATTCACTCTAAAAACTTCGATTGAGGCCCACCACCGAGGTGACGAGCTTCGTTTATTGTTGTTGTTGTTGCCGTTGCGATACTTCGGCTGTCAAGCCTTAAGCGCATTCGTGTAATCTCTCTAAACATCCAATAAAATTATGACCACCTTTGATAATACCGACGACATCTATATATTGCTACAGATAACTATGTTAAATAATTAATCAAAAGATGGACAAAAAATCATTTTCTTGAACAGGAGATGGCTTTTCCCGAGTATCAACATGATCCATACATGTGTTTTGATCCGGTCAAACTTGAAGGATCTATCAGGAGGTTTGGCTGGATAAAAATACTATTGCACCGCCTGGAGTGGATGCAGAAGAAAGCAGTGTTTTAAAAACCGGATCGCAGATCGACCCCGGCTAAAGACATTGGGTCGGGTCAAATCGGTTAAACTAGTGGTTCAACTTCAACCACTGGATTAATCTAAGTGGTCCAAGTTTAATCCCTTATGTACATTAATTTTTACAAAAATATTCATTTATAGTTAAATTTTGAAAAACTAGTGGGTCAATATTGAACTGGACCGAAAAAAGTGACCAGTTCACGAGTCAACCGGTTGAACAGGCCGGTCCGGTCCGATTTTTAAAACACTGGAAGAATGGATTCCCCGGAGCAATCTCCTGGTTCCATAATTAGAACTCAGTGTCTGCCATAGTTTACAATATCGTTCGGTACCGATCCGATATGGCCGATATCGATACGGTTTGACATCTTCCGATCAGATATCGGCCAATATCCGATACCGACCGATATAAACATTTGGGATCTCTTTTTTGATCAAATCGGTAATATATATATATATATATATATATATATATATATATATATATATATATATATATAAAAGTTATCTATCCCATGTAAACCAATCAGCAATTTTGACTATTATTTTATACAATTTCAAAACTACTAGGAAACAATACTTAAAATTATGCTTAAATGTATAAAATACATTTTCTAAAATATTAATAATCATTTGTTTTTCGATACCAAAAAATTCAATACTCCGATTCGAAATTGTCGATAACGTCTATCACAATACTCACAGAATTGTCGATACCGTCGATCCCAATACTCATAGAAACTGTCTGATACCAATTCCGCGAACCTTTATTTTTAGATGTCCGATGAGAAGCACGGAACTTTGTGTACGTTGCGTTACATGCCATAAGGGTCCACTGCCCCACACCTCCACCGCGGTTTGATCCCGAGATCATCCGCCTAGCCAGGGAGGTTATACATCTTCTCTCAGACCACAAGAGCCAGTTGAGTTCGGTCAATTCGGCGGACCTTGGTTTCTGCTATGAGAGCACCATACATAAGTGCGGCAGAAGAGCCATTGTGCCTACATTGCACTCATGAAGCAATCAACATTCTGATCACATTTTCTATAATCAACATCAAGATCCAAGGAAATAGGTATCAAAGAGAGATCTTACAATAGGAAAATATATAGGAGTAAGAAATCCATGTTACTTCATGAATGGAGAATCCATCGAGTCTCAACACAACCAGCAAGCAGTACAAAGAATCAATCCCAGGCAAGTCACCTGATCCAAAGAGAACATTCACAACAAATCACGAGTCCTAGAGCTTTAATCCTCCCGAAGTAACACATCTCTGTAAGTTTAAAGGTTAAATCGCCTTTACGTCGAGCAGCATTTCCTTGAAGTGTTGGTCTCTGCTGCTGACACCACAATCGTCTTCCCTTCCTTGATGCCACCACCAGCGGCTGCTGACGCCCTAGGCTCATCCGAAGAGGACAGTGTCTTCTTACTGATGATTCGGTATATCTCCGCAAGGATCATCTGGAAGGCCTTCTCCACATTTGTTGCCTCGAGGGCAGAGGTCTCGATGAAGGACAGACCTTCCTTCTCAGCGAAGCTCTGGGCATCTTCAGAGGCGACTGCCCGGAGGTGCTTGAGATCGGTCTTGTTGCCGATGAGCGTAATCACGATGTTAGAGTCCGCATGGTCTCTAAGTTCCTTCAGCCATCGGCTCACATTCTCGAAGGTGGTGGGCTTGGTCACATCATAGACAAGAAGGGCTCCGAGGGCTCCACGGTAGTAGGCACTAGTTATTGCACGGTACCGCTCCTGCCCTGCTGTGTCCCATATCTGAGCTTTTATTGTCCTGTTTTCCACCTAAAAATTATAGAAATACATAGAAAAAGGAGGTAAATTACCACGAATATACCAAATTTAAACATTTCCAAGGATGTAGTTGACCTAGTGCCCTAATTAGAAGGAAAGAATACAAGTGACATGAAGAACTAGTGCCCTCATCAGAAGGGCCTCATTTCAATACAAGTGAATGGTGCCAAGGTCCTATGGAAAAAATTTCAGAAACCTTGTGCTACTTCTAAGACCGGAAAATTTGAAGATAACATATATGTGAACTAGGACAATAAGCTTTTAAGTTGAGCAAGGAATAATTTGTTGTCCTATGGATGTTTCTACAACCAAGAAGGTGAGCCATATATACAGACAGTAGGACAAACAGTGAAACACATCCTCACAAGTACGGTGCAACAAAAACAAGGTCTGGCATCAACATGAAGACGATGCAAACAAAATAGATTAGCATCTGGCATCTAAGAACAAGGAACTACCCTGGGTTCTATCTTAACAGAAGCTGAAGGTTTCTAGCTTCACCAATGTGTATTCTTCAGCAAACATGAAATGCCATCACAGTGTTAGGCCTTTTTTTCAGATTCGTATTTTCGAATTTCGGTATCTAAAATTTTCTCGTAATGCGTACTTCTATCCCATATTTCGATCGTGTTTCTCGGTTTTCGTGCTCCAAAATCAGGTTCTTGAGTTTTGATTATGTCTAGCATCAGTAGCTTGTATTTCTGGAATAGGAATGATTTCAGTGGTTTTATCGGTTTTTGTGCCCAATCGAACAGGCGGGATACTCGTGATACTCAGTTTTCGGGTCGGAATAATGACTTGTGTAACCTAACTTGTGTTTCCTGAATTTATCGAGTAACCAAGCTAACTGGTAGACCATCATGGAATTGTAGAAACCTTTGGCTGAGTGCCATAGCCCCTGGATAGGATTCGGCATAGTTGGTAAACCCTAAACTACAAAGTTTACTGGCTCATGCTTGAGCCAGCGGTACACAGCCAGTGTACTGCCGGTACAGTGCCGGTACAGTGCCAGTGTATTGACGGGAATGATTATTCCTAGGAATATCTGTTTCTGACCGTTCGATTGAGGTATCAAACGACCAAGACTTATTTCCTAAGGCTATATAAACCTTAACACTCTCTCTCTCTCTCTCTCTCTCTCTCTCTCTCTCTCTCTCTCTCTCATCTGTTCCTTCTTTATTTCTTTCATTCCTCTCTCTTCCTCTCCTGCTCTCTCTTGATCACTCTCTCAGTCTCTCTCGAGCTCCCTCTCATTCTCTCTCTTAGTCTCTCCCTCTCTTTCACTAACTGTCGAGTTAGCCCTGACCCGACCGGGGCCAGCCTAGGGCATCGAAGAGAGGAATGAGGATTATGCTCGCTAGAGCCGGCCTGGAGGAGGACCCAAAGTCTGACTCCGTAACCATTGACTTGTGAGAACGCAACCAAAGGCAAGTACACCTTGCTCAATAAATGGAGGCTTTGTCTCGAATTGTTTTCGAAGAATTTCTGGATCCATGACACACACACACCCACAAGTCACTAGGGCTCTTTGCATGTAGAGTTCTGTGTCAGAAATTCGGGATTTTATGACATTGAGTATGAGTTTTCTTGTAATGGACTTGGATTCTTGATTTTCTTGTGCTCTCTGACACTAGTAGAATACTAAGACAATTCACTAAAGAAGCACCTCGATTCCAGCCATGGGAACGAGCTCGACACTTTGTATCTTTGTTTTGACACGAGGGATAAATTGTAATAACACGTAAAATATTCCACGAAATGGCACGAGACTCGTGCATGCACGTAGCACTAGTAATCATGGAGCTAACCTTACATGTTTAACAGAATTAGGCGTGCGATCAAATCGAAAACGGGGCCGAAGTGCGAGCTCCTAAGACTGTTGGGGCTACTGTCAGTGCACACAGTGTACTGGTACTGGTGGCTCAGGGCAGAACCCAGGACACCCCTGTTTGGTGTGACCTTTTCTCGTTTCGGATTCCGATTTCAACCGTACTTCGCCTAAATCTTGGATAATGTTTATTACCTATGTTTTCATGATTTGTCATATATTTTATTTCGTTTTGGGTTTGTTTGACCCTATATCCTGATTTATCCCATTTTTGCAACATGGGCTCGATACTCACTCAATTTCATGTTCCTTCATTAGACACGATTCTTCAACTATTGTAGCTTATCTCGCTCATGACAAGCATGATAAGCTTCAAGTGTCACACTCGTATCGTACGCTGATTGTCGACTAGAAATCCTCACCTATAGGTTACGGGCCCCACCTGTATCACTCGTACAAGCTTGAATTTTGACGTGTGGCCGCACTTTCATTCTAGTTCAAGCTTGTACCTATGCTCATGTGCTATACCCGTAGATTTCTAGCCTATGTGGACAAAGATTATATTTTATATTATGATTGGTTGTTTGCCTAAAGTAGTCGCATTCTTGGAACAATACAACTTCTAGTACCACAACGCAATACGAGGCAGATACCTCGTAATGCAACTTAGTACGAGGAGCTATTTAGTGTAGCGTGTGTTGTTGGGTTTCCAAATACTCTCAAGTGCTAGCTTGCGAGTATCTTGCTTCCTATGCACGTCATACTAGGACAATTCTTCAGTATCCACATCTAGAGAATCGATGAATGAAACATAATAGGTTGAATAATGTTGTATCTCTTGATTTGGGTGATCGGGACATGGCAACCCCGATTGATAATAACATGATATTGATATTGATATGTAATTACAAGTTATTGTTGACAAGTTTTGGTACAACTAGTACTAGAGCCCTCGAGGCTGGGATGTTGCAAAGCGTTTAACTAAAGGACATTGTGCATTGTTAGTAATTAGGACTGCGACAACCCTAGTTAGCTAACAAGTAGCAAGTTGTAGGTGTTTTTTAGCCGTGATCTTTTGCTTTCGTGCTTATTTTATTGCTCGCATTCTGCTTTGTAGCTAGCTTATCATGTTCTTTGTAGCTAGCTTATCATGTTCTTTGTCGATGCGTAGTATGAGGGTTTAGTTCTACTCGGAAGACGATCACCGGTCATATAGTCCTTGTTTGGTTTAGGGTCGAGGTCTTGATCCGTGGTGCTTCACACACACTCGTGCCAATCTCCGATCATATTACTTGCTATCCTTTCTACTTATATCATGTGTTTAAATTCAGTCTTTTTGTCTCAAGTGCATTAGTACCGTATACGCCTCAACTAGCTCTTTCTTGTTGTTATTATTAGTTATCATTATTGTCGTTGTATGTTTGACTTGGACACATGAGTTGTCATAGGACGATTTCCTTCCTCATGTCCTTGTTTGGTGTAGAGGTAGGTTATTGGCCTATGGTCAATTCACAGGTTCTCGTCATTAGCTGTTCTCTTTGCTAATTATTTTGTTTTCACCTCGAACTTCCTTTGTGCTACTTGTTATTTGGAATTTTGACCCTACTGATTTTGCTTGGCCAAATCTGTCGACCCAGAGGATCTACCATCTCTCTCACTAGATAGTCCGCGTAGAACGACAACTCATGAGTGCGAGTGGGTTCCTTTACCTATCACTCGCTTGAATATATTCACTTTGTGGTGTTTAGCCCAAGGCAAGTGTTTAGCCATTATTTTCTGGAAGCATGTTCCTACCGCTCTCAAGTGGCATAATCATATATATTAGACTATGGCTAGTGTATAATCATGTATGTAGTTGTACTCTGCTAGTCTAGTATTTTGTTTTACTAGCTTTATGATCATATATGTATATAGTGTTTGGGATGCCTTACAGCTTTTCATATTACGATTTATTCTTGATGCTTCTTGTTAGATCGGATTGAGATTACATGATATGTCGAACTTAAAACCGACATCTTATGCATGCTAGAGTCTCCCCACTTATCTTTGGACAACCTCGACCGTCGTTTGATGTTCAAGAATACCTCGTATGGCGTAGCTAGACTTCATCCGCCTTCGAATTCATGTGTTTTGGGAATGGAGTGTGACACGTAGCCGCAAGGAGAAGAATGCACTAGTTTACCAACCTTACTGATTTGAAAGCAGGTAAAGATAGCAAAGAGGTCAGCATGGCTGGGTGTTCAAATAGCAGCTTGTGGAGATAAGTTGCAGCTACCTAGGTCGCTTCTTTGGCTTAAATTTTCCATACAAGCAGTCCAGGTTTCCCGAATATAAATTATCTACTCCCAAATTGACATCCATTATTATCTTCTCAGTTCCAATCCATTTCAAACATTTCAAAGATATTTTCTTATGCTTAGAAGGTACAATCTCAAACTAATGTAAGGCAGTATACATAAGTATCAACGATAACATGAACTAAGACAAGAATGATACAACAACAGTAGCACGTTGATCCCAAACTTTTTGGGGCAGCTATTTGAATCCTTCTCTTCCATTTAGCTATGTAAAGGGTCAAGTCATGCAAAAGCCATATCTTTCTTTACAGCCTCAATCCAAGTTCATTTAGGTCTACACCTAGTTTAGCACTTCCTTTAACTAATATCTTATGAGTGCTCCTTTAACTAATACTTTGGTCTACGTTGCACATGCTAGACCACCTGAGACGATTTTATTTCATCTACCTTCATTGGCACCGCCTCCAATTTCTCATGTCTTATCCTATCTTTCAACATATTGCTACTGATCCAACTTACCAGTGTCATTCAACAAAGCTCTTCTTTGGAGATCATCTATCTTCATTGGCACCGCCTCCAATTTCTCGTCTTATCCTATCTTTCAACATATTGCTACTCATCCATCTTAGCACTGTCATTCAACAAAGTTCATCTTTGGAGATGCTGATTATTAATTGCCCAACTCCATTACACTCACAAAATTCAGCCAACAGTCAATTTTTCTTTTCATGTTCATGTGCCTAGTTAAGTGCTAGCCTCGGTGTTAATGGCATATAGGTCCATCAAAGGCATGGCAATGATATGAAGCGATATGATGCTTAAGAAACAGTTTGCTTAAATAAAGTATCTTCTTCATGACTCTCCAGTCAAGCGAAAGTTCTCGAGGGCATGGGTGGAACATGCAATTTGAGAATTCTCTCTCCTTTTATGTTGTTGTAGTATCAATTTTTTCTTATACTTTTCCATATCCTTCAAATTTGAGATTCTGGAAAACTAAACAGAACTTGCTTCTTAACCTTTCTCCGCTGCTAACTGAAAAACCCCAATGGAAATTTATTTAAACTACAGGTATTTCTATCCAGTAGCTGATGCTCCACACAGTAAAATCATCTCTTACACACCTGGTTAAAGTCCTTACCACTACACCAAAAAGCAATAGATTTGATGAGGATTGAGGGTTAATATTATATTATTCCAATACACCCCTGCAGGCCGAACCCAAGTTTATAGGCCGAGGATGGATTCACACAACACGGTATAATTTTTCTAAAATCCACTTGAAATGCATGTCAGAGGAATTTGTATCTCTGATGCACTGATACCATGTTAAAGTTCTTGTCATTGCACCAAAACTCATGGTTCAGCTTTATTTCTAATTTCTTCGTAGTTCGACAGCATATATGTATCTTGCTCCCCTCAAATAATGTTGAGAACACTCTTCATCTCCTAAAGCTAATATTTAGACTCCATACATAACATTAATGATTATCCCTCCCATCAAAGTTTCCTTCTAGTGCTGCTAGTTTTAAGATCATACAGAAAATCAGTTGTTGTCAATTTAATGGATAATACTGCATTATCCCCTTTTACATCCTCATCGTTGTTGTTGGCAAATCATAACCAAGTTAGTAGTAGCAACCTGTTAATGACAGTACCTATTCAAGTGCATACTTAATTTTTTTTTCTTACATTCCAATGGACCTCTTTGGTTGCAATCAGCTTAAAGTCAAGATGCAAGACCAGTAAATCTTCATAGTTCCATAGGATTTAACACCGACCGTATTCGGTTGACATTAAGTTGCAAGAAGTTGTAAATTTGGTCAATATTACATGGATCTGTCAGATGCCTTGTACAATCTCAACAGCAAAAGGTTGAACGCTAATAAGAATTTTGTCTTTGTTTTCTTCTATATTCCAGATCTACTACAATGCGCACCCTATTCTACATAAAATGAATATCCAGGAGGCGTCACCTTGAGCATGAGAACTTGTTATGCCAAAAATTACACAATAATAGAGGCTTGAATTGAATGATGAAGTTAAGAACTACTGTGTAATATGACTTTCTAGTCCACCTACAGCTATTTTTGCACACTATCGTCTGTTGATATATTTTTCCGCAACAGTCAGCATATCCATCTTGATGCCTCTAGTTAGAATGTGTTTGCTACATCAACTAAACAATGATGCCAGACAGGTAACCAGTTACAGAAAATCACCAGTTTTACCAACTAATAAAAACAATTTTCCAAGAAATCCCAGTTTCCAGACCTTTGCAGGTGCTGTGGTTACTAGCTAACTTTTGCATCTATGATTCTTTGTAATTTAAGTTTCTTTTAGGGCTAGTTAGCGTTTAGACCCTGGATTTTATACCAGCTTATAGTTTAAGTTCTAACATGTCCAATTGGAAAGTTTGGACCCATGATTTTTATTTTTGGTTTCTTTTTTCCCTATTATACCCTGAACATGAGTACAAGGGCAACAATCAACACAAGCGGGAAGGGAGGGTATAACGGGAAAAAAGGAAACCAAAAATAGAAATCCAGGGTCCAAATTTCCCAATTGGACATTTCGGGGCTTAAACTCTAAGCTGGTATAAAATCCAGGGTCTAATTGCTGATTAGCCCCTTCTTCTAAAATGTTCACCACTGTCCTCCTCAATTTGAGAAGGTTAAGTATTTAAGTACGATCTGGAAGCACTTGAGAACCTTCCGGACGATCTAAGATATCTTCCCATGTGGAACCACGGCAGCGAAAAACCCAACATTCTTTTGTTTCTCTTCGGGGCAAGACAATTCTGGTCGCGGTCTCTGCTCGCCAACTCGGTGCACGGCTGAGCAAGGTCGGGACCCGAGAGGAGATTCGTTGTATCTCGGGGGTAGTTCGCCAACAACCCAATTGCACCACTGTTAAGAGGGGCAAAATTCAATCCTAAGGACGTTGTTGCTCTTGTTGTCTGAGGTGTCTCAAAATGTGTTCTCATTAAAGATAATTAACAAAACAAGTCCCAATAACATAAGGAGATTGATCGTACAAAATCCAACAAGACTTGAGCAGATATAGCCGTCAATATTTGTGTCGTGTCAAACTTGTTACGAGATCAGTTACAGTCCAGTGGCAGATCTAGCCACATGCTACTACCCAAAAAAAAGGGAGAGAGAGAAAAAATGCTACGCTACGGAACGAATGGGGCAGAGGATCTATATTTCTATAAATAGAAAGAAGGAGTAGGAGGAGGAGGAGGCGACCTGGAGCGTTCTGGTTGCGAATTCGACGCCGATGGTGGACTTGGACTCGAGGCAGAACTCGTTGCGGGTGAAGCGGGAGAGGAGGTTGGATTTCCCCACCCCCGAATCCCCTATCAGTACTACTTTGAACAAGTAATCGTACTCTTCCTCCGCTCTTCTCGCTCCCATCTCTCCTTTTCTCTCTCTCTCTCTCTCTCTCTCTCTCTCTCACAAATAAGATCAGATCTCCTCTTCTCCCTCTCGTATTCTCTTGTTACCTCCACCTGTCTTATTTGTCGTCGTCGTTGTTCCCCAAATTTTATGATGTCATGTGGGCCGGGCTGGGTCGGGCCGGGTCAAGCGGGCCGTGGTCTGAGTCGATCCGGACCGGCCGGTCTTGTGCACCTGACCGATCGAGCCAGAGACAAAAATCTCAAATCCAGCCTCGTCCATAACCCAGTCTGAGCCGGTCCGAACTAGACATGACTTGATTCGGTTCAGGTCCAAACTGAGAGAAACAAAAAATTGGCTTGGGCCTTGGTCTTGGGCTTTGGACTTGACTGTTTAAAATGAAATAGCTGTAGAAAAGAAGGATAATAATTAATAAAAATAAGGGGAATTTTGTTCATTTTTATTTGTTGGAGAAAATTTGTCACATTTTTATTTGTTTTTATAAATGTTGAAAGAGTGAAGTACACATTTTATTTTCAAATTATTTTTCGGTCCTCATGTATAGCTTTCTTCATGTCCACCTTTTAAATCTTTGACGACGTTGTTTGATTTTTTCAAAATTTCGATTTTTCAAGTAAATGGATATTATTACTTTGCAAGACTTGGCCATTTCATTTTTCAGCTTCTATGGTGTCATTTATACTAAGAGCTTGAAAGTCCAGTTCATTAACGTCGACACTTTCATCTGTTAAGTGTTGAATCTCTTTTTCTGCATGAACACAATCTTGAACGTAAGCGCAGAGTTTTTAAATTTTTTTGTAGCCCCAAGCTTCTCTTCTTGGTTAGCATTCTTGAATATGCGCGACACTGAGATCATTAGAAGATCGCGTGTCAAAGAAGAAAGTATATGATAAGTTTTTTCATGTGCTTTTTATCACTCTAAGATTGAAAAATATGTTCTGGAACCGTCATCATCTTCATCATAGGAGTTCAAATACAACAAAATTCTTGAGTTTGGAGGAAATAATATTTTTATAATACTAGTATATATGCGCGTGCGTTGCACGTATTTTATAGATAATTGTTAGGAGACCAAAAGAAATTTGCAATAATTATTCTAATATTTATTATGACTACTTAGGAAGTCTAAAAGACAAACACTTTAACTTTTCTAAATTTATTATTATGTTATTATATATAGATATTATTTAATACCTAACACTGTTTATAAAGACCAAATGACAGCTTTTGAAATTATCTAGTTGTCCCTATTAACTTTAATGAACACTTTTAATTAGTCAATATATGAAAGGTTATACTTGGAAGGGGAAAAAAATTAACGGTGAAGCCAACTTTTGGCATTATATAATAGTATATATATTTTTAATCTTAGAACTTAAACTATAGATGTAACTAACTTGAACGGTTGAACCATGTCGGTTCCTCCTAGGTTTTTCTCCATATAAATTAATTAGGCCATCTAAACATTCTTTAAAAAAAATTACTACCTATCTCAATGTTAATATTTTCATAAAAATCATTTAACAATACACCATGTAATTTTATTTTAGAATAACAAACAATATAAAACAGGAATATCATATCAATATTTTATAAATTTTGTTTCAATTTTAGTAACAACATAATCAAACCCAAGAACGTGTCTGTACTTTGCTAATGAGTGAGAAATATTAATAATCTTTGTTAAAACTAAAGTAGAAGTTGAACAATAAACTTCGGATAAAATATATATAATATCATAAAATAATTTTAAAAATTCAAAAATTAAAGTAGCAACTATCCAATCGTTTTCAGTTAATTGATAATCACTACTTGAATTTGTATTATTATCGCGTAAAATAACATCTTTATATTTATTCTCTACTGATCATTTGAAGACTTTTAGGTAAGTAATTAAACTATGATGCATGTTAGACTTATATCTTAATAAATAAGATATGTTGAGATGACAAATTAAATACTTTGGTGATTTGGTGACCATGCATGTTATTGGAACGGAACCTATATTTAGGGCTATGCTAGGGCAGCAACCAAATGCCTACAACCCTCTTACAACCGTCACGTGGCAGCCTTATGGCGCCCACGTGACGGTCGTCCATTGGAGGAGGGGAGAGAGATAGGATCCGATGGCTGTTCGGATGGTCGTCACGTGGCCGAAATACGACGTAGCAGTCGTTTATTAGAGAAGAAGTGGAGTCGGGGGTGGTCCACATATCCCAGGTGGGAGGAGGAGGGGGGTGGTGAGAGGGTTGTAAGAAGGTTGAAGGTTGTAAGCATTTGGTAGTAAACTTAGCATTATTGCTTTATTTAAGTGCTAACCTATGCATGCTTTCATTACTGTAATAGATAAGGGTGGAGAGAGGTCTTCCACAGAAAATCTGAGACTTTTTCCACCACAAACTTCACAGGAGAAGAGTGGACAAAGAGGGATTATAAAACAGAACTGACGTTTGTGGTAAGTGAGAAAAAGTATATCGTATCTGGCTAGACGGACGGTCTCGCGATCAAATCGCGGAAGAAATGTAGAACATTATATTTAAATAGAATACAACACAACGTGTATAAAGTTTCGTGCATATCATCGGACATAAAAAAATTTCAAAGCTGACCATGATTTCCATTTGAAAAAAAAAAAAAAAATTCATTTCAAACAGCAAATGTTACTTCCCTGAACGATTGGCTTTTATTGTTTACGACCATTTTGTTTTTGTATGGTCAAAATAGAAAATATTGGAAACCAAACATATTTTATCTTTCGTTTTGGCTAAGTTAAACAATAAATACATTCATTCCAAACGGGAACAGACTAGTCCTAAACAGAACCAGCTCTAGTCTATGACAGCCAGGACGATCGTTTATGACCCACAAATCAGGAAGGTCCAAAAAAAAAAAAAAAAATATATATATATATATATATATATATATATATATATATATATATATATATATATATATATATATATATATATATATATACTAATAATTTTGTATTTAAAATAGAACTAGCATATACTATGAATTTCTTTTTAAGACAAAAAAATGATTATTATCTTAACTTGTACATTAGAGATCTTAAATTCAAGTCTCTGTAGAACATTTTTTTCAATTTACTCTTTTTTATTAAAAAAAAATATTATATATGAAAGTTCTATTTTGTAAGTTCGTCAAAGATAATAATTATGAATGATGATGAACAAATAAAACTAATATACTTTATATATTCTCATAGTTGTTAGAATTGCGTCACTTGTCATCATCCAATTGACTCCGAGGAAACATTTAAGACAATATATACATTATTGTGTCGATTTTAGTTCCTGTGTTTGTAAATGTCTAAAAGGAAAATATAAAAAATGTGCAATACATGTAGTCCTTACATTTCGGAACGGAGTCAGCACTCCCGTAACCAAGCATTCAAATAAATTTAAAAATAATAATAATTATATTGTAAGAGCTAAAACAAAATTAATTTTACTAATATTCTTTCAAAATAAACTTTAAAATTGTTCTAAAATATAAAAGTTATAATAAATACAATAATGCTAAGTTTACTACCAAATGCTTACAACCTTCTTACAACTCTCTCTCCCCCCCTGCTATGTGGGCCACCCCCGGGCCCATCTCTCCCTCCAATGAACGGCTGCCACGTGGCATTTTTGTCACGTGGCGGCCACCCGAACAGCCAGTGAGTCCCACCTCTTCCCCCTCCTCCAATGGGTAACCTCCACGTGGGCGTCACGTGGCCGCCACGTGGAGGTTATAAGCATTTGGTTGTAGTCATAGTACTGCCCTAATAAATATATAATCAATGTATATTCTATAGATAAAAATTTTTTTTTGAATTAAATTTGTTTTTTCTAAACTTTTTTTATTAAATTTAGGGAGGGTCGGAGTCTTTGACCTTAGGGGAGCTCCGTTCCTGCTTACATCTAATCGACAACCTAATAACAATTCTACGATTAAAAAAAGGTCGCATGTGATCTCATCGCGAGTCTTAACAGATTGGTGCTATCTACACATTTCTATCTCCTAAGCTATTTCATCTCCTACTTACGTTCCAAGTCAAGGTAAGAAAAATGTTAGGCCAATTAAGAATCACTATTATTTTCCTTTCCAAAACAAATCACTATTATTTATTAGTAGTAAATTCACACGTACAATAAATTTCTTCTTCTTATATTAATATAAAATTATTTAAATATTTAAATATATTTAAATTAAAATTTATTATATATCTTTTTATATTTTAAATAGAATTTATTATATATTTGATTATATTTTAAATATAATTAGTTATGAATATATTATACTTTTTATAAAGAGTCTTGGAAATGGTTAGGTACGTGATATTATCTAATTATGCTAAAGTGGGAGGTATTCTTCCTGGTTGGTTGAGTTCGAAACCTAGTAGTGTATTATTTATAACAAATTTTAAAAAAATTAATATTTTTTTATATAATATTAATTTTTTAAAAATAATTAATTGATGATATACATACAATTTAGATGGCTCACTTTTGAGCTGTTTTGAAGCCTCATTATATTTTGGAAGATGTGATGTTGGACCATAATATTCACAAATTTAGACTTCACTAGGAGATTTAAATTAATGTCCTTTGTCCATATAACATTGTTGGGACCAGCAATGTCGATACCGTGCTCTGATACCGTATTTGTAATTGATCACATCGGATCATAGGCCAATCCACCTGAGATAACAAGCCACCGTCTAACCAGAACGTTAAGACAGATAAAACATTCACGTTATTTTAGTGACTACGTCACATGGACAAATCTCAATATTTATAACTTTAGGTGGAGATACAAGATTAAATAATACTATGTTGAATCATTTGCCCAGAGATTCAACCTATTCATTAAATACAAGAATAAAGCAGAAGATTACAACTTGAAAATACTCACTTACTCGTAGCGATCTTCCTGAATGAAGACGACGCCTCCCCAAACATATCTTATCTTTCAACTATCTTGGATGACGAGCCTTAAAAATAAAGTATGAACTTTCTCTTAGATTTTATGTGATCTTACTCCCTCGAATCTCCCGTCTCTTGAGCTACTCATGGCAACTCCTTTCAACACACACACACACACACACACACATATATATATATATATATATATATATATATATATATATAGAGGTTAAGAAATATATTTTAGGGTTTAGAAAATCTCAAAATAATCCAGTAACAATCGTGGTCGTCCGTACGAAATCAACGGTGTTGATTAAAATCTGAACCACGTTTAGCCCGACCAAATTGAATTCAGTTGGTCGAATTTGTTAGAAATAGTTACGTTTTCTTATTAATAAATTTCAGAATACAAAAATAAAAATAAATTGATGTTACCGGCCTCTGGGGAAGTCGTGCACGAAGCACTGCACTAAGAGTTAATTCGGGATCTGTGTACAGACGTTCCCGAAGCTCCTAGTGGTAAAACCCCCGCACTACCGGTATCTCGTCGCCGCACACGACTTGGAGAGAATGACCAGAACTTAGCTCTGCCCAGAGCTTGGAGACGATGAAGACTGAACAGAATGTTGACAGAGGTTTGGAGTAAGAAATTTTCTGATGGTTTACAAAGAAACACAGACGAATATATAATACTGATGTGTAACGGTCTGAATTAATTTACTATTAATTCAGCCGTTACACAGAAAAAATAAATAATGAACCTGGACACAATAACGGTTCAGAAATAATTGTAACGTTCAGAAATTAATTTTCTAACATTCAGAAAATTAAATAAAAAAGAAGAGGAGCAAAAAGAATTTTAGGGTCCCAGCCCGAACTCGAAGAGAAAATCGAATCGGCATTCGGCGCCCGCAGATGTGGGTGCGTACCCGTACCCGTTACGCACGCCGAACCGAACCGAGCCTAGCCGGGCCGGGCCGGGCCGGGCGGCGGCGCGCGCGTGTGGCCCAAGGGGTTCCCCACACAACAACTTAAGAGAGCAAAGAAGAGAAACTAATATATATACACAAGAGAGCTTTGGCCCATCCGATGTGGGACTAAAGAAAGGAAGAGGAACTTGAGCTTTTGCAAGAAAAGCAAAACCAACAATCCCCCCCCAAAAGGTCAAGTTCCGAAACAGAGATAAGAGTGAAGTAAATAGAGAGAGAGAGAGAGAGAGAGAGAGAGAGAGAGAGAGAGAGAGCATCTGGGCAGTAAAATACTATGCATAGATGAGATGGACTACAGCCTTGAATCTCACGTAGTGACTATTGCCTTAATCTGAAGAAGTGCTTGATGGACTATGCCTTGAATCAGGCTTCTTGAACCAGATTTAGAAAAATAGCACACATAGTACGCTAGAGGTCCTTGGTCTATCGGGTGGCGCTTTTAAATGGCCATGCGCACTTTCCACATTCATGAGAGTTGTCTGGGATCGCCCTGTCCCATAGTCGCGGCCTTCACGACCTCTCATATAGGTAAGTCCTTAATGGTTGGTGAAATGAATCAACCCAGCATTACAGCTTGGACCTATTAAGAGTTTAACCTCATCCTAACCATATCACACAGGAACACTGTCACCATAGGGATGGGGAGTCATTATACACATGTACAGCCGCTTGGGCTTTATTTTTAATGAGACTTTAATCTCGAGTCAGTGTTCCATAAAGTCACCTAAGTTCAGCTTGTTTCTACCCATTGAACCGGCTTCTTGGGATCTCCAGTCAGACTCGGTTGGGTTGCCACTGCCGGTGACTAACTTATGGGCTTAACCCCATCCCCCTCGATGATTCTAGGATCAAAGTCCTAGACAGACCCTTCGTCAAGTGATCTGCAAGATTCTTTTCTGACTTTATATAGTCAAGAACCACATATTTGCCTAGTAGGCTTTTTATTGACTTGAAGCGCAGCTGCAAGTGCCTGTTCATCTTAGCATTCACAGAATTATGCTTTAGTAGTTCAATAACAGATTTATTATCACAATTTATAGAAATTGCAGGAACAGGACTAAGAGAAACAGGTATATGCATAATAAAATTTTTAAGCCATTCAGCTTCTGTGCAAGTTGTATCTAAAGCTATCATTTCGGAGTCCATTGTACTCCTAGCTATGATAGTTTGCTTACAAGAGCCCCAGGAGATTGCAGCTCCTCCTAGAGTAAATACATATCCAGTAGTAGATTTTATATCATGTGAGTCGGTTACCCAGTTTGTATCTGAATAACCTTCTATGATATCAGGGTGCCTAGTAAAATGAAGTTTGTAATCTAGGGTGCCCTTGAGATATCTAAATACCCTATCCAAGGCAGTCCAATGTGACTGATTTGGATTACTGGTATATCTGCTTAGTCTCCTAATAGCAAATGCAATATCAGGTCTTGTCCTGTTTGTTATATACATAAGGGAGCCTATCATCTGTGAATATTTATGTTGTTCCAAAGGTGATCCTTCATTCTTTTTCAGTACAATACTGCTGTCATAAGGAGTAAGGACAGGTTTCTTATCAAATAACTCAAATCTTTTTAGCATTTTTTTAATTGAATGTGCTAAAGATAGAGTATAACCCTCTTTGCCTTTGGTCACTTGCATTCCTAAAATTAAATTGGCTTCTCCTAGGTCTTTCATATCAAACTGGCTAGATAAATAGTTGTAAAACCCCCTTCCTAGAAATCGTATATACCCTTTATTTATTAATCATTAATTAAATTATAGTAATTAGGTCTAAATAGGAGAAATAGATTTTTAATAATTTTTATGTTAGGTGTTCGGACACTTAGATGACTTATGGGACCATCAGAAATTTTTCGGAATTTATTCCATGTAGGAGACCCCTTAAGCAGTTGCTAGCCTAATATTGTGCATTACCCTAATCTATAAATTTTTCTTATGTGTGAATATATATATATATATATATATATATATATATATATATATATATATATATAAATATATATATGTGTGTATATATATTTAAAAAGAAAGAAAGTAAAAGAATTTAATAAGAACTTAATAATAATAATAATAATAATAATAATAATAACTACTAAACTACTTAGAACTTACTACTTGCTGTAACTTAGCAAATGCCTAGGGAAGCCCCTTCCGCCCACTTGCTTCCAAATGACCCGCCCCCCTATCAGCAAGTAGCAAGCACTTAGGATTTTACATTAAGCCTTCAGCCTATTAACAAACGAAACCCGACCCTGGCCGAAGCTTCAGCGGACCCGCTCCTTCCCTCTCTCTCTCCCTAGTATATAATAGATATATATATATATATATATAGTTATTTCACAAAAACCCTAACCTAAAGCTCCAGACCTCCTATTCCCATCTAGAGCCGTCACCGCAGCCAGAGAAGCCCCACCAAGCCATCCAACCATCCCGACCTCGCGCCTTGCAGAATCCCACTCGAAGCACCTTCGCTCCGGAGTGATTTTCCGTCGACTCGTTCAACCAAACGCTATTCCGTCTTCATAGGTATGATCACCCCTTAACCCTCTCCCATATTTGTTTTATAGCCAATCTCGGAAAACGTATACCCCTAGGTGAGAAACAGCGCCCAAGTTGGGCGAGCAGACAGAATTCTGGAATCGCAGAATTCCAGAATGACCACCCATATTACCGAGTTCGTATCTCCCACCACAGAGATCCGAATTCGGTGATTCTTTTTGATACCTGTAGAATACCTGACCTAGTTTATTTTCTGTTAAATAATCCTATGCTATTAGTTGCTGTGGACATAATGATATTCGTCACAAAACTGTGCGCACCCACTTTTTCCAGATTTCCAAAAGTTGTAAAACGGAGCGTGTCCCGCCAAACGGGACCGCCCCGCCGTGTACCAAGTGTACCGCATGGTGCACGCAGCGTAACCGGACACGTGAAAATTCATGGGGACTGATTCGGACGCGTGTGCGCACCGAAATCAGGCCGTATCCGCGGACACATTTCGTGTCGCAACTTTTATGGAACTCGCGCGTATTTTGTGCACGCTTGTTAGATTGCGACGAAACTTGCGCCACTGGACTCGTGGTAACGTGCTGGTCCTGTGACCCAATTTTCACGCATTTCTGAGACGGTTGACCAGATCGCCAATTGGCGGGCCCCATAGTTGACTTTTTGGACAAAATTCTGTTCCGCCCATCGAAATCCACATTTGGACATACCGTTAGATTCGTATTGACATCTAGAGTTGTTTGACCTATAGTTTGTCCCATTTAGAGACTGTTACCCTTGGCACGCTTTTCGGTGCAAAGTGGGCCACACGTGGACCCCACTTTTACTTGAAATTACCGTTTTGCCCCTGTGTCCAAATTGGACGAAAGGGATGTGCTTTTTAGCTATTTTGCTCATTCTGAAAATATTGGTGGTGTTTATTTCAGCATCCAGAGACGTTTGTTCGGAGTCCTTAGTTCCAGGTTCAGTGTCCTTGACAGTTGGATGCGTACACTTTACAGATTTCTTGCCAAGCAAGTATACCTTGCCATTGTACTGTTTTTACATTCCATATGAGGCATGCATGTTTAATTTCTGTTTATTTAGTTCATTTATTTTAACTGTTATATAAACTGCACGTCCAAGGAAACTTGGGTGCAACGACGGTGTCGTCGTACTATATTTTTATTTATGTATATGCATTGGACCTACTTTATGAGACTACCCCATTTTTATGAGGCATTTATGTTTCATTGGCCATGACACTATTCTTACACAAGTGTGAGTCACATGTAGGACACGGACTTGCGTTCTCGGCTGGCCACCGGTACGTATAGGTCGTACGACGGATAGGGATAACTGCCAATAGAAACTTTGTATGCTAGTAGACCTGGAGGTTATTAGAGATATTATCGTGTCATGGACATGACATGCTTAGAGCATTGGGTGGAGAGAACAACAAGTAAGGCATTTGGGCTCCTTTGCACTTTTCTTGTGTAACCCGTACGCTCCGCCGGAGATGCGCGATCATGATGACACCTATACTACTTGGCGGGCCTCTGCCGTTCAAAAGACGACGTACCTTTGTAGGCCCCTGGATCTCCAAGAGAACCATGCCAATCCTATTTATGGCCAGATAGCCCACTTGTTAGAAAGTTGTTCTCAAACTGCATTCACATAGATGGTTAGGCGACCTCGATGGATGTTTATTTTCAGTACTTTATTGGCATGTGCTTTTTGTATCTTGTTACGTCCCTCTGAGGACCTGGTCCCTTCCAGATATAGGTGAGCAGGAGTACCCACAGGAGTATGGACCTGGACCTGACGCTACCTATCAGTCTGAGGAGATCTTACCTTCTGATTATATGTGATTCATTGCAGCTGTTTAGAGACCCTAGTTGCTATTTTTTCTAGACATTTATTCTTATATTAGAGTTTATTCTCTTTTCTCTTTAGTAGTTTATTATAGTCGATTTGCAGTGGATTTGTTTCCACCCGACTATCACACGTTGAGATTACTATTTGAGACTGCTTCTTTGATATTCATTTATTGATTTTCATTATTCTATTATTTGTGCTGTGGATGAGATATAGAACTGCGTGTGACTTGTTGTGACATATATTACCACTGTGGATTGGATATTTATATACAGCGTACGTGTGTATATGGTTTCCATATATTGGAGTTCGTATACATACGGCTGGCGTGTTACGTATTCCTAGTCCTACGTATTTTGGGACTGGGGCGTGACATATTTTTATGGTGGCCCATGCAGGTCAAGAATATATTATCTCGGTTACGTAACCGTACCGAACAAGCCTGCGTATAGGAATAGAGTATAAGGATCTCATCCACGCTTGATTGAAATTCATCCTTCCTATTTAATACTTGCATCCTGTTTGATTCCTGTACTTTTCTAATCGTTTCGTACATCAACTGCAGATAGATGGATTTGCAGAATGGATGTATTGCCGCCAATGGGGACACAACTTCTGGAGTCAATGGTCAGACTAAAGGAGGGACCCCAACGATTCCTAGACTTCCGGGACCAGATGGACAGACTCACACCCCAGTTCCATCTGATCTTCCCGCTTCACCTATTGGGAACCTTCCACCTGCCCCAGTACCGCAAGATGGCCAAGCGCAGATGTTCCAATTCTTTCAGATGATGATACAGGAACAGAGGCAGCAGGCAGCCGAGCAGAGGCAGCAGGCAGCCGAGCAGAGGCAAGAATTTTTGGCAGCACTGGAGAGGATGGCTGCACATGCTACTGTACCAGTTCAAGCACTAGCTCCAGTACCTCGAGCTAGGGTTGGATCAGTAAAGGATTTTGTTCAGATGGGTGCAAGGCAGTACAAGGGCACTGAGAGCCCGGAGGAGACCACCAGCTGGATCACTCACACGCAGAAGCTACTGGAGGCATCGCAGTTACCCACGGACATATAGATGACGGGTGTACGGACGCTTCTAGATGGTAATGCCCATCACTGGTGGGAATCCATGGAGCGCCAGTTGGGTACTTACCAGACTTGGGAGCAGTTCTTGGAGTTCTTTGAGGGAAAGTACTTCCCGGACACTGTCAGGGACACCTTGTATGATCAGTTTCTTCACTTAGAGCAAGGGAACCGAACCGTGGACGAGTATAATGCCGAGTTTAGTCGACTCAGCAAATATGGAGCTGCTTTGATACCAAATGACTTGGCTAAGGCTAAGAGATTTTATCGAGGACTGACCCAGGAGCTACAACATTATACAAGCTCGCAGTCCCGAGTCTCTTATGCTGAACTACTGACAGAGGCCAGATTTCAGGAAACCATTAGCAGAGGAAAAGGAGGTCAGCTGCGGACACAACAAGGATCAGCAAGGATACAGCAGGGACCAGCCAGGACACAACAGGGAGGACCTATCAGACGTCCCTTGGCACAGCAGCATCAGCAACACAGAGCCGGACCATACCAGAATCCAGAGAAGCCCTACTGCAATTATTGTGGGAAACGCGGACATGTATCGAGAGATTGTCAGACTCGTTTGGGTCAGTGTCTGAGATGTGGCTCCGGGCAGCACATGGCGAGAGATTGCCCAATGCAGACATCGACACTCCCACCACCAGTTCAGAGACTAGCGCTTCCAGCACCGAAGCCAGCCCAGCAGATGACCGGACCGGGAGCACCCCGTCCCCCAGCAGCAGGAGGATTTCAGAGAGGACCACCACTACCCACTCAGGAGGAGCAGTATATGAGGACTGGACATGGACAACCGCAGAGGAACGGGCGAGCTTTTGCATTGGAGGTAGATGACCTGGATCATGAGGTGGATGTCATAGCAGGTATTACCCTTGCTTTTACTTTTCCTGCTGTGATATTATTTGATACGGGAGCCACCCACTCATTCATATCATCTAGTTTTATTGCCAAACACAACATTGCTTCTACACCATTATCTAGTTGTGTTAGAATTCTAACCGGAGGAGGAGTTGTACCAGTTAGTCGAGTTTGTAGAACGGGTCCTATAGTGATACGTGGCAGAGAGATGAACGCCCAACTCTTAGTCCTTCCTATGCCATCTTTTGATATTGTGCTTGGAATGGACTGGCTAAGCAAGTACCATGCTTTCTTCGATTGCTTTGGAGGAAGCATTCTTTTTAAGGTACCAGGCCAGCCTGAACTTGAGTTTGCCCGAGGATCCACAGAAATCCTTGATGGTATGCAGCTCGCAATGGACGATGTTGTCTATCATCCCATTATTTCAGAAATTTAAGACGTCTTTCCAGAGGATTTGCCAGGACTACCCCCAGACAGAGACGTAGAGTTTTCAATTGAACTAGCACCCGAAGCGGCACCTATAGCATCGTATGTTTACAGACTGGCGAAGAAGGAGATGGACGAGCTGAAGGCACAGTTAAAGGAGCTAGAGGAGAAAGGTTTCATCCGACCGAGTGCATCACCCTGGGGAGCACCAGTGTTGTTTGTACCCAAGAAGGATGGGTCAGTGTGTATGTGCATTGACTACAGAGCCTTAAATGCAGTGACAGTGAAGAACAAATATCCATTGCCATGCATTGATGACCTGTTTGATCAACTCAGTAGAGCTAAGGTATTCTCGAAGATAGATCTGAGATCGGGATATCACCAAGTGAAGGTACGGAAGCAGGACATTCCGAAGACCGCATTCAGAACAAGATATGGACACTACGAGTTTTTGGTCATGCCATTTGGATTGACCAATGCTCCAGCGATCTTCATGGACTTGATGAATCGAGTCTTCCACCAGTACTTGGACCAGTTCGTGGTCGTCTTCATAGATGATATACTTATCTATTCGAAGAGCCACGAGGAGCACGAGGAGCACCTGCGGATTGTTCTAGAGACTTTGAGGAGAGAGCAGTTCTATGCTAAACTCAGCAAATATGAGTTCTTCTTGGACAGAGTTTTATTTCTTGGACATATTGTTACAGGAGATGGTATTTCTGTTGATTCAGAGAAGATCTCAGCAGTTGAGACATGGCCTGTTCCTAAATCAGCAGCAGAGGTGAGGAGTTTCCTTGGACTTGCGGGATATTACCGACGGTTCATGGAAAACTTCTCAAGGATAGCGGCACCTATGACTCGTCTGACTTGTAAGGATCAAGAATTTATATGGACTGACGAGTGTCAAGCAGCCTTTGAAGAGTTGAAGAAGCGACTGACTACAGCACCAGTATTGGCGATTCCGTCAGGATCAGGAGGTTACGTGATCTACAGTGACGCATCAGGGAAAGGCTTGGGATGCGTATTGATGCAGCATGGCAAGGTGATTGCATATGCATCTAGGCAGTTACGAGTACATGAGAAGAATTATCCGACTCATGACTTGGAACTTGCAGCCGTTGTATTTGCTCTGAAGCTATGGAGACATTACTTATATGGGGAACGAGTGGAGATCTATACAGACCACAAAAGCCTCAAGTACGTATTCACGCAGAAGGAGTTAAATATGAGGCAACGTCGATGGCTCGAGTTGATGAAAGATTTCGAGATAGAGCTACATTATCATCCAGGCAAGGCTAACGTGGTAGCAGACGCGTTAAGCCGGAAGCCAGCAGTTTACTTCTTGACAGCACAGAGGGAACTATTGGAGGACTTGCAAGAGTTTGGCATTGAAGTGATATTACCCGGAGCAGATGGGACACTAGCCAACTTGCAAGTTCAATCATCATTGGTAGAGAGGATTAAGGCAGCTTTGCCTACAGATGCCAGATTCAGGAGACTAAAGGAAAGAACAGAGGCCGGAGAGCAGACAGGATTGCGCATTCACGAGGATGGGACATTACGATGTGGTGATCGTCTTTATGTTCCAAATGGAAAGATTCGACAGGAGCTGATGACAGAGGCTCATAGTTCAATTTATTCTATTCATCCTGGAGGCACCAAGATGTATCGTGACTTACGACAACACTTTTGGTGGCATGGGATGAAGAGAGAGATAGCTCGCTTTGTAGCTAAATGTCTGGTATGTCAACAAGTGAAGGCGGAGCACCAGAGGACAGCAGGATTATTGCAACCACTTTCGATTCCAGAGTGAAAGTGGGAGCACATCACTATGGACTTCGTCACGGGTTTTCCCAAGAGTCCAAGTGGGAGAGATACAGTGTGGGTAATAGTGGACCGACTCACAAAGTCAGCCCATTTTATACCTTTTAGAGTGGGTCAGTCTACAGAAGCTTTAGCTGATTTATATATGAGGCAGATCGTGAGATTGTACGGCATACCAGTCAGCATTGTATCGGACAGAGATTCGCGCTTCACATCGCACTTTTGGAGGAGTATGCAAGAGAGTCTTGGTACTCGTCTGAAGTTCAGTACATCTTACCACCCGCAGACAGATGGGCAGTCGGAGCATACTATTCAGACCTTGGAGGACATGTTGAAGGCTTGCATGTTAGACTTCGGAGGATCATGGGAGGACCACCTACATCTTGTAGAGTTTTCTTACAATAATAGCTATCAAGCGAGTATTCAGATGGCTCCATTTGAAGCCTTGTATGAAAGAAAATGTAGGTCTCCTGTGTGTTGGAGTGACGTGGGAGAACGTCAGATTTTGGGATCCGAGTTGGTGGTCAACACCGTAGAGACAGTCAAGAAGATTCAGGGACACTTGCGAGCAGCGCAAGACAGGCAGAAGCAGTGGGCAGACCTTCATCGTCGTCCCTTGGAGTTCAAAGAGGGCGATCACGTCTTCTTGAGGATATCACCGACCAGAGGCACCATCCGATTCGGAGGGCGCGGCAAGTTGAGTCCAAGGTATATTGGACCGTTTGACGTGCTCGAGAGAGTTGGAGAGGTGGCATATCGACTTGCGCTACCACCTTCACTGGAGGGAGTACATGACGTATTCCATGTGTCGCAGCTCAGGCGATATGTGGCAGACAGCAGTCATGTTCTCGACCATTCGGAGATCACCATTGGGCCGAGCTTGTCTTACCAAGAGCAACCCGTGGGAATCCTTGATCGTCGAGAGAAAGTGTTGAGGAACCAGTCTATCCCCTTGGTTCGCGTAGCATGGAGGCATGGCGCACCAGGAGAATCAACTTGGGAGCGCGAGGACGACATGCGCAAGTGTTTTCCGAACCTATTTGCAGACCAAGGTATGAATTTACATTGTTAAATTATATCTTATACCATCATTGCATTCTATCGTGGCTTAATTTTAATTTCGAGGACGAAATTTTTACAAGTTGGGTAGAATGTAAAATTCCCTTCCTAGAAATCGTATATACCCTTTATTTATTAATTATTAATTAAATTGTAGTAATTAGGTCTAAATATGAGAAATAGATTTTTAATAATTTTTATGTTAGGTGTTCGGACACTTAGATGACTTATGGGACCATCAGGAATTTTTTGGAATTTATTCCATGTAGGAGATCCCTTAAGCAGTTGCTAGCCTAATATTGTGCATTACCCTAATCTATAAATTTTTCTTATGTGTGAATATATATATATATATATATATATATATATATATATATATATATATATATATATATATATACACAAAAATATATATGTGTGTATATATATTTAAAAAGAAAGAAAGTAAAAGAATTTAATAAGAACTTAATAATAATAATAATAATAATAATAATAATAACTACTAAACTACTTAGAACTTACTACTTGCTGTAACTTAGCAAATGCCTAGGGAAGCCCCTTCCGCCCACTTGCTTCCAAATGACCCGCCCCCCTATCAGCAAGTAGCAAGCACTTAGGATTTTACATTAAGCCTTCAGCCTATTAACAAACGAAACCCGACCCTGGCCGAAGCTTCAGCGGACCCGCTCCTTCCCTCTCTATCTCCCTACTATATAATAGATATATATATATATATATAGTTATTTCACAAAAACCCTAACCTAAAGCTCCAGACCTCCTCTTCCCATCTAGAGCCGTCACCGCAGCCAGAGAAGCCCCACCAAGCCATCCAGCCATCCCGACGACGCCGACCTCGCGCCTTGCAGAATCCCACTCGAAGCACCTTCGCTCCGGAGTAATTTTCCGTCGACTCGTTCAACCAAACGTTGTTCCGTCTTCATAGGTATGATCACCCCTTAACCCTCTCCCATATTTGTTTTATAGCTAATCTCGGAAAATGTGTGCCCCTAGGTGAGAAACAACGCCCAAGTTGGGCGAGCAGACAGAATTCTGGAATCGCAGAATTCCAGAATGACCACCCATATTGCCGAGTTCGTATCTCCCACCACAGAGATCCAAATTCGGTGATTCTTTTTGATACCTGTAGAATACCTAACCTAGTTTATTTTTTGTTAAATAATCCTATGCTATTAGTTGCTGTGGACATAATGATATTCGTCATAAAACTGTGCGCATCCACTTTTTCCAGATTTCCAAAAGTTGGAAAACGGAGCGCGCCCCGCCAAACGGGACTGCCCTGCCGTGTACCAAGTATACCGTATGGTGCACGCAGCGTAACCGGACACGTGAAAATTCGTGGGGACTGATTCGGACGCGTGTGCGCGCCGGAATCAGGCCGTATCTGCGGACACATTTCGTGTCGTAACTTTTGTGGAACTCGTGCGTATTTTGTGCACGCTTGTCAGATTGCGACGAAACTTGCGCCACTGGACTCGTGGTAACGCGCTGGTCCTGTGACCCAATTTTCACGCATTTCTGAGATGGTTGACCAGATCGCCAATTGGCGGGCCCCACAGTTGACTTTTTGGACAAAATTCTGTTCGGCCCATCGGAATTCACATTTGGACATACCGTTGGGTTCGTATTAACATCTAGAGTTATTTGACCTATAGTTTGTCCCATTTAGAGACTGTTACCCTTGGCACGCTTTTCGGTACAAAGTGGGCCACACGTAGACCCCACTTTTACCCGAAATTACCGTTTTGTCCCTGTGTCCAAATTGGACGAAAGGAATATACTTTTTAGCTATTTTGCTCATTCCAAAAACGTTGGTGGTATTTATTTCAGCATCCGGAGATGTTTGTTCGGAGTCCTTAGTTCCAGGTTCAGTGTCCTTGACAGTTGGGCGCGTACACTTTACAGATTTCTTGCCAGGCAAGTATACCTTGCCATTGTACTGTTTTTACATTCCATATGAGGCATGCATGTTTAATTTCTGTTTATTTAGTTCATTTATTTTAACTGTTATATAAACTACGAGTCCAAGAAAACTTGGGTGCAACGACGGTGTCGTCGTACTATGTTTTTATTTATGTATATGCATTGGACCTACTTTATGAAACTATCCCATTTTCATGAGGCATTTATGTTTCATTGGACATGACACTATTCTTACACAAGTG
The DNA here is from genome assembly GCA_036927795.1 of Iris macrosiphon. Taxonomy (NCBI): domain Eukaryota; kingdom Viridiplantae; phylum Streptophyta; class Magnoliopsida; order Asparagales; family Iridaceae; genus Iris; species Iris macrosiphon. The sequence continues at coordinate 57,890,019 of JAYESA010000009.1, forward strand.
TGAGTCACATGTAGGACACGGACTTGCGTTCTCGGCTGGCCACCGGTACGTATAGGTCGTGCGACGGATAGGGATAACTGCCAATAGAAACTTTGCATGCTAGTAGACCTGGCGGTTATTAGAGGTATTATCGTGTCATGGACATGACATGCTTAGAGCATTGGGTGAGGAGAATAACAAGTAAGGCATTTGGGCTCCTTTGCACTTTCCTTGTGTAACCCATACGCTCCGCCGGAGATGCGCGGTCATGATGACACCTATACTACTTGGCGGGCCTCCGCCGTTCAAAAGACAACGTGCCTTTGTAGGCCCCTGGATCTCCAAGAGAACCATGCCAATCCTATTTATGGCCAGATAGCCCACTTGTTAGAAAGTTGTTCTCAAACTGCATTCACATAGATGGTTAGGCGACCCCGATGGATGTTTATTTTCAGTACTTTATTGGCATGTGCTTTTTGTATCTTGTTAAGTCCCTCTGAGGACCTGGTCCCTTCCAGATATAGGTGAGCAGGAGTACCCGCAGGAGTATGGACCTGGACCTGACGCTACCTATCAGTCTGAGGAGATCTTACCTTCTGATTATATGTGATTCATTGCAGCTGTTTAGAGATCCTAGTTGCTATTTTTTTCTAGACATTTATTCTTATATTAGAGTTTATTCTCTTTTCTCTTTAGTAGTTTATTATAGTCGATTTGCAGTGGATTTGTTTCCACCCGACTATAACACGTTGAGATTACTATTTGAGACTGCTTCTTTGATATTCATTTATTGATTTCCATTATTCTATTATTTGTGCTGTGGATGAGATATAGAACTGCGTGTGACTTGTTGTGACATATATTACTACTGTGGATTGGATATTCATGTACAGCGTACGTGTGTATATGGTTTCCATATATTAGAGTTCGTATACATACGGCTGGCGTGTTACGTATTCCTAGTCCTACGTATTTTGGGACTGGGGCGTGATAATAGTTCTTTGTAATATTTATCAATTCCAGTGATGAACCTAGGATAATGATGTCATCTACATACAAGCATAAAATGACACAACTTTTACATGTACCTCTAGAGTATATACATTTGTCATACTCATTTGACAAGAAACCATATTCACAAATTACTTTGTCAAATTTATTGTGCCATTGTTTGGGAGCTTGTTTCAAGCCATAGAGGGATTTTACTAGTCTGCAGACTTTCTTTTCTTGACCTTTAGCAATGAAACCTTCAGGTTGGTCCATATAAAGTTCTTCCTCTAGATCTCCATTCAAGAATGTTGTCTTTACATCCATTTGATGGATTAGCATATCATGAATGGATGCTAAGGCCAAGAGAGTTCTAATGGATGTGATCCTAGCTACAGGAGAGTAGGTATCAAAATAATCTAACCCTTTCTTCTGGGTAAAACCCTTAGCAACTAGTCTAGCTTTGTATTTCTCTATGGTACCATCGGCTCTGAGTTTCTTCTTGAAAAACCACAGACAACCTATTGGTTTATTGCCTAAAGGTAGATCTGTTAGAAACCAAGTGTTATTCTCCATGATGGAGTTGTATTCACTGTTAATGGCTTCTTTTCAGAAGGGAGCATCAGGAGACGACATTGCTTCTTCATAAGTTGAGGGATCACCCTCTATCAAAAAGGTGAAGAATCCTTCTCCTAAATTTTTCTCAATCATATTCCTTTTACTCCGTCTTGGTTCTAAGTCTTGTTCAGATTGTGAGCTAGGTATTTGGACTTGAGAACTAGTAGAGGGTATGGAGGAAGAGATTGAACTTCTATCCTTAAAAGGAAATATGTTTTCAAAGTAAACTGCATCTCTTGCTTCTATAATGGTATTATTAGAGATTTTATTTACTTCTGAGTGAGTCACTAGAAATCTATTGGCATAGCTGTCTAAGGCATATCCTATGAAAACAGCGTCTACAGTCTTTGGACCAATCTTCCTCTTTTTAGGTTCGGAAATTTTGACTTTAGCAAGGCATCCCCAAACTCTAAGGTAATTAATCCTAGGTGCTCTACCTTTCCACAGCTCATAAGGAGTCTTATCTTTTGTCTTACAATCCTATTAAGAATGTAACAGGCAGTTAAAAGGGCTTCTCCCCACAAGTTATCAGGAGCACCAGAGCTGGCATATCTAACAGAGTGCAGTTCTTGCGTTCAGCAACTCCGTTAGACTGAGGTGAATATGGAGCAGTTACCTCATGAATTATTCCATGTTCTTCACAGAAGTTAATCATTTCGTTTGAGGTATATTCTCCACCACGATCAGATCTAAGGATCTTAATCTTCCTTTCTAATTGATTCTCAGCTTCAGATTTGTAGACCTTAAATCTATCTAGAACTTCATCTTTGGTTTTGAGAAGGTAGATATAACAATACTTTGAATAATCATCTATAAACGTAACAAAGTATTTTTTACCGTCTCAGGTCAAAATCCTATTTGAGTCACATACATCACTATGGATAAGTTCTAGAAGGTCAGAATTTTTTTTTACAGATTTGAAAGGTAATCTAGTATGTTTGGCTTGAACACAAATCTCACATTTGTGTTTGTCATCTATTGGAGTATTGGAAATAAGATCTAAATTCATCATTCTTTTAATGGAACCTAGGTTCACATGACCTAGTCTGCCATGCCAAACATTTGAATATTCTATATTAGAGACAATGAGAGAACAATCAGACATTTTATTCATTGTACTTAAAATGAAAAGACCGTCTTTTACAAAGCCTTTTCCTATAAAAGATTCATGCTTAGAAAAAACTACTTTATTTTCCTCCATTATAATTTTGTATCCTGAGGCTACAAGAAGGGATCCACTAACTAGGTTTCTCCTGACAGACGGCACATGAAGAACATCATGAAGAGTTAAGATTTTTTCTGATGTCATCTTCAGGTTAACTTTTCCTCTTCCAATAATTTGTGTCGTTGAGCCATCTCCTAGGGTCACACCTCCTCCACTTGATTCCTGATAGTTTAAAAAACATGAGCGATCAAACGAAATGTGAACATTAGCTCCAGAATCCAACCACCAATCATCAGAATGGTAAGAGAGGTTAATAAGGGGTTGAAAGCTTACAGACCTGAAGGAACTCGAAGAACCTTTGTGAAGCATGTTCGCTTCTGGTCTAACTGAGCCCTTTCCTTTGTAGGAGGTCTGGACAGCTTCCTTCTTCCTATGGTAGCAGTTGGTGGCCATATGGTTTGTTTTACCATACACAAAACAAAATCTCTTCTGATCCTGAGTCTGACTGAAGTTTCTAGGTTTTTGGTTTTGGTGATGATGGTTTTGGTGATTAGGCTGAAAGTTTTTCTTCTTCTTGAAGAAATTCTTCTTGGATTTATAAGAAAAATTAGACTTGGATTTTCCTTGGCCTTCTACAAGGTTTACCTTAGCTTTAGATTCAGTCTTAGGCTTAGACCTCAATCTAATTTGTTCTTCGGTTCTAATTTTCTTTAGGACTTGATTGTAGGTAAGATCTCCTTGTGTATGGATAAGATCCTTAGCCATATCAGACCAAGAGGGAGGTAGCTTGTCTATTAGGCATGCTATTTTATGTTCATTGGAGAAAGATGTCCCTTTGGCTTGAATATGTCTAAGGTATTCTTGGAATTCATGGAGCTGGTCATTCATTGGTTTGTTATCTACCATGAAATACCTATTAAAGGTTGAAGAATTAAACCTTTCTATTCCGGCATCATCACAGCCGTATTCATCTTCCAAGGCTTTCCAGAGTTCTTTAGCGCTCTTGTATTCAAAAAATATATCATACAAGGATTCAGATAATGCGCTTATAATTCTATGAAAGCAGTGGAAGTCTATCTCTTTAGGGATTTTTGGTTTCGAGGAGGTGGACACTCCTATGTCAGACTCAGTATCATCAGAATCATTTGTGATGGGTGTGGACCCATCAATGGCAGAAATAAGTCCTAAGGTCGTGAGCCAAAATTTCATTTGACTCTGCCATCTTTTAAAGTAAGAGCCATCAAACTTAGCAGGTTTTGCAGTAGAGGATTCCTCCTTACCAGTCATGATTGCAGTCTGAAAAATATAAATTTATTTAATAACAATGTCTAAAATAATAGTTTAGGTGGCCTTTGCTAATCAATCTTAAAATCTTTAGTTGTTCAAGTGTTGATCAACTCAGGTTAGCTGTAGGGGCCGGTTCCCAGCTAGCGGCGGTCCGAAGACTCTTAAGTACCGTGTCGCTTAGGGCTATTTACACCCGGTTGACAGAAGGACCCTTTCGGCTTGTGCCCGAGTTTGTCTCTACTTTGAAACTTTAGATTTGAAGATTTTATTTGCAATTTTCTTTTTACTAAAATATTTTCTTTTGGTCCTAGATTGCTTTCAAAATACTAAGTGATTAAAATTAAGCAAATTGTATGTTACAAATGAAAGAAATTTTTGTGATAAAAAATTGCAATTGACAAATAGATAAAAAAAAAATTTTCTTAACTGTCAATTAGAAGCAAATAGTGAGAAGGTAATAGTGAGAATCAAATTGTATTAACTGTCAATTAAAAGCAAATAGTGAGAAGCTAATAGTGAGAATCAAATTGTATTAACTGTCAATTACCTTACACAGTAACTATTTGTAAATCAATTCTAAGAAAAATGAACAGTAACTATTTGAACAAATGGTGAGAAATCAATTCTAAGAAAACAACAGTAACTATTTGAACAAATAGTGAGAAATCAATTCTAAGAAATCAATTCTAAGCAAATAGTGAGAATTTTTTTTTCTTTCTTTGTAGAACAAAACAACAGTAACTATTTGAACAATTGAAGCAATGCAAAATTGTAACAGTAACTATTGAAACAATAGTAAATTTAAACTAACAGTAAATCAATTCTAAGAAGAATCAACTCTTAGATTGTTAGAAATAGTTACGTTTTCTTATTGATAAATTTCAGAATACAAAAATAAAAATAAATTGATGTTACCGGCCTCTGGGAAAGTCGTGCATGAAGCACTGCCCTAAGAGTTGATTCGGGATCTGTGTGCAGACGTTCCCGAAGCTCCTAGTGGTAAAATCCCCGCACTACCGGTATCTCGTCGCCGCACACGACTTGGAGAGAATGACCAGAACTTAGCTCTGCCCAGAGCTTGGAGACGATAAAGACTGAACAGAATGTTGACAGATGTTTGGAGTAAGAAATTTTCTGATGGTTTACAAAGAAACACAGACGAATATATAATACTGATGTGTTGTAGCGCCCCGTTCTCCCGGTGCGGAGAGCGCGGCTAAGAAACACAAGACGGTATCGTTCGATCGGGATAGATTGAAACAAGAACTCGTCCTCGTTATGGATTTGTTTCTTCGAAATCGATTCCCACATTCAGTGGACCGTGCCCCAAGGATCGGCTTAGCGACAGAGTCAGGAGGGACCTCTCCGCTGCTATCTTTTATTGCCTCGGTTTTCGATGTCGCTTGTTGCTTTCGTGCTTTGAGTTGGTTTTGGGATTTGCTTGTTTTCCTTGAACGGTTTCGATGGTTTTCATTATTTTCGTTCATTGACTTGCACTTCTATTCCGAGATTGGAAAGAGAGAAAGAAGTATTAATCGAGCTGTTCGTGTGCAGGTGAACGAGCAGTAGGCGGCTTGCGAGCGGAGTCGTGAAGCGCCTCTTTCTTTCTCCCTTCCTAAATCTAAGTGAGTGGCTACCAACCCGATTAGCTAGCCCTGCTTCCAAGATTCACACCAAAACTCTTGCATTCTTGTTGCCCCGATCAAACGATACCAAGTAATAATAAAAGATACCAAGATAAAAAGAGAATAGACTTGGTAATACTGCTTGTCAATCAAACTTGTGAACGAATACTTGTATGCATGCTTGTTCGTTTGGAATGTTTATTATGTTTCAAGTTTAGTTAGAATGCATATCTTTATAAAATATTGTTATGCATATGGAACACACTTTCTTTGCCATAGATGGATCATATAGACTATGCAAAGACTGTTGTGTATGGAACTTGTATCGTGCTGGAAATTATCTTGAAACGTGCATGGATTGATAAAAAAACTTAACGAACGCTTCGATCACGGACAACTTGTGCACAAGGTTTTGGAGGTTTCGCGGACGGTCGCCAGGGCGCTGGGACCGATCCGATCCGGACGGAACATATGGATTAGTCAATTGGAATTGAGAAAGTAAACGGCATGTGGCGGGACTCGCAACCTGCGTCGCATATCGTTTTCTATCCCGTGACTATAACTCGTCCCTCGTGGCACCATGCCAGTGATCTCTATGTATATTTAAACCTGTTGCATACTAACTTGTGTCTTCGTGGCAGGGAAGGCAAGGTAAGTATTGTGCAGGTAATTCAGACGGTCAGGTAAAATCCCCCGAACGGTGGCACGTTCATTTTAGTAAATTCTATATGCTGCTTACTTGTAAATGAACTAAGGCAAGATAGAAACCCACAAATATGCATGCTTCATTAAACAACGTGTTGATTGGTATAGTCAGGCTAGCTCGCCTTCACCAGCATGTTTCGATATGCTGACCCTCGTTGAAACAGGTTCTCCGCACCAAGGCGAACCGAGCGAGGAGCCGAAGTCGTCTTCCCGATCCAGTCCAGCTGTCGGCGTAACTTCACCGCGCCCCCGAAGCATTTTGGAGTTAGGAGCCTGCAACTCTTCATACACAAATGCAGCTCCGTGACAAAGCGATCCTCCAGCCTGGAGGTCTTATTCATTTTGAGTTTATAAAGGGATGTAATGTACAGGACTGCTATCTCATTTTGAGTCATCTCTTCGTAAGCCGTTCGGCATATTAGCTAACTCGTTCAAGAGTTTGTAATAGATGTTCATTATCAATAAAGAGAACTTTTCCATATTATAAATCTGTGTTTCAATTTATCTGCGTACTCTGAATATGTGCTTGCTATGCAAATCATTAAAGCCTTGTGCGGGCGCAACTCCAGGCCCGCACGGCGGTCACGACTCGGGGGACGCCTCAGGGCGTGACATAGTGGTATCAGAGCACAGATTCAAAGTTCCTTAGACTTCGTGCTGGAAAAGTTCCTTTAACGATCAAATTCCTGTGCGAACTCTTGAACTCGCTAAGCCAAAATGAGATACGTTCATACAATAAGTCCATAATACATTATGATCCTAATATAATTTACCTTCTTTTGAAGGAATGGATCCAACGCAATCTGTAGCGCAAGCACCGAACGAAACACAAGAAAGCAGTTCGGGCACTTCGGGAAGCTCTCGGAGCCAACGAGGCATATCTCAAGTCGACCCGCTTGAGCGGGTAATACAAATATTAGAATCGCAACGACAACGAGATGATGCTCGCCAAGCCAAGCTCGAGAGTAATCTAGAGACCCGATTCTCAGTCCAACAAAAGCAGGTAGATGTCCTGCAACAGATCGTTCAGACTTTGGCTGCCAACCATTCCGCCGCAACAGCAACGACTCCGGTGGAACAGCCCGTGCTTGAAGTGGAGACGCCTCAAATTCCAAGGCCGAGGGACGTGACTGCCTTCAACTTGGGCCATTTCAAGAAAGTCTGCAACACCCCATTCAACGGGACTGAGGATCCAGTGGTAGCTCTAGATTGGCTAGCCGAAATTGAAGATCACTTCACTCTGCTAGAGGTCCCCGAAGATAAGCGCGTCGCCTGCGCGCAACTCCAGCTCCGCCTCAACGCACACGATTGGTGGGACGTGCATCGACGATCTCTCCAATTTGATCACGGAGAGGAGGCGATCTCGTGGACGACCTTTCGTGCCGCGTTCGAAGAGGAGTTTATACCGCCTCCAGTACAACGTAAAATGGAAAATGACTTCGTGCAACTGAGGCAGGGCAGCTTGACAGTGAAGCAATACTCCGCCGAGTTCAACCGACTCTCCAAATTCGCTAGGGCCTATTTACCTGATGCAGCGAGTCGAGCTAGAAGATTTGAAGGTGGACTACGCCCTGCCATCTATTCGCACGTGGTCAATAATCAGTATGGAACAATGCGTGAAGTCATAAATCACGCCTTATCGCTCGAGCCACAGTATCCTCACGTTTCTACCGGCGCTGTGCATACATCCAGTCACAAACGCCATAGCAACGACGGAGGGAACAATGCAGCAAAGCGTCGAAACGACGGTGGTCAGCATAAAGGGAACCAGGAGAATGGACTATGCTTCTATTGTAAAAAGCCGGGGCACACCGCAAATAACTGCCATGTTAGAAAGGGTCTGTGCTTCAACTATGGCGGTCCAGGCCACATATTTCGAGATTGTCTCCACCCCTCTAAAGTCCTGCCTCAACGCAATATTCCTTAGAGGTAGGCTCTATTCCTAAGTTTCGGGACGAAACTTTCAATTGGTTGGGTAGGATGTAGCGCCCCGTTCTCCCGGTGCGGAGAGCGCAGCTAAGAAACACAAGACGGTATCGTTCGATCGGGATAGATTGAAACAAGAACTCGTCCTCGTTATGGATTTGTTTCTTCGGAATCGATTCCCACATTCAGTGAACCGTGCCCCAAGGATCGGCTTAGCGGTAGAGTCAGGAGGGACCTCTCTGCTGCTATCTTTTATTGCCTCGGTTTTCGATGTCGCTTGTTGCTTTCGTGCTTTGAGTTGGTTTTGGGATTTGCTTGTTTTCCTTGAACGGTTTCGATGGTTTTTATTGTTTTCGTTCATTGACTTGCACTTCTATTCCGAGATTGGAAAGAGAGGAAGAAGTATTAATCGAGCTGTTCGTGTGCAGGTGAACGAGCAGTAGGCGGCTTGCGAGCGGAGTCGTGAAGCGCCTCTTTCTTTCTCCCTTCCTAAATCTAAGTGAGTGGCTACCAACCCGATTAGCTAGCCCTGCTTCCAAGATTCACACCAAAACTCTTGCATTCTTGTTGCCACGATCAAACGATACCAAGTAATAATAAAAGATACCAAGATAAAAAGAGAATAGACTTGGTAATACTGCTTGTCAATCAAACTTGTGAACGAATACTTGTATGCATGCTTGTTCGTTTGGAATGTTTATTATGTTTCAAGTTTAGTTAGAATGCATATCTCTATAAAATATTGTTATGCATATGGAACACACTTTCTTTGCCATAGATGGATCATATAGACTATGCAAAGACTGTTGTGTATGGAACTTGTATCGTGCTGGAAATTATCTTGAAACGTGCATGGATTGATGAAAAAACTTAACGAACGCTTCGATCACGGACAACTTGTGCACAAGGTTTTGGAGGTTTCGCGGACGGTCGCCAGGGCGCTGGGACCGATCCGATCCAGACGGAACATATGGATTAGTCAATTGGAATTGAGGAAGTAAACGGCATGTGGCGGGGCTCGCAACCTGCGTCGCATATCGTTTTTTATCCCGTGACTATAACTCGTCCCTCGTGGCACCATGCCAGTGATCTCTATGTATATTTAAACCTGTTGCATACTAACTTGTGTCTTTGTGGCAGGGAAGGCAAGGTAAGTATTGTGCAGGTAATTCAGACGGTCAGGTAAAATCCACCGAACGGTGGCACGTTCATTTCAGTAAATTCTATATGCTGCTTACTTGTAAATGAACTAAGGCAAGATAGAAACCCACAAATATGCATGCTTTATTAAACAACGTGTTGATTGGTATAGTCAGGCTAGCTCGCCTTTACCAGCATGTTTCGATATGCTGACCCTCGTTGAAACAGGTTCTCCGCACCAAGGCGAACCGAGCGAGGAGCCGAAGTCGTCTTCCCGATCCAGTCCAGCTGTCGGCGCATCTTCACCGCGCCCCCGAAGCATTTTGGAGTCAGGAGCCTGCAACTCTTCATACACAAATGCAGCTCCGTGGCAAAGCGATCCTCCAGCCTGGAGGTCTTATTTATTTTGAGTTTATAAAGGGATGTAATGTACAGGACTGCTATCTCATTTTGAGTCATCTCTTTGTAAGCCGTTCGGCATATTAGCTAACTCGTTCAAGAGTTTGTAATAGATGTTCATTATCAATAAAGAGAACTTTTCCATATTATAAATCTGTGTTTTAATTTATCTGCGTACTCTGAATATGTGCTTGCTATGCAAATCATTAAAGCCTTGTGCGGGCGCAACTCCAGGCCCGCACGGCGGTCACGACTCGGGGGACGCCTCGGGGCGTGACATGTGTAACGGTCTGAATTAATTTACTATTAATTCAGCCGTTACACAGAAGAAATAAATAATGAACCTGGACACAATAACGGTTCAGAAACAATTGTAACGTTCAGAAAATTAAATAAAAAAGAAGAGGAACAAAAAGAATTTTAGGGTCCCAGTCCGAACTCGAAGAGGAAATCAAATCGGCATTCGGCGCCCGCAGATGTGGGCGCGTACCCGCACCCGTTACGCGCCGAACCGAACCGGGCGACGGTGGCGGCGCGCGCGTGTGGCCCAAGGGGTTCCCCACACAACAACTTAAGAGAGCAAAGAAGAGAAACTAATATATGTACACAAGAGAGCTTTGGTCCATCCGATGTGGGACTAAAGAAAGGAAGATGAACTTGAGCTTTTGCAAGAAAAGCAAAACCAACAGAATTATCATAAGTTGCGTTTGGAACTAGCTGAGTTCGAATCGAATTCAGAGGAACCAAATTCGATTAATTTTTCACAGAACTCATCCAAATTGAATTCCAACAAACATAGCCCATAGAAAATAGAAGTGTAACTGCAAGTGCATCTACATTGAAGTGAGAAAAAAAAATCATTCAATATACGATATATGCATGCATATAGGAGTTTAAAATTTAAATCTATTTTTAACTTTTAATTTTGTTTGGACGTTTTGAATTTTTTATGCGATTAAAATATACGCCCTCAACTTAACAAAATGGTAACAGCTCCAAAGCTCAAGAGCATCTCCAATGTTGTCGTGGCTTTGAAAAAAAATGGTTGCCACTTAAAAATCATAGGACTTTATTTCAAAAGTTCTTCTCCGATACAAATATACAGTTGTATGTGAAATTGACATAGCAATGACCAGACAACAAAAATGTGAAATCTGTTGTCTAGATTTAAACAACAAATTTCACAATAAAAATATATTAAAAAATTCTACCGCCCCTCTTCCTCCTCTTGCTAGCGTCGTTCCGATCCCCTCCACCCCGCCCCTCCTTCCCACACCCGGAGTCGCTTGCGACGATGGCGGCGTCTTCCTCGACTGGAGTCGACACCGTCCGGCGGTGAGGGTCTGGAGGACCTGAAGGACGGCTCGTTTGGTCGGAGCGGAGGGGTCGAGCGGCAAGCGGAGGTTGTTGTCGTCCTCACGTTGGTCGGACCGAGGAACATCTCGTTGTCCGTCATCTCGTTGGTCGGACCTGATAGAATTTTCTGTGTAAATTTATGCCTAAATTTTGGTAATGTTTACTAATTGATAATTTTTTACCAAATATAATTGCTTCCATCTATTCCAAAGATATACTATGCATTTCAAAAAAGAATACTATGAAGCAAGAATCTGAAAATGAAAGCCAAAACCTTGAGGAAAAAGTGCTCTTGCACTCCAAGTTGTTAGGCACCAAGTAAGGTATGAACATTTGCATTTTCAGATGACAACTGAGCATCTTTCTTGAACAACCAATGTAAACCCCCTGATTTTTCAAGAATTTATAAATTTAGATTTTCATAATTTTCTGGAATTTTCTGGGATTTTTCCGTAATTAAAATTAGGCTTTTAATTATTAAATAATTTTTTATTTTATAATAAACAATATTAAAATATTATAAAAATAATATTTTTGGGTGTAAAATGAAAAACTGGACTTAGGGTAATTTTTCTGGAATTTATTGGGCCCCGGACATATTTTAAAACACCTAAATACTATTTATTTAATTATTTACTTATTTATTTATTTATTTAATTATTATTTATTTAATTATTCATTAATTAAATAAAACCCAAACCCATTTTCAGCCCGGCCCAACCGACTTGGGCCCAACCGGCCCAGCCCGCAAAGGCTAGCGGGTCGGGTCGGGTCGGCCAGACCCGAACCGCCCGAGACCCGACCCGCCTTCCCCTACCCTCCCCACGACCCGCAGCCTGCTTCCCGAGCCGCCCCCCCCGCCCGCCCGCTCCGCTCGGTCATGCGCCCTCGCGCCACGTCGACCCTCTCCTCCGCCTTCCTCGCCTCACCTCCGCCCCGCTCGGCTCCCCTCACCCTATTTAAAACCTTAGGCTTTCCCCTCCGGCTCCCCCTCCCCGCCGCGTCCACCGCCTGCGCCTCCAGCCCGCCTCGCCTCGCCTCCACCGCCCGCAGCTCCCAGCTTCGCCTCCCCTTCTTCCTCCCCTCTCCTCCGCCTGCCTCCGGCCACCTCGACGACGAGCAGCAGCAGCAGTCAGCAACCGCAGCGCCGCCCGAGCCGGCCGTAGCTGCCTGAGACGAAGCCGACGAACCCCGGCCGCCTCTGCTCCCCGGTCGCCTCCGGCCAGCACCGCTGCCCCGGCCCCCTCCGCCTCAGCCCGGCCGTCGCCCCTCCGTCGTCCAGCAAACCCTAACCCTAATTTCCCTTTGTGTCCGGACACGTGTCAGACACGTGTCGGACACGGTTCTTTTCGGGTTTTCTGACCCTGTTCAGGTACGTGTATCTCCCTGCTCGTTTGTCCGTTTTCAATTCCGTCTTTTGCATCGCGAAGCCTGCGTGACCCTCTCGGTGCCCGTGCAACCCGCTCGGGACATCGCGTCCTGTGGCGATCGCGAACCGTGATCCAAAAACAGAAAAAACAACGTCCCGATTCACCCCAGAACTGGGTACGCCCCGCCAAACGGGACGACTTGGTCGCGCGCGGTCTTCACAGATACGTGCACGTCGTTGATACGGACGTGTGGGATTTTGCAGAAGTCGATTCGGGTGTGCGTGCATACCGGGATCAACGCGTATCCGTGGACATCGCCCCATATCCGACTTTTCTGAATCGTGCCCTAACTTTGTGTACACATGTCAGATTGAAACAAAACTTGCGCCATCGGACTCGTAGCAATACGCTGGTCCTGTGACCCAAGTTTGGTTCGATTCTGAGAACGTTGACGAAATCGCGTGTCGTGGGCCCTACAGGCTCCGTTTGACGGGCGATTTTGTGATCGGCTCATCGAAATCCAATTCTGGAAGTTCCGTTGGGTTCGTATCTTCGTTTCTGACCTGTTGACACTAAGTTTGGTTAATTTGGAGACCTTTGACCCTGACACATTTTTCGGTGTAAAGCGGGCCCACATGTGGACCCCGTTTTGACCCGAAATTATCGTTTCTGTCCTTGTCTTCAAATTGAACCCAAGGACAGGCATTTCTAGCTGATTGATATTTTCTGGATCTGATGGTGATGTTTATTTCAGCAACCGGAGTACCGCCTGTAATTCCAGCTGAAGTCAGAGCCGCAATTGGAACCGGAACCACATGCAAGTGTACCTTGCCAAACCCTGCAGCTTGCTACTTATTTTTTTTGACTTGTTTATACATCAGTGGGCAAGTAAAGCTTACCAATTCGCAGTAATTCGTGTTATAGAACTTTGCTTGAATCCTTGTTTAATTACATATAAACTTGTTTTAACTGTTCAACCCAGGACCGAGTGACTTTACTTAGCGTCCGATTACTAGTCGGGTGCCAACCCCGTACGCGGAGTTGTGTAACGTCACATTGTCACGCCCCAGTCCCAAAATGTCGAGGGACTGAGCACGTGAGCAATGGCCAGCAGCACGCACCGATGGACAACTCCATTCATTGGATCCATCAGGGCATGCTTAAGCTGTAGTCTAACCGTAAAATGTTACAAGTCTCAGGTATCTCTAATCTCATCCACAGAACAATACAGATTAATGCCAAAAATATTACAATGGAAACAAATAAGCAATATTTAAATAAGGTTATCTCGGAAAACAAATCCGAGAATTATTCTGTTACATTTAAGAAGAAAGACAGGAAATAAAATACTGAAATGGAAATACTGTGTATATGAAGCCGGTGCTTAGGAGAAATCTTCTGCAACTATCTCGTCCTCAGTTCCGGGTTCTGCTCCAAGGAGTGCTCCTGTACCGTACACCTCGGGGTAGTTCTCTTCAGCTATACCTGGGGACATAGTCCATTCCAGGTCCTCAGGGGACATAACAAGGTACAGAAAATACAAGCCAAAATAAATAAGCAGTGCAGCAATAAATGAACAGCAGGATAAACTATGTAACCAGCTAAGTGATATGCAATATGAGAGCAGCACTAGAACTCAGGCTGAAGCCACTACAAGCTCTGTGTCGGGGAGCCGGTAGCGGCAATAACTATGAACTACACTATGTTATATACTATGTTTTATATATAATATCAGCCTGTAGTCTGTGTGTTTCTCCCCACCCAATGTAGTCCCACGTCTCATGTCCACGATGCCTCATGTCCATGTCACGCACGATTATAACTAATGCAGCAAGTCTGATAGCTATGAATCAAATGTCAAAGAATGTAAAGTCTATGTCATAAAACATGCATCCTATACAGAATCACCTTGAATGTCTCAGGAAGACTCTGTCTCATGAAATAGTGTCAAGTGTCCTGGGTTCTGGTGTACTTGATAGGACAAGTACGAGAATTATCGGGTCTCGATATCCATGTCTATGTGACGTTACACAACTCCGCGTACGGAGTTGGCACCCGACTATGATCGGACACTAAGCACGTCACCCGTTTCCTAGGTTAAGCAGTTAAAACAAGTTTACAATTAATTCCACAAGAAATCAAGTAAAATACTATGTCAAGAATTACTGAGACTTGGCAAGTTTTACTTGGCCACTAATACATAATTAAGTCCAGAAAATAACTAGCAAGCTGCAGGGTTTGGCAAGGTACACTTGCCTGTGGTTCCGGCTCTGTTTGCAGTTCTGACTTCGGCGGGAATTGCAGGCGGTACTCCGGTTGCTGAAACAAACATCACCATCAGATCCAGAAAATATCAATCAGTTAGAAATGCCTGTCCTTGAGTCCAATTTGAAGACAAGGGCAAAAACGACAATTTCGGGTCAGAACGGGGTCCACAGGTGGGTCCGCTTTGCACCGAAAAACGTGTCCGGGTCAAAGGTCTCCAAATTCACCAAACTTAGTGTCAACAGGTCAGGAACGATGATACGAACCCAATGGAGCTTCCAGAATTGGATTCCGATGAGCCGATCACAAAATCGTCCGTCGAGCGGGGCCTGTGGGGCCCACGACACGCGATTTCGTCAACGTTCTCAGAATCGAACCAAACTTGATCCACAGGACCAGCGTATTGCTACGAGTCCGATGGCGTAAGTTTCGTCTCGATCCGACGTGTGTACACAAAGTTAGAACGCGTTCCAGAAAGTACAGATACGGGACGATGTCCGCGGATACGCGTTGATCCCGGTGTGCACGCACACCCGAATTAACTTCTGCGAAATCTCACACGTCCGTATCGACGATGTGCACGTATCTGTGAAGACCGCGCGTGACCAAGTCGTCCCGTTTGGCGGGGCGTACTCGGTTCCGGGGTAAAACAGGGTCTGGTTTTTCCTGTTTTTGGATCGCGGTGTGCGATCACCACAGGACGCGATGCCCCGAGCGGTTTGTCCGGGCACCGAGAGGGTCATACAGGCTTCGTAACGTAATTTACGGAATCGAAAATAGAGCTACGAGCAAAAAGTTACAAGTACCTGAAGGGGACCCGAAAACCAGGGGCGATTCGTGTCCGACACGTGTCCGACACGTGTCGGATACAATGAATTAGGGTTAGGGTTCCCGGCGGAGACGGCGGCTCTGCGGTGGCTCAGGGCGGGGAGGCCGGCCGGGTGGAGGGGCCGAAGGCAGCGGGGGCACGCGGCGGCGCTGGAGGCGGCGGAGGCGGCGCGGGGAGCGGCCGGAGCTGCTGCTGTTGCTGCGGCTGGAGAAGAAGAAGAGGAGGGAGGTGGCTGGGCAGGGTGTTGCGGCGTCCGGCGGCAGCTGCAGGGAGGCGGCTAGGCGAGGGAGGCGTCGGCTGCGGTGGAGCGTGGTGGTGGCTGGCGGTGGCTGAGGGGGAGATCAGAGGAGGAGGAGTTAGGGTTTTATAGAGGCTGGGGGAAGGTGGTCGTGGCCGAGATGGGCGGAGCGAGGGGGTGGCGTGGCGAGGCGAGGGGCGTGGGTGGCTGGCCGGGCGGCGCTGCGCCGGCGGCGGAGGCGGCGGAAATTGCGGCACGGCTGGGTCGTGTTGGAAGAGAAGGGGACGGGTCGGGTTGCGGGTCGGGCGGCGGCGGATCCGACCCGACCCGCTGGGCAGGGTCTGGGCCGGGTGGGGATGGGCCCGGTTGGGCCCAATGGGCCGGGCCGGGCTCGGGTTTATTTTTTTTTAAAAAAAATAATAATAATATTAATAATAATAATAAAATAATTAATAAATAATTAATTAATTAAATAAATAGTTTTAGGTGTTTTAAAAATAGGTCCGGGGTCCGATAAATTCCAGAAAAATTGTCCTAAGTCCAGTTTTTTATTTTACATCCAAAAATATTATTTTTATAATATTTTAATATTATTTATTATTAATTAAAAATTGTTGAATAATTAAAACCCTGTTTTTAAATTACAGAAAATTCCCAGAAAATTCCAGAAAATTGTGAAAAATCCAGTTTTTTAAAATTTTGAAAAATCAGGGGATTTACAATCTACCCCCCTTAAGAGGATTGCGTCCTCGCAATCAGAGAATAACCGGTCAACAGAGATGACGCGGTCGCAAGCATCGTTTGAAAACACCTCACAAGATACTTAGGGAAGTACCGTTTCCCTAAAAATGAAAGTTATACACTTTCCAAAAAATCTAGTTAAAGCAAAAGATCTACAACTTTTATGAAAACCAGGTTATTGTTAACAAGTTGCATTTTACTAGGTTAGGACTGAGGTCACGAACCAAGAGGCACGAGCTACGACAAGACTAGAAACGGATAACTACGAATCACTTACTCGCATCAGCGTCCTCCAAAGTCATCGCGTAAGCTTGCCCTCGTCCTTGAAGTAGATTCCTCTGCTGCTGCTGGGCTTGCTGGAAGAGTGTCGCCAGAGGTGCCAGAGGTGGCCTCGGTGCTGGCAAAGCTGGTTGGTTTGCCCTTCGTGCTCCATCTCGATGCTGGGGACAGTCCTTGGCTATGTGTTGATTGGTGCCACAAATCAGGCATAATCCCAACTTGCGTCTGCAGTCCCTCTCGACATGGCCTATCTTGCCGCAGTAGTGACAGGTAGGAAGGGTCTGCGAAGCTGTCCTGGGTGGCTGGTGCGTGTGAGATCTCTTTGCAGATTCTCCCGATGATGTTCTGTCTGGTGCTGAGGTGATTGGCCGCTTGTGGCGAGACTCCCTCCTGGTGACGCGTTCCATGCGTCGGGCTGCAGCGAGAACGTCTGAGTAGGAGGTAGGTGCGACGGATCCGATGAGTCTCTGTAGCTCGAAGTTCAGTCCGTCGAAGAACTTCTCGGCCTTTTCTTCCTCTGTCGGGATCAGGGTTGGGGCGAAGCGGCTCAGACGAATGAATTCCGCGTTGTACTCTTCCACCGTCATAGAGTCCTGAGTGAGGCGATTGAATTTGTCCCGCAGTTCGGATCGAGCGATGGCAGGAATGTACATCTCTTGGAAGAGTCTGGAGAACTCCTCCCAAGTGACTCGGTCTGGTCCGAGCCGTGTCTCCTCGGATAGCCACCAGTGATGAGCATTGTCCGTCAATTGCATTCGGACGGCAGTCATCCAGCGTTCTCGTGGAAGCTCGGCTGCTTCAGGTTGATGCCGTATGTTGGTGAGCCACTCATGAACCTCTGTGGGCTCCTCTTTTCCAGAAAAAGTGCGGGGCTTCAGTTGGCGGAAGTCAGTGATAGAGCCTGTAGATGGCCGTCGAGCTGGTAGGTTGGCCTGCTCCAGTACAGTTACGATGGTGTCCCTCCAGAAATTAGCTTCGCGACGCTGAGCCTCGTGTTGGACTTGTTGCTGAGCTTGCATCATCGCGTAGATCATTTGGAATATCTGCTGCCCGTCAATTGGCTGTCCTTGTGGGAGTACGGCCGTTGGTGGAACGAACTGCGACGGAGGTGGGATGTCATCGCGCCGGAATCGGGAGGTAGGTTGACTTGCCTGCTGGCTCTGTTGAGTTGGTGGAATTCCTCCGACTGGTGTCCCTTCGTCATCGTAGGTGACACCTGTAGCTTGTGGTGTTCCGACGGGAGTCTCGTTGCATTCTTGGGGGTCCATTTCCCTGTATCCAAAATAACCAATAAGAGGGGCACAGGAATCAAGGCAAGATGCAAGTTCAAATTAGTTCGAGTATGATACAGATATCAAAAATAATTCAAGCAAGTGGATGAGATCCTAAAAACTTATCCTATCTTATTGCAGGCCTGTTCGGTCCCTAAGTTGAAACCGAACAATTTAGTCGTAGACCTGCATGGGCCACCACAAAAACCATGTCACGTCCCAGTCCCAAAATGTCGAGGGACTGAGCACGTGAGCAATGGCCAGCAGCACACACCGATGGACAACTCCATTCATTGGATCCATCAGGGCATGTTTAAGCTGTAGTCTAACCGTAAAATGTTACAAGTCTCAGGTATCTCTAATCTCATCCACAGAACAATACAGATTAATGCCAAAAATATTACAATGGAAACAAATAAGCAATATTTAAATAAGGTTATCTCGGGAAACAAATTCGAGAATTATTCTGTTACATTTAAGAAGAAAGACAGGAAATAAAATACTGAAATGGAAATACTGTGTATATGAAGCCGGTGCTCAGGAGAAATCTTCTGCAACTATCTCGTCCTCAGTTCCGGGTTCTGCTCCAAGGAGTGCTCCTGTACCGTACACCTCGGGGTAGTTCTCTTTAGCTATACCTGGGGACATAGTCCATTCCAGGTCCTCAGGGGACATAACAAGGTACAGAAAATATAAGCCAAAATAAATAAGCAGTACAGCAATAAATGAACAGCAGGGTAAACTATGTAACCAGCTAAGTGATATGCAATATGAGAGCAGCACTAGAACTCAGGCTGAAGCCACTACAAGCTCTGTGTCGGGGAGCCGGTAGCGGCAATAACTATGAACTACACTATGTTATATACTATATTTTATATATAATATCAGCCTGTAGTCTGTGTGTCTCTCCCCACCCAATGTAATCCCACGTCTCATGTCCACGATGCCTCATGTTCATGTCACACACGATTATAACTAATGCAGCAAGTCTGATAGCTATGAATCAAATGTCTAAGAATATAAAGTCTATGTCATAAAACATGTATCCTATACAGAATCACCTTGAATGTCTCAGGAAGACTCTGTCTCATGAAATAGTGTCAAGTGTCCTGGGTTCTGGTGTACTTGATAGGACAAGTACGAGAATTATCGGGTCTCGATATCCATGTCTATGTGATGTTACACAACTCCGCGTACGGAGTTGGCACCCGACTATGATCGGACACTAAGCACGTCACCCGTTTCCTAGGTTAAGCAGTTAAAACAAGTTTACAATTAATTCCACAAGAAATCAAGTAAAATAATATGTCAAGAATTACTGAGACTTGGCAAGTTTTACTTGCCCACTAATGCATAATTAAGTCCAGAAAATAACTAGCAAGCTGCAGGGTTTGGCAAGGTACACTTGCCTGTGGTTCCGGCTCTGTTTGCAGTTCTGACTTCGGCGGAAATTGCAGGCGGTACTCCGGTTGCTGAAACAAATATCACCATCAGATCCAGAAAATATCAATCAGTTAGAAACGCCTGTCCTTGAGTCCAATTTGGAGATAAGGGCAAAAACGGCAATTTCGAGTCAGAACGGGCCGGGTCCACAGGTGGGTCCGCTTTGCACCGAAAAATGTGTCCGGATCAAAGTTTCTAAATTCACCAAACTTAGTGTCAACAGGTCAGGAACGATGATACGAACCCAACGGAGCTTCCAGAATTGGATTCCGATGAGCCGATCACAAAATTGCCCGTCGAGCGGGGCCTGTGGGGCCCACGACACGCAATTTTGTCAACGTTCTCAGAATCGAACCAAACTTGACCCACAGGACCAGCGTATTGCTACGAGTCCGATGTCGCAAGTTTCGTCTCGATCTGACGTGTGTACACAAAGTTAGGACGCATTCCAGAAAGTACGGATACAGGACGATGTTCGCGGATACGCGTTGATCACGTCCGTATCGACGATGCGCACGTATCTGTGAAGACCGCGCGCGACCAAGTCGTCCCGTTTGGCGGGGCGTACTCGGTTCCGGGGTAAAATAGGGTCTGGTTTTTCCTGTTTTTGGATCGCGGTGTGCGATCACCACAGGACGCGATGCCCCGAGCGGTTTGTCCGGGCACCGAGAGGGTCATACAGGCTTCGCAACGCAATTTGCGGAATCGAAAACAGAGTTACGAGCAAAAAGTTACAAGTACCTGAAGGGGACCCGAAAACCAGGGGCGATTCGTGTCCGACACGTATCCGACACGTGTCGGATACAATGAATTAGGGTTAGGGTTCCCGGCGGAGACGGCGGCTCTGCGGCGGCTCAGGGCGGGGAGGCCGGCCGGGCGGCGGGGCCGAAGGCAGCGGGGGCACGCGGCGGCGCTGGAGGCGGCTCGGGGAGCGGCCGGAGCTGCTGCTGTTGCTGCGGCTGGAGAAGAAGAAGAGGAGGGAGGTGACTGGGCAGGGTGGTGCGGCATCCGGCGGCAGCTGCAGGGAGGCGGCTAGGCGAGGGAGGCGTCGGCTGCGGTGGAGCGTGGTGGTGGCTGGCGGTGGCTGAGGGGGAGATCGGAGGAGGAGGAGTTAGGGTTTTATAGGGGCTGGGGGAAGGTGGTCGTGGCCGAGATGGGCGGAGCGAGGGGGTGGCGTGGCGAGGCGAGGGGCGTGGGTGGCTGGCCGGGCGGCGCTGCGCCGGCGGCGGAGGCGGCGGGAATTACGGCACGGCTGGGTCGTGGGGGAAGAGAAGGTGACGGGTCGGGTTGCGGGTCGGGCGGCGGCGGATCCGACCCGACCCGCTGGGCAGGGTCTGGGCCGGGTGGGGCTGGGCCCGGTTGGGCCCAATGGGCCGGGCCGGGCTCGGGTTTATTTTTAAAAAAAATAAAATAATAATAATATTAATAATAATAATAAAACAATTAATAAATAAATAAATAAATAAATAGTTTTAGGTGTTTTAAAAATAGGTCCGGGTCCGATAAATTCCAGAAAAATTGTCCTAAGTCCAGTTTTTTATTTTACATCCAAAAATATTATTTTTATAATATTTTAATATCATTTATTATTAATTAAAAATCGTTGAATAATTAAAACCCTGTTTTTAAATTACGAAAAATTCCCAGAAAATTCCAGAAAATTGTGAAAAATCCATTTTTTAAAATTTTGAAAAATCAGGGGGTTTACACACATAGACATGGATATCGAGACCCTATGTATTCTCGTACTTGTCTTATCAAGTACACCATAACCCAGGATACTTGACACAATTCATGGACAGGATCTTCCTGAGATATTCGTGGTGATTCTGTATAGGATACAGGACTTGACATTGACATTATGTTCCTAGATACTATATGACTTGTTGCATTAGATATAATTTTATGTGACATGGACATGGGGCCACATGGACCTGAGATGTATGATTATATTGGGTGGGGAGAGACACACAGGATACAGGTTGATTTTATATTATGCCGGCGTCTCAGTCTCTCTCCGAGCTAGACAACCACATGATATCACTGCTACCGGCTCCCCGACACCGAGCTTGTAGTGGTTTCAGCCTGAGTTCTAGTGCTGCTCTCATCTTGCATATCATTTAGCTGGTTATTTAGTGTTTCCCTATTGTTCCATTTATTGCTGGAGAGACACACAGGCTACAAGTTGACTATATTATGCCGGCGTCTCAGTCTCTCTCCGAGCTAGACAACTACATGATATCGCTGCTACCGTACACAGAGCTTGTAGTAGTCTCAGCCTGAGTACTGGTGATGTTCTCACCTGCATTGCACATAGATGATTACATATTTACCCTATTTATTTTATTCTCTGCTGCACTGCATTTATTTTGGCTTGTATTTTCTGTACCTTGTTATGTCCCCTGAGGACCTGGAATGGACTATGTCCCCAGGTATAGCCGAAGAGATCCATCCAGAGCTACACCGTACAGGAGCACTTCCAGGAGCTGTACCAGGACCTGAGGACGAGATCGTACCAGAGGACTTCTCCTGAGCATTGGCTGTATATAGTCAGTTATTTCTGTTTCTATTTCTAGTTCCTTTATTTTCTGTCTATTTGATTTGATGGATCAGACTTGATCTCGGATTGTTCACCGAGACACTTTTATTGAGATTTGATAGTTATTTCTATTTGCATTACTCTGGCAATTAATCTGTGATTATTTGTTGTGGATGAGATTAGAATAGTCTGTGACCTGTAATATTTGACCTATTTACTGTTAGACTACAGCTTAAGCATGCCCTGATGGATCCATTAAATTGGGTTGTCCATCGGTGCGTGCTGCTGACCATTGCCACGTGTCCAGTCCCTCGATATTTTGGGACTGGGACGTGACAACCAAGCAACCTGGAAAGATATATAAGATCAACTTTTAGAAGATAGTACATATAAATCTATCAGGTCCATTTGCAATAGGCTTCAAGAAGATAACTATAAAGACTTGATTTCATATAGAAGATTAAAATTATAGAAATAACCAAACAGCTTATGTAAAGAAACAACACACTTAAAAAGTTTTTCTTAGACCATAAAAAAGCCTAGACATATAGGTAAAATGATTCAATTCATTACTAGGAATCATATTCATATTTACAATTTTAAGACTCTAAGACAGTAAAAATAAACGACATACAAATATAATAAAAAATAGAATTAACAGCAGTTAAATTTTGAACAAGTTTTTAAATTCTAATAAATACATGGATTGTTCCTGCATATAACCTCCTTCAAAATCAGAAGTTGTAACTAACAATCCAAACTATATTCCCTTTGTATGTCAATTAAATATAACTACTAAAGATAAGCACATTGAGTAAAATTTGATAAATCTTCCATAGCTTTCACGAAATATCTATGAGTAGATTTGGGTCCTCCCATGTGTGTCAAAAACGTACATCGAGTCCCCTCATTAACTCTCTTCCAATTTTTAAACCCATCGACAGTCAATGTGCAATGAAGAGCATTATCATTTTCAAAAAGATAACGTGAAAAACAAAATATTTCATCCTTTGAAGGAGAGTACTCTAACCAATAAAATTGTTGGAACCAAGAGTATTGAAATCGACGAAACTGTTTTCCGAACTAAGACGGTGGAAATGTTGTCAATTTTGGCTGATATGGACTCATTTTGATATACGTCCGTACGATCTCATTCAAGAGAATTTAAATCACCTATAATCTCATCCCTATGATCAACCCTTGGGGTTGAAACATTAACATTCGAAGGAGGGGGAGACTTTCACTTCCTTATGTTTCACCCCCTTGGTTTAAAGAATGAAAAAATGGTTTTTCTTTCTCTTGTTTCCTTGATTTTCCATTATATTCTAAAGACCTATTAAATAGTGAATTAAAATCAAACCAAATACCAAATATTTGGGGGTTAGGATTTTACAAAAATTTAATTCAAAGGAGGATGGTGATGATGATAGTGTTTTACCAGAGGAGGTGAAGAGGGAGACTAGGAGAGCCGAGAGCGGGAGGGGGCCGAGGGGCTGCAGCGTCCTGGTCGTCGGTCGCCGGTTGGGATGGAGTGTGGAGAAGGGGAGCACCCGGAGATGGGGAGCACCCGGAGCATCTCGGTCGTGGTCGTGGCCTCGCGGGTCTCTGGTCATCGGTCGCGGGTCATTGTGTAATAAACCCTAGACTATAAGACAAAGAGTGAGAGAGTCGGGGTCTGAGGTCTCTGGACTCAAATGATTTACTCTTCACATTTGTTGATTGGTATAATGGGTGAACTTTATGGAGTATTGGGTGGGCTATAAGTCTATACTAGCATATATATAAAAAAAAATTGCTATTTTTTTTTTTGCACTGAGCTGTACCTATACTAGCATATATATAAAAAAAAGTTTGCTATTTTTTTTTTTGCACTGGGCTACAGCCCAGTGCAAGCTCCATTTGCCTCCGTCCCTGTATGGACATTTCCTATGCTTTATATTTTAAGGATGATTAGTATAATAATTCTTTACAGTTTACATAAAACATAAGACATATGAGAGATCTGTGTAATAAATATAAAACATAAAAAGATGTTAGTATAATTATTTTTAAAATAAGAAAAATTCGTATAATAAATATAAATCATAGGAGATGTTATTGTAAATACCCCTTAATTGAAACGGAAGAAAGAAGTATTAACTATTTTGCTAAGTAAATTAAGAAAAAAAAAAGTATAATTAGATATTTAGCAAAAAAAAAATTTCTCTAGAGATATCATCTAGATAGTGAGTAGCTGTGTATGCATTCAAGCTGACATATCTCAATTTTTTTCTTCTTCTCTGGGAATATATGGTCGAACTTCCATAGAAAAAGAAATATTAGCTATTTAGCAAAGTTTTCTTATACGCATTATTTTCTTTTTGAAATACCAGATTCAGTGTGATAAATTAAGAGAGATTTTGTTTTCTTATGGTATATTGTCATCAGACACTAATTAGTGTCACTCTTTATATATATATATATATATATATATATATATATATATATATATTCGTAAAACTTTCTACTTTTCATGTTTACGTGACAAGCGCTTGTTGAAGCAAAATATGTGTATGTTCAACGAGAAAACTTGATTGGAATTTCAAAAATAGATAAGGCTGGAACTTTCATCTTGTAGTACATGTAATCTTATTGGGATTAAATTGTATCATTAAATTATATTTATGGTGATTAGCTATATATGGTGATTAACTGGCTATATATGGTGATTGTGATATTGGAATTAAATTATATTTATGGTAATTGGCCATATAACTTAGGTCTCAAGTTAATATGTGGATGTATATATATGTAATATCATGATGAATGAAATACCTAGAATATTATCTCCTATCACTTCTTCACATGGTATCAGAGCCTGACGGATATGGCACGTTTTCTTCGAACGGCGGCGGTGGCGGTATGTCGAGCGGCGACGGCGGGACTTCTACGCCGGCGGCATCGCGGATCGATCCCACATTCCTATATTACCTTAGTTCTAATGACAATCCGGGTAATACAATTACAAAAGTGGTATTTCGTGGGAAGAATTGTAAGAAATGGTAGAGATCTATTCGGCTTTCTCTACGGGCACAACGAAAATTTGGGTTTGTTGATGGGTCTATCAATAAACCTTCGAAGAAGGATCAATTGGAAGATTGGTATTGCGTCCAATCTATGCTTGTGCAGTGAATTTTGCATACTATCGACGCTTCGGTGAAGAAGACAATACCATACCTTTAGGAGGCAAAACCACTATGGGATTCACTCAATGTCCGATTTAGGGAACATGCGGCTGGTGGTGGACGTGAACGGGGTGCGAAAGTGCGTGCGGCGGTGGCAGGACGTGGCTTCGTTGCTGCACAGCCGCAGATGGCCGATGATGGTGCAGGCAGCGACGGTGTGCTGGGATTGACTCCGGACCAATGGCAACAACTTATTTATATGCTTGGTAATTTTTCGTCCAAATCTCCGGAGGATCGTATGGTAGGTAAGTCCATTGCACCTTGGATTATTGATACAGGTGCTTCGAATCATGTTACGAGAAATTTGGTTTTATTGTCGGAGGTGACGACAATAGAGGAGTGTCCGGTTGGACTCCCGGACGGATGGACTGCGGTTACCTCATGCTGCGTGCGTGTTGCTTTTGCACCAGGCGTGGTTCTTACAAATGTTTTATTCGTACCTCAATTATATTGCAATTAAATTTTTGTGGCCCATCTTATTGATGATATAAATTGTGTTGTACAATTCACTAAAAATTTGTGCGTGATACAGGACCCCAATTTGAGGACCCTGATTGGCGTCGGTGAACGGCGGGACAGACTCTACTACTTTCCTATTGTATTGAAGACTCAGGCCTTGGCAGTGACTGAGACGACTTCTCTGGACATTTGGCATCAGCGACTTGGGCATCCTTCTGATAAAGTAGTAAAGTCACTTCTTGTTGTCAGTAGCTCTAGTAGTTCAGTGAATAAGGCATGTGAAGTTTGCCATCAGGCAAAGCAAACTCGAGGTATCTTTCATGTCTGTGAATCTCGGGTTGTTGTAATTTTTGATTTAATACATTGTGATCTTTGGGGCCCGTATCCTACGCCTTCTTCGTATGGAGCTCGATTTCTTTTGACGATTGTGGATGATTTTTCTCGTGCTGTTTGGGTGTTTTTGTTGATTGATAAGACTGAAGTATACAAGATGTTCTCGTCATTTTTTTCTATGATTGAGCGGCAATTTAATTCCAAAGTTCGCATTGTGCAAAGTGATAATGGTACTGAGTTTAATCGCCTGCGCGACTACTTTGCACAGAATGGTATTTTGTTTCAGACATCTTATGTAGGTACACCTCAGCAGAATGGGAGGGTCGAACAAAAACATAGACATATTTTGAATATGGTACGTGCTTTACGTTTTCAGAAAATTTTGCCAATTTTGTTTTGGGGTGGGTGTATTTTGGCGGCTGGTTATTTGATCAATCGAACTCCTTCGAGCCTTCTTGGTTTTAAAACCCCCTATGAAATATTATTTTGTGCTCCTTCTTCTTATGATGAATTACGTATTTTTTATTGTCTTTGTTTTGCCCACAACCAAAAAGCTAAGATGGATAAGTTTGCTCCTCACAGTCAAAAGTGTATTTTGTGGGATACCCCCATGGCAAGAAGGGTTGAAAATTGTATAATCTAGCTACTGGTAATTTTTTTGTCTCTCGGGATGTTAAATTTTATGAGAATGAGTTTTCCTATTTTGTTGAAGGTGATCGTGGTGATATGGCTCTTCTTGACCAGGCGTCCCTTATCTTGGGCGATGATGCTTTGGGATTTGATCTACCTCATATGGATGGGATGACCGTCGTGGAGGCTGAGGCCGCCATGGAGGACAGCGCGGCTGAGGCCGAGGCCGCCGTGGAAGATGCGGCAACGGAGGCCGCCGTAGTGGAAGCAGCCGTGGCGGCTGCGACAGCAGAGGATGAGGCGGCGGTGGTGGTGTCGAATGGTGAGGGTGCACTGGGGCGTGGCATGCGTACCAAGATTCCGTCTGTGAAGCTCCGTGACTTTGTTACAAATACAATACGAAAGTTGTCTCATAGTCCTCCCTCCCAACGTTCCACCACGTCCAATCACTCCTCATGTACTCCTTATCTTATAGCACATTTTTTGAATTGTGACAGATTTTCTCTGGGACACAGAAATTTTCTTACAGCTGTAACTGCAGGTACAGAACCAACCTCATTTAAAGAGGCAGTTAAAGATGCAGGGTGGCGAGAAGCTATGCAGAATGAGATACGGGCGTTGGAAGATAGTGGTACCTGGACCATGGAGATACTTCCGGCTGGAAAATGTGCTCTGGGGAGCCGGTAGGTGTACAAGATAAAGTATAACTCTGATGGGGGTGTTGAGCGGCTTAAAGCCCGTTTGATGGTTTTTGGAAATTATCAGGTTGAAGAGATTGATTACACTGATACTTTTGCTCTGGTTGCAAAAATTGTTACTGTTCATGCCTTTCTAGCTGTAGCCGCAGCGAAAAATTGGAAACCACATCAGATGGATGCTCACAATGTCTTCCTACATGGAGACCTTATCGAAGAAGTGTATATGAAACTACCACCTGGTTTCTAAACCAAACATCCTGGTCAGGTATGTCGACTTCGAAAATCTCTTTATGAGCTTAAACAGGCGTCTCGTTGTTGGTTTGCGAAGTTGGCATCTTCTTTGCGGGAGTAAGAATTTTGCCAATCGTACTCTGACTATTCGCTTTTTACTCTTCATAAGGGCGATATTCAGATAAATATTCTTGTGTATGTCAACGATTTGATTCTCTCTGGCAATAATTCTGCTGCTCTTACTACCTTTAAAAATTATTTGAGTACATGCTTTCATATGAAGGACCTTGGGGTGTTGAAGTTTATTCTTGGTGTTGATGTAACTCGAAGTACGGAAGGTATTTTTCTGTGTCAACGGAAATATACACTTGACATTATCTCTGAGACAGGATTGTTGGGGGCGAAACCCGCAAGCTTTTCCATGGAACAACATCATCAACTGGCATGCTCTATAAGTCCACTTTTGTCGGATGGGAAAGCATATCGACGGCTTGTAGGAGGGCTGATTTATCTTTCGTTTACTCGGCCGGATTTGGCTTATGTTGTTCACATCTTGTTACAGTTTATTCATGAGCCCCGGCCCCGGCGTGGTCATTGGGATGCGACTTTGAGGGTTGTTAGATATTTGAAGGGTTGTCTCGGTCAAGACATTCTTCTTCGCTCTGACTATGATTTGTGGCTCCGGGGGTGGTATGATTCTGATTGGGCGAGTTGTCCCATCACACGACGCTCTTTGTCTGGTTGGTTGGTTTTTCTTGGTGATTCGCCTATCTCTTGGAAGACAAAGAAACATGTGACAGTGTCCCGTTCTTCGGCCGAAGCGGAGTACCGTGCGATGGCGACGGTCACGTGTGAGCTTAAGTGGCTCAAGGGGTTGCTTGGCAGTTTGGGGGTGCAACATTCGTGTGCTATGTATTTGTTTTGTGATAGTCAATATGCTTTACATCTTGCGCAGAACCTAGTTTTTCATTAGCGCACAAAACACATTGAGGTGGATTGTCATTTTTTGAGGGATGATGTTCTTGCTGGAGTTATTCGTCCATCTCATGTGCCAACGGATGGGCAACTGGCAGATATTTTCACCAAAGCTTTGGGTAAACGACAATTTGAGTTTCTTTTGCGCAAGTTGGACATTTGTGACTTGCATGCTCCAACTTGAGGAGGGGGTATTTGTATCATTAAATTGCATTTATGGTGATTAGCTATATATGGTGATTGGCTGGCTATATATGGTGATTGGGGTATTGGGATTAAATTGTATTTATGGTGATTGTCCATGTGACTTAGGTCCCAAGTTGATATGTGAATGTATATATATGTAATATCATGATGAATGAAATACCTAGAATATTATCTCCTATCACTTCATCACAAATCTTCTGTCGTGGGTGGGTTTCATTGATCTTAAATGCGTTTGGTATACGAATTTTTTTTGTTTTTTTTTTGTTTTTTTCTCAATTTTCTCATTTTTTTAAAAGAATTTTTGTTGTTTTTTTCTCAATTTTTTTTACCTTTTTTTACTTTCAGTTTTTTAATTTTTTTAAATTTTTTTGGGAATATTTATATAGTTTTTTTTAGAAAATTTAACTACTTAGAATTTGATTTTCGAGAATATAGAATTTTCGGTTATATAAGATTCTGCATACCAAACGTCCTCTAAATACTAAAAGTGAATTTTAGAGATTATTAAGGGTTATACGGATTAGAACCTAATTCGTATGTGTCCTATTAATTAAATGGGTTACATGTCTTAATACCAAATTAGAACCAATAATCCAAATCCCATTTACATTTTAGAAGTATTTAAGGATATGCCTTGATTGAGGGAAAAAAAATAAGTAGGGTTAAGTGGTGTTAAGCAAAGAGAAGTTAAGTGAGTGGAGGAGAGTCAATACATATAACATTTCTTGGATTGGATGACGAGTTAAGTGGGATATGTTTAATAACTCTTATTTGGATTGTGGAGGTTTTGAGAGGGAGGAGTATTAAAAAAAATACAATAGTTACCAAAATATATTTATTACATATTGCATCATATGAATTAAAAGAGAATAATGCATTGTATCTGAATATCATATTAATCTTATCAACAGATGCACCATAACTGGCTGTAATTCATATGGCTTAGGGTTTTTTTTTTCTTATAATATTCTTATCAATGTTTTTTATAATTTTTCTTATGAACATATGTATCAATAATTTTTCTTATCAACAGATGCATCAAAAACATAGACTTTTTTTTTCTTATCAATAGATGCATCAACAATTTTTATTTTTATTTTAATTTATCAACAGATGCATCAAATTCTCATCAACTCAACAGATGAGTAGTAAAATATCATGGATGGTTTTTCTTATCAACGATGAGTAATAAAGAATGAGAAAGCGAGAAGAGACACGACACACCTGAACAAAGTTCACTTCCTCTCATCAACACCCCCCTCCCCCCGATTGGAGGGTTTCAAAAAATGGACAAATGAAGGTTATTTAGTTTTATGGTCTCATATAATATTCGAAATTTGCGTTTATGTCTTCATATTGTCCAGAAGAGAATTTGGACATCATCCTGACGGTGGAATTGGAATGACCGTCCAAAATGGATACCTAAACTCAAATTTCGAATTTTGTACGAGACCCTAAAACTAAATGTCAATTTCGAATACTATGAAAACCTAAACAAAATCTAACGGTCATCCCAAGTCAACCTTTCGGACGAGATCCAGACCCTCTTCTGAACATAATAGAGACCTAAAAGCAAGATTTAAATATTATACAAGACCATAAAACTAAACAACTCTAATCCAATTGGAGTTTCACAGAGAATGACAGCTATTAATTATTTCCACTGTAAAAATGTATTCTTTTACATACATACATCAGGTAGGCATTATTTCCATTGTGTCTTGTTTTATTATGTTCATCTTGATAAATGCAAGTTTACCTAAGTTAGCAACATGACACTACTGGATATGTTTTATTAGACAGATTATATTGATGCAGTTTCAGTCTCTCTCAAATATAGGAGAGCAGATTGGATGTCCCCTCTCTGTTCCGTCCAATCATGTTCTTCTTTCTATTACATGTGGACCATTCATTTTTATATCTACTCTCAAATTTTGTCCGAACTCACATGTAATAGAAATGAGACATAATTTAACATAATAGGAAGGAAACAACATATCTGCTCTCCAAATATAATATGTTACCGTTTAAAGTAGATGGCATCCATCACCATTGGAATACACATTTCTGGTGGTTGTTTTTTAAGCACAAAAACAACCATCGAGAGGTACAAGAAGGCTTGTGCTGACAGTTCAAACACGAGTGCTGTTATAGAGATCAATACCCAAGTAAGCAATCTTTACTTTTTCATTTAATTCTACTCCATCGGAATAAAATAAAATAAAATAAAATAAAATGTTTTAAGTGCGGTGAACTTCTATAAAGTCCTAATTATTAATTCAAATGTCAAGCTTAATGTATATACATTCTTATTGTTCATTCAATTTGTTCAAACTGAATTATCATAAAGTATGGCCTTCATGCATGTTTATTAGAATAATTTGGTGTTGTAGAGGAACATTACAGCATAAAGATCTTGTGTTCCAAGTACATTATACACGAAATTTCTTACAGTATTTTCTTATTATGTGCATTCAATCCTAATCACAGCAATGTTATCAGCAAGAAGCCGCAAAACTGCGCCGCCAGATCGAGATTTTACAGAACGCGAATAGTTATGAAATAGCTTTCCCCAATTAAAGAGTGATCGTCTACGTGACATGCAGTGCTGGACTTTAGATTTTGAAACCTGAGACGATTTCTAAAAGTGGTGTCATTGAAACTTAATGTCATATAATTATTTTTTATTGATGATGAGACAATAGTACTATCAACACAAAATTTAAAAAATAAAATAATAAATAAAACAATATATGTTCTAATAAAATACTATTAAAATTGAAGATATTTTAAACCAAAAAATAAAATCGATGTTCCAGACAAATAAATAAAAAAACTAACAATATTTGGGGTAGTTCATAATGATAATATTAAAAAAATTAACTTGTTATGTTGTCAATTACCTCCAAAAGGACACACAGAGAGAGAGAGAGAGAGAGATTGGCAGCGATGAACGGAAGGATAGAGGAGATTGAGAGTATCATATTGTTAGAGTGAAGGAAGAAGAGAGAATTTTGACAGCGATTGCACTAAGTTTTTTTTTTTCTTTATTCTGACTAACCGACTTGTCTCTCGGTATTCTAGTATATAACGTTTAGATATCCTGTAACAAAAAAAAAAAAATAAGCGGACTCAAAGGATTAAAATGAGTCTTCTGAATCTTTGTTGAGAATTGGATGACATACGTTAAATTTTATATATATATATATATTTGGTGTCCTCTAAAATTTTGGACTGAAATAGTTGTCTCATAGATATCATATAAAGTCCGGACCTATTGACATGGATAATGTAATCAACTCAACCATTTTCTAAACCTCATCCAAACAAACTCTTAATTTTCTATCAGGCACTTAATGGGTGATTCTCTGAGCAATCTGAATGCGAAAGAGCTCAAACAACTTGAAAACCGACTTGAGAAAGGCATGATCAAGGATCAGATCAAAGAAGGAAGAAGGTATATATATATATATATATATATATATATATATATATATATATATATATATATATATATATATATATATATATATATATATATATATATATATATATATATATATATATATATATATATATATATATATATATATATATATATAGTACACTATAATTTTTTTTATATCCCGAAAATTTAGAATGGAAAGGTTATTCTAATTATATTTGTTTTAGGTTATAAAATTTTATTTTTGGAAATTGCGTATACCATGACAAGTAATTTACCTACAAAACATGAAAATACTACCCCTCAAAGATTCGTGCGTATATTATTATTATTATTTTGCCGGGGCAGATTTTTTTTGGTTCTTTTTCAAATTTTTTTTTTTTTTTTAGTTTTTCAGGTTTTAAATCATTTTTTCAATTTTTTTTTTTTTATCTTTTTCACATTTTTAAGAATGATTTTTTGTTTTTTATTTTTTTCAAGATTTTTTTTGTCTTATGTTTTTTTCACAGTTTTTTTATTCTTTTTATTTATATTTTCAGTTTTTGTTTTTATCTTTTTTTATATTTTTCTCGGAAATATTTATATATGATCACCAAACATGAAAATATAGTTTTCTAGGAAAATTAATTATCAAAAAATTTGATTCCTGAAAATATTGAATTTTCGGCTATAGAGTATTTCGCGTACCAAATGTCCCTTAGGTAGAGATGAATCGGATGTCATAGAGATCCTTTATATGCTTCTGGACTCAGGCAACTTAACATGAAAATTAATCTACACAATGAACATTCAGTTGTGCACTTGTTAGTATAGACATACTACTTGCCTTTTGTTTTGTTAACAAGCATAGTATTAGTTCTCTTTTGTTAGAGTGCTATTCTGTCTACATGTAACATGCATGTTGTTTATCAGAACTAATTGTCTACCTTGCTTTTATCAGCATGAAATGCTGCTTACAGAAATTTTGTACATGCAGAAAAGAGTCTCTAATTAAGCACTGATCGATGACTCAGTCTTCTAATTGATCCCTGTCCTTCTCTTCTTCTTTTTTCATCAAAAGTTCTCTCTCTCTCTCTCTCTCTCTCTTGTATGCAGGAAGTGGAGCTTCAAAATGACAATATGTACCTCAGAGCTAAGGTAAAATTCATCAACTTTAGAAATTTATCAAAAAACACCTTTTCGAAATGTGCAAATTAGTTTTTTCTGTAATATTAGTACAAGAACATTTGTCTTGTTATAGATACTCTAATAAAGGCAGCCTTCAACTTGAAACACTAGTGTAAGGGTACTAGGTTTAGGATCTAATTAGACTTTAGGTGCTGGGTTTCAAGTTGAAGCACTAGTCAAATGTCTATTGAAGCACTAGTACATAGGGGTGAGCAACGGTTCGGTTCGGTTCAAACCGAACCGAATATCCAAAAATCGACTGAACCGAAAACCACTTTTTGCAAAACCGAAAACCGAACCGAATTTGTAAAGACCGAAAAAAAATCGAACCGAATTAAATCGGTTCGGTTCTAGGTCGGTTCGGTTTTTTAGGTCCAAGTGGTGAGTGTATTCAAACTTCATAAAAACCGAAAAAAAAACCTAACTGAGAAAAACCAAAATTGTGTACCAAAAATAACAATAAATTAATTTTATACCAAGTGGTGAGTGTATACCAAATTCATAAAAACCGATTTTTTTTCTTTTATAATGTAGTGATTCGGTTTTCGGTTCGGTTTGGATTTCGGAATTCAAAACCGAAAACCGAACCGATAACCGAAATTAATCAAATGATAAAACCGAAATCCGAACCGGTTGATTAAAAACCGAACCGAATTTCAATTTCGGTCCAGTTCGGTTCGGTTTTCGGTTAAAAACCGAGAATTCCTCACCCCTACTAGTACAAGAACATTTGTCTTGTTATAGATATCTGTTTTAGACTTTGGATACTTAAATTTTTTTAGTGACACATTTTAGTGACGAAATTGGATTTTTAGTGACGAAACGAGTCTTTTAATGACGAATGTTCGTCACTAAAATATGTTACTAAAAAATTTCGAATATCCAAAGTCTAATTAGATCATAAACCCGGTACCCTTACAAACCCGGTACCCTTACACAAAAGGACCCTTTTATTGAATCAATGGTACATGACCAGCATTTAATATATTGAATTATGTCAGTAATATTATATACTCACCTCTTAGAAATTTGATTCTTTACGTTGCAGAGAATGAAAGAGCACAGCAAGCAGCGGCAATGTTCATGTTTCAATGTTTTGTATGCAATAACTTCACATAATTAAGCTTGTATCTTTACTTGTAAGGGGTTCACAGACCATATTATCACTTTATGATATTATTATCTTGTGGTATAATTGATTAGTTTGTCGGAATTGTGGTATGCCAACTTAGTTAGAAAGAACTAATTTGTAGAGGGAAAAAATATAGAAAAGAATTTGGTGGAAGAAAAAATTGGTAAGAAAGGAACATTAATTATAGTAACACTAAGTTTCTAATGTTTGCATGTTATGTATAAAACGGGACACAACACACATATTTGTAGGACTCTTGGAAGAGGTCACACACTTCAAAGAAAAATTAGTTTGACTATTCTAGACTCTTATACAAATATTAGGGCCTTTAGAACATGGATGCTTTAAAAGTATCACGAATATTCCGGGATGAAACATCCTAGAAATTAGACCAAGCACAAAATAAAAGGGCCATTGACAAAACAAAGTCCAATACTAGCAGACCAACTAGTTTAGCGGACTATAAAATATGGACAAAAATTAAGTTTATTTTTCAACACTCTTCTTTAAAATTGATTTTGTAAAAGTAGACTCCTAACTAGAAGAACAAATATTATTTGAGTAGCTTGTTGGAAGATGTCAGAGACTTGTCCTTTAGATTTCGCATACTTCCTTTGCATTTCCTTCATTGTATTGCAATCCCTTATATAGTGATATCTTTTGTTCATGGAATACTTGAATCTTTGCCAAAGCGGTAATAGAACTATTATGCACAAGTTGTAATGTTCCGATTCCAGCAGTGACATTATATATATTTTATCCGTGACATTATATATATTTTTTAAGGTGAGTGTACAAGACTTTGCTTTCTTTTGATCCAAAATTGCATGGTATGGCTTATTCTACAACATTATCATATTGGCCAATGTTGAATCTTTTCTCCTATTATATATATATATATATATATATATATATATATAGAGAGAGAGAGAGAGAGAGAGAGAGAGCCTCCTAGCTTTAGTATTAAGCATGTTGAGACATAACACTCGTGGCTGGGTGTTCGAATTTCAATACACAAAAAAACGGATAATTCCTTCCACTAATGAATGATGGGAGCAATACACACACTATTAAATTCACGTGTGTTGCACGTAAAATAATTTTTTTCTTCTGATATTAATGTAAAATTATTTGAATTAAAATTTATTTTATATATATATATATATATAAATTAAAATTATTATATATTTGATTATATTTTAATTATAATTTGTTATGGATATATTTAAATTTTTATAGAGAGTCTTGAAAACAGTTAGCTGTCTAAGCATATATCCTTACGTAATTAAAAATTTAACTCAATTGTTTAACCATTTAATATTATCTAATTATAAACAACACCTCTTGTAAGTTATGTGGTTAAGGTGTGAGGTATTCGTCTTCCTAGTTGGCTAGATTTGAATTCCTGGAGTGTTATTTATAACTAATTTAATTTTTTTCAACAATTTTATGTAAAATTAAAATTTTAAAATAATTAATTGATGATATACATACGACCTAGATGGCTCAATTTTAAACCGTTTCCAAACCTCCTTTTATATATATATATATATATATATATATATTCGCAGAAGGTAAATTTTATTCAGGTCCCTTCTGGCTTCCCTTCTATTCCGAAAGCTCCACCCAGCTCGAAGGCTACATCCCGGTCCGAAGGCACCACCCACGTACCCAACCCGAAAGCTCCATCCGGCCCGAAAGCCTCACACAGCCGTAGCAGCACCGCACCGCACCGCGTTGCACCAGATCCCACCAGCACCGCACCTGCACCCAACCACCGCTCCACCATTAATTTTCCTAAATGGCGTTGGGGGGCCTCGAACCCACAATCTCCCCGTCCGGATGCATCGTTCTTAACCGTTAGGCTAGACGTCATTTGATATATATATATATATATATATATATAATCCGGATCAAGAGTCGGGCTTATAAAGTCTCCAAAAAGTTTCATCATTTTTAGCCGTTGGATCGTCTTTAAGTTATCTAATCTTGACCGTTGTTTTGATCAACTGTCAAGATTAGATGACTTAAAGCATCATCCAACGGACCACAGTGACGAAATTTTTTGGAAACTTTATAAGTGGGACTCTTGATCCGAATCCATATATATATATATATATATATATATATATATATATATATATAGTATTTTCGATTTTTTGTATCCCCATATTATCAACCGTTGGATCTTGTTTAAGTTATATAATCTTAACTGTTGTTTTGAACCAAATGCATAATTGGTGAGAACGTAGATCCTTCCTATATACATATATATAAAATCTTCACTGGAGATTCGAACATCCGAGTCGCATGTCTCATTTCTACCATCAGACTAGAGGCTCATATGATGGTAAAAAAGAGACATGCGAGTCGAATGTTCCATCCTCCAGTGAAGATTATATATATATATATATATATATATTATATATATATATATATATAAATAAAATTTCACCATTAATTAATCCTACGCACTAACAGCAACTAGGAAAACGTTATTTAGCACACCTTAGCGACGCATCAGCCACGCACAAAAATGCTACTTTAGGTCCAAAGCTGACACAACATAGTTTCAGGGCCGGTCCTGAGCTCACAGGTGTCCGGAGCGAACTTTCAAAATGAGACCTCATACATAATGTAAAAAAAATAAAACAAAAGTAAAATAAAAATATATGCCTCCACCAAAATTTGAACTAGGAATCTCTTGTGTAATAACCACTACACAACAACTGCTTTGTGATAAGAATGGTCAATGGTAAATACTAGTTCTATTTTCGGTACAAAATTATTTATATATTTAAACAAAAAAAAAAATTTAGGCCCTTCTAGCCCATGGGGTCCTGGACGGTCGCCCTGTCCGCCCTGGGCCAGGGCCGGCCCTGCATAGTTTACATTAGCAATGCTTATGCGACATGCACATCGAAATCTAATGCTAGCCTAGCACGTAACGTGTACAGGGCCGGCCCTGGCCCAGGGCGGACAGGGCGATCGCCCAGGGCCCCATGGTCCAGAAGGGCCCAAATTTTTTTCTTTTTAAATATATAAATAATTTTGTACCGAAAATAGAACTAGTATTTACCATTGACCATTCTTATCATAAAGCAATTGTTGTGTAGTGGTTATTACATTAGATTTGCACATAAGAGGTTTTGAGTTCAAATCTTGGTGGAGGTATATTTTTTTATTTTACTTTTGTTTTATTTTTTTTACATTATGTATGGGACCTCATTTTGAAAGTTCGTCCCGAACCCCTGTGAGCTCAGGGTCGGCCCTGAACGTGTAGCAACATAGCTGCGATAGAGTTGCGACGTCCTTCTATGTCGTGATGTCGCCAGCCTTCGCTTCCTAGTATCCTACTCCTACGTCTAGAGCGACTCGACGGTGATGCTATAGGCAACGTACTAGCAAAGAACAAAGGGGTCGTCAGTAAAACTACGTCGCTAACGCCTTGGTCAAACTTTTGTCACAATTGTGTCACGGATTCTGGTCCCATCTTAATTTGCATGTCGCTAACGTCACTTGGTCCAGCTCACAACATTGTAATCCTAGTCATTATTGAGCGTTCTGCATACAGAAAATAATGTGTTTAAGGCTTCGACGAGTAAGAACGATGCTTTGGACTGAGCAACCGATGATCTTCCCTGGCATTCTAGAATGATAGTGCTGCTCCCGCTATTAACATAAACTAATTATTGTCAGGTTACAAAGATGGTAGCAACAACATAAAAAAAAAATCGAAGATCACAAGTGATTGATGAAATCCTAGACTTACGTAATCAAATGACGATCTTAGATCTAAACACAACTTGTGAGGACATATAGCTTTTACAAACGGACTCAAAGAAACATGAATCTTGCAACAACAAATTGTTAAAAATAGAAAGAAAGAAAGAAAAAATTTCCTTCTTTTTGCAATCGCAGTTGCTACACTGAGATAGAACATAAACAAAAAAAAAAAAAAAAAAGAGAAAATAAATTATGCTAAGGTGATAAAGATTATCGTTGCTCAAAGCAAGATTTACCTTTGACGTACGATCTTCTCCCAGAAACCAGTAAATTTGATGTATTGAAATTCTTGAACGCTCTCTGTCACTTAATTTGCCGTGGATCTCGAACTTCACGAACTCAATGAACATCACTTGTTGGATTTTGGTGGTTGCTGCAAAAATTCTCACGTAAGAGTATATTTTCTCTCTCTCCAATGAGAAGATATGAGAAAATATATAGAAAAGGCATACGCCAAACCCTAATCAACAACTGTCCTTATAATTCGGATATAATCCCCACGAATTATGAGCACTTATAAACCATTATCTCAAAATCTCAAAATATAATAATCGGTTTAAACCAAATATATACTAAATCAGCCAAAAAACACAATTTATGCGGAGACTGCAGCATTTCCGTGCGCAGCGTTTGCACGAAGTACTTACGGTGCAGCGTTCGCACAAAGCGCTTAGCAGAAGCCCCACACGTAAGTCCCTAGCATAAGCCCGCACTACGACGGTGATGCTCTGTCGCGCTGTCGCATAAACCACGTAAACCGCAAAACCCGCAACAACCACGCAACAATTCGCACAAAAACGAACGCATCATCTCGCGCCCATTGCGTACGTTTGAAGTGCAAAGTGCGTCATCCCACTTTGCGCCCTTCGTCCGAGCTCGAATCAGAGCTTAGCTCATAAGAAAAATCTCAAAGAATGAGCGACAAAAAAGAAGATTGTTTCCATGATATCTTGATCCTTGTCCAATAGGAAAACACTCAATCACCTCAACCAAATAGGCTACCACACCTCACCTCACGTGCACAAGTCAATACAAAGAATGATCTTATATTGAAATATACACTTCAAGTTCTACCCGATATGGGACTATAATTCTAGAGTTCAAGATCAAAACCCCAACATAAAGCACAAAGAAGTTGCCATCATAACTTTATTCTTGGAAAAATGATATTGTAAAATAATGTTTGCATACACGAGCATTTTGAAGAGATTTTGTTTGGAGAGACAATTGATAGTCAGTTAAAAATGTTATGAACTAACATTGCTGCAGAATTCTCATGCAAGCTTCCAATGCAATCTGCATATATTGATGATGATGGGGGAAGACTTCCCATTAAGTATTAGAGAAATTAATTGACAAATATTGTTCTTTTGGAACGCACGCAATATGAACAGATCATTTCATTTGAATGCAGACGTGATTCGTTGCAGAAATTATGTACAAGCATTCAAACATCAAAAGTTATTATTAGCGCAGAAATGAGACACCACTAAATGAAGTTACATAAGAAAACTATCTTAGGTTAAGCTGATGCATCCATCCAGAAATTCTGAACTTGAGAAAATATCGCAGTCCTCTTTAGACTATTCATGCTTAATAAGCTAATGAAGAACTAATTGAAGACTAACCAAGGTACTAAGGGCACTACAGCCATCCTTAGTACCTAGAGGCACCAAGGATTGTTTCAACAATATTTGCAGACTTTATATGCCTGGCCATCTAGCTATTATGATCATAACAGTTTTTGAAATTCATTAACTGAAGAGTATTGAAGTCCTAGGTAGGATGGTTCCGCTCGCTAGTGATGAACTAATCTGAAACTTTGTTCGATCAGCTATACGAAAAATCTCAAGAACTTGAAGAAATACAACAAGTACACAATTTGCAGATAAGGGTGCCCCAGAAACAAATCAACCAACCAACTAATATTACTGAGTCAATTGCAAGCATTATCACTACAATGCAATCATCTATTAGATCATTTGACTTCCCAATGTTGGGAACAGTTTCAAGGAAAATTTTATTACAGAAGGCTATGTGACAAGTTTGAAATAACCGATCTGACAAACCAAGCCAAACTCGAAATAACCCAATTTCTTTTAATTATTATTATCTTGATGCAAATACTTCAGTTATGATCACAATCGTGTAGGCCAAGGTGAAGTGTGCAAGCTAGGGATTTTACGCTGGTCTACATAGAAATCTTCCTACTTCAATAGCCAGGGATAAATATCAATATGCTGATACTTAGGCTATAGCTTTTTCAAAATAACAACATTTTAGTCATCAAACAATTCTCCCAATTACCCCGACCATCACCAAATGAGACTTGAATTACATAAATGACAACCTAAAGTGCAAATTCAGCAAATCAGTAGCATACATATAAGTAGCATACATATACACATGCTATCCTAGCAATTTTCTGACGGACAATGAAATGCTCCAGAGAGCATATGTAGTTAACAATCAACTTGCCACAGACTATTCATTCTTTCTTCCCATAGACTTCATTCTTGAATGCAAGACGACAATCTGAGGAAGGAAAAAGAGCATAGTTAGACAATATTTTATGTAAAATTTGAAACAATCTTGAATCCTCTGAATCGTCATGCAAAGTTTCCTTTTGTGTATCTTGTGTCAGAAGGTTGGGTAGGAAGGAGTTCAGAGTAAATAACAGAATGAAGGACGATGATTAGCTAGCAGGCTAGCACCTCTAGATATTTTGTCCAGCTTCCTATGACCTCCACTTCTCAAACTCCCTAGTAGTTGCTTTGATCAACTTCTTGGTATTTACAACAAGGTCATCGATCAAGACATCAATCTGCTCCCTGAAATTCAGAATTTGAAGAAAAAAATAACGATATGTCAAACAGCTAGACCATGAAGTTATTCTAAGATCACAAATGAAAACACCGACGGTGACCGTTGTGTATAACAGTGAAAAGAGAGGATATACTGTAGCTAAGCAAAAAGTCAGCACAAAAGATCTTAATTTCTACTGGTGCTAAGTTAAGCTGAGACGGGCATTCTTGCATTCCAGTAAGCCCACTAACTCGAGTTCTGGTCATTTTTATTTTTATTCTTATTTTATTTTTCCTTCCGGGCTCATACCAGTCATCATGTTTCCTCAGACGTTCGTGTGAATCCTCGTTCGCACGGGCAGCTTCATCATCGCCACGGGCGCCCGCAAGCAGGTTCTTTCGCCCACAAGCGGGTCTTGTTCGACACCGGTACCCATCAGCCGCTTGCACGTGGCGAGAGCTTCCCGCCTTGGCCGCTCGCGCTTACCGCTCTCGCACGAGACGAGCGGTGTCCTCGGATCCGTCACTTATTCGCCCCTTGAGCTCAGTGTGTGTCAATCATCAGTCCTCAGACATTTGTGCGTATCTCGCTCGGCCGAGTCGAGGACCTCGGTTCAGCTGATCGCACATGCATCCTCAGCATCGCCCCGAGTTCTGGTAATTGAATGGGGGTGGATGATATAAAT
Source organism: Iris macrosiphon (assembly GCA_036927795.1). NCBI lineage: Eukaryota > Viridiplantae > Streptophyta > Magnoliopsida > Asparagales > Iridaceae > Iris > Iris macrosiphon. The sequence continues at coordinate 57,931,958 of JAYESA010000009.1, forward strand.
GAAGGTCACACAAACAGCAAGTAGCAATGATCCAAACCATGAATAGTGGTGACTCGATCATCGAGTAACCTCCGGCATGGGACCTCCTAGGCTAACCCAGGTGTTAAAGTCCTGGGCCAGGAAGCCATCGACAGACTTCACCTAGGCAGTTACCTTCAGGAACCTTGAATGTCTTCAATATATAAATATCTAAAAAAAGTATGGGTTACATTTAAATACCTCCAACTTCTCCCTAAACCCTAATCCACCGCCACGATCTTCTTCCTCCTTATCCCTATACCTTAACGGCCTAACCCACAACCATCTTTGTGAAGGGACTGGACTTGATGACCAATATAAATCTCTTGTTCTTGTGATTGTTCTCATTATATCTTTACTTGTTTCCTTGCAAGAAGTCATAGTTATACTTCTTTATGATTGAGATGTAGATGACCAAAATAAATAAATAGAAGAGTGCAAATAATAAATAAATAAATAAATAGAAGAGTTGTTTAGTGTTTTTCACAGTTTGTTTTTGTTTCTCTAGATCGACAAGAGATCTATGAGAACAGAATTTCACCAAGCCTATCGGTCAGTTGTATGTAAGGTATTGAGTAGAGGTTCAAGAAATATAAATCAGCGAGGAAATGCAACCTATTTCCAAGGGTACTTGTTTGTTTTAGGTCAATATAATATCATCATATGTTGATAATACAGTTGTTTCAGCAAGAATGAGAACACTATCAAAAATTAATAATGTGTCAATTCAGCTGATTAATAGCAAAAAAAAAAATGTAGCATTTTCACCTCTGCAAAACGGGTAGTATGCAAAACTTACCTAAGAGTTCCTATCAAGTAGGTTAGGATGCAAAATGTAGAACATTTAGTCGCAAAATTGCCGGTTACAGGTTGGAAACTTTAGATAGCTGAAGGTGAGGACCATCTAGCAGATATGTTAGAGAATTTAGAGGAGCTAGATTACTTTACAGTTTAAAGATATTCTCCAACCTGATTGTTAGTGTCTGTTGAGCGAAGACTTCTACTACCTAAAATCATTTGGTTGTAAGCAGTCCTGAATTGCAACAGTTTCACCTTTGAAAAACAAGATGCACTAGTATGACAGGAACTATTATCCAGAATATTTGAGGTGGAAAAAGGTTGGGGGTTGATTTTGTATGTTTGGTGTAGCTCCGCTTCTAGCCTTCAAGTCAAGTGCTTTCAACGCAGGCACTCTTTCCTGATTCACCTTTCAGTGAGGTGTCCTCTCTCAAAGATAGAGAAGTTCTTTTCTTAATTGATCACTGATACAACATCTCTCAAGTATGGAACCATGAAATGGATAACAACACAGTAGCTTCTGAGAGTGATTCCTACTGAAGTGAGACAGCTGATGCAACTCACCATTCACCTGTGCTAATTATATAGGTAGTCTTTCGACTCTTTGCTTGATATAGACTCTCAGCCAAATGAGATGGATTATTGACCCGAATCACTGGTTCAGGAAGATTTGGAGTACTCAAGTGCAAGTTTAATGGTACCAGTGGTTGTCTTTTTCTATCAGCTGTGGACCAAGGTTCGTAGTATCGATATTGGGAATTGGTTTCGGACCCTTCTTATGTGTATCGATATCAGCAGTTTTTGTTCAGAGTTTCTGACTTTTTGGTTTTGGTGAACTAAAAATTTATTAAATTTTATTTTTTAAGAAAGTATCAAACATTTGGATTTGGGATAATTTTATGTATGATTTTTATTTTCTGTTAGTTTTGAACGGAATAATATCCAACATTATTGAATCCTTAACCTGCAATAGATGTTTTATTTACTTGCTTTTAAACAAAGTAAAGTCAAAATTGATACTTCTCATTGGAATAATTTTAAGATGGATGAATCTTGTCAATTTATAAATGTACAACTTCGACAAATGGTAATGGTTAAAGTATATCGATAATGAATAATATGAATATCATTGACACAATATTGCATGTCGGTCTTTGACACAACTGAATCATTTGTCTACACCATTTTTTACTAAATTCTCTTTTTCCAATTTGTCTTTGTCAAAATTGACCAGGAAAGACCCCAAATGTCGGTATTGGTCAGTGTCAGTAAGAGTATCGTAGGGGTCAGTATCAAATCAGTACAAGGAGAGGGACAGGGGCAGGGACAGGCAAAACGACACGAGGTCGATAAATATTGGAACCAGCCGAAACTGCGAACCTTGTTGTGAACTCGATCAGTTGCTTGGTTCTTTCCAACCCATTGTAGAGAGCACAGTAACTACCTTTACACAAGAAACAATAACTAACTTTACACCTCATGTTGTCAGTCTACTAGCAATTATTGTCCACTAGAAAGACACTTAAAGACTAAAATGTCCTTCAATTAAAATCAAAAAAATGAGACCACAATGTCTTTGCAGATAAATTTAAGCAGAGGTTAAAATGTCTTTAAATCAAAATCTAAACAATGGGCCAAGGATATCTTTAGAACAAACTCAAAAAGGAGTGTGTGTCCTTTAAACTATAAAATAAGGTAGGAGGCTGAGATACAAAATGGGTGCGGTGTCCATTTCAGAAACATATTAGACACAATATGGCCACTCCAGAAACACAAAGCAAATGCTGAGATTCCATGCCGTCGACTCTGTATCATATGTGTAGAATTAGAATGATGGGATATCCACATTGATGAAAAAAGACTACATATATATAGGAGAGGCTGACATCTCTCTCTATTATTCTATCCGATGTGGGACTAAAACTCACTACCTAATATAACGCTTAACACCCTCCCTCAAGCTGGAGCCATATATATCAATCATGCCCAGCTTGTTACATGAAAATTGTAACCGATGACCCAAAAGAGATTTCGTGAAAATATCGGCTATCTGATCACCGGTCCTCACGTGATGAACTTTATCATTCCCATTTTATACTCATTACAGACGAAATGGACATCAATTTCAATGTGCTTCGTCCTTTCATGAAATACAGAATTTGTAGCAATATGCATAGCAGATTGGTTATCCCACCACATATCTGCTGGTTTAGATCCTGCTTCTTCTCCCAGCTCTTGTAGAAGATGATGCAAATATAATACCTCTGTCGTGCCATGAGCAATGGCTCGATATTCTGCTTCGAAACTTGATCGTGCGATCACTGCTTCTTACTCTTCCATGATACCAAGTTTCCGTCAATAAATACCAAATAACCAGACGTAGATCGTCTATCTGTCAGGCTTGCACCCAGTCAGCATCGGTAAAGCACTCAACATTTGTATGTCCCTGGTTCTCCATGCGAATTCCTTTTCCATGATTCTGGACTAAATAGCGCAGAATTCTGATAACTGTCTACCAATGTGGAACTCGTGGAGAAAACATAAATCTACTTGCGACACTGACGACAAAAAAAATATTTGGGCGAGTCATAACTGTCAAGTAGTTGAATTTTCCAACTACACAACGATATTGATCCCGATTCGTCATTAGTATCCCCTCGTCGGGGAGTAACTTTTCTCCTAGGTCCATCGGTGACATTGCTCCCTTGGCTTTCATCATTCCTGCATCATGTAGTATGTCTAGCACATACTTCCTCTGCGACATGACAATGTGCTTCTTTCCCCGAATGACTTCAACACCCAAGAAGTAGTTTAATGATCTCATATCCTTGGTCTGAAACTGTTCTTACAGAAACTTCTTCAGTCCTGCAATGCCCTGACTGTCGTCTCCTGTGATTACAATATCATCAACATAAACACCTAGTAGTATCCTTTCCGCTTCTTTGATTGACACATGCCAAACTGAGTGACCATATCTGTAAACCGACCAAACCATACACGAGGTGATTGTTTGAGACCATAAAGGGCCTTTCTTAGATGACACTTTACCCTCCCTTGCAACGAAACCGGGAGGTTGCACCACATATACATCTTCATCAAAGTCCCCATGGAGGAAGGCATTCTTGATATCCAACTGGAGTAGCGGCCAGTCATAGCGAACAGCTAAGACCAAGAGTACGTGCACAGAGGTCATCCTGACAATTGGGGAGAATGTCTCAAAATAATCCTCACAATAAGTCTGGGAATATCATTTAGCCACAAGACGTGCCTTTAGTCGATCAAGGGTGCCATCTGGTTTCACTTTGATCGTGAACACCCATTTACAACCGACAACCTGTTTACCAGACGGCAAATTTACCAAGTCCCAAATATGGTTCTCCTGAAACGCTTTCATCTCCTATTCCATAGAGGCACGCCAGCCGGGATGTTTGATACCCTCCTCGGCAGAATTGAAAATCTGAATTCCATCAATAGTAGCTATTAAGGATTCAGTGTGGCTCGCAAGCCTTTTGTAGTTTTCAACACATAAGGGATGATCTCGGCAGGCACGACGAGGTCGAGCTGGTGGAACAGGCGGATCCGAAGGCAGAGACGAATCAGTCAAGCCAGAGGAGGAGGATGACTCTGTGACCATAGGCATTATTTAGAAAGAGTTGGTCGGGTATCCCTAACATAACACAAGCAACCAAAGATTCGGATAGGTAGAGGAAAAGACTCGTTTGGAATATAACCGAGAGAAGAGAGTATCACCACTGAGGACAGACGACAGCATGCGATTAATGAGATAGCAAACCGTAAGAACGACATCCGACCAAAATCTTTTTGGAGTACGTGCTTGGAACATAAGAGCACGCATTGTTTCTAAGATATGACGATTTTTGCGTTCAGCCACACCATTCTGTTGTGGTAAGGACATAAGGTTTGGTGGATGATGTCATTCCGAGACAGATGTGAAACAAACTCACGAGACATACTCACGACTATTGTCACTTCGAACGCATTTAATCGGAACACCAAATTATGTTCTAATTTTCGCATGAAAATTGTACCAAATGTTAAATAATTCGGAACAATTTTTCATGAGAAACAAAAGTGACACGTGAGTAGTCATTAACAAAGGTAACAAAGTACTTGAATCCCATCACAGATTCAACCGGACAAGGTCCACATATATCGAAATGCACCAACTCAAAGGGAGCGGAAGCAATTTTATTCTGACTAACCGGATAAAAAATCCGGTGATGCTTAGCCAAGCCACATGACTCATAATGAAAAAAAAAATCTAAAGATGGATACATTTTCTGGAGTGCTTGGACAGATGGATGTCCTAACCGGCAGTGTGACTCAAAAGGATCAAATTTCACACCAGCATAGGCAACAGAGAAAGTTTCGTCAAACAGGTACAAGCCTCCAGCCACATGTCCCCTACCGATAGTCCTTCCAATCTTTAGGTCCTGAAAAACACAATCATCAGGAAAGAATATTACCGAGCAGTGCATATCACGAGTAATTCGACTAATTGAGAGTAAGCTGAATGGGTTTCCAGGGGTATGTAATACAGAATGTAGTGACAGTCCCGAAAAAATACGGGCAAATCCTTTTCTACGGACTGTCAGCGAACCACCATTGGCACATGTAATATTAGACATACGACCAACCGGTACATAGTTTCGTATCATACCTGCATCGTCTGTCAAGTGAGCAGACGCACCAGAATCAAGGACCCGTGTATCACATATGCCGCTGAGTACCCTGTTGTGGACCCAGTAGGAACTTTAGTACACTGCTACTGGAAATGACCATGTAAACCATAGCTGTAGCAGGTGCGCGATTGACCTCCATCACGACCGTCAATGCCTCGTCCACCATCACGACCAATATTGTGGCCACTACGTCGTCCACTACGACCACCGCAAAATCCAGTACGAGCGACACCAAGAGAAGATCGATCAGTAGGAGCATCACTTGGAGAGGTCTCGACGACCTTTGCTGCTCGTAGAACACGAAAATGTGCTTCCATTAGATATGGAACCTCGGCTCCGGCAATGATCTGAGAGCGAGCTGAATCTGCATCAGGACAGAGAGAGGCAAGATATGCCATCACATGAAGCTGCTCACGTTGAGCCCTCGCTTCATTGATATCCGTTGTCAGAGGTAATACACGGTCAACTTCATCGACCATAGCCTTAAAAGTCCGAAAGTTGTCCTTATGAGACTTGTCGCCCTGTTCAGCCATGTAGACGCCGACGACTGAGTCGTAGATACGAGACAAGTCACGTTTTTCATCAAACGTTGTCAATAGGACCTCCCATAACTCCTTTACCGTATTCGTATTCTGAATCATGTCCTCCACCGATGGTTCCATTGAGTTCATCAACTGTGTAAACAGTCGACTATCCGTCTCACACTGCTCAAATGCTCAACCGCATTCTCCGAAGTATTTTCTCAACCTTCTTCCGACATGTTGAGTAGCCATCTGGTCCGTCCAACCGTCGATCGACGAGTCGAATCGAAGAAATCGTCGTGCCAGTGCCCGTTGGTCCCATCAATGCGTTCCCGACACCATAGTAGTAGCACTGCTAGTCGCATCAGTGTTAGTCATCCTGCTCTTTGATTCGACCGTCGCTGGATCTACCCAACCCCAATAAACACATCAACTTCACCGATGCGCTATCAACGTGACAAGAACCGGCACACGCATGGAAAGTAGAGATCGTATGGGGATCACACAAGCCAGGAAAGAAGTAATCCAGGTCACTCCCTGTGTAGATCCTGATGTGGATATCGGGATAGGACGGAAATAAAGATCCCCGTAAACAAGCCACTTGTCTACTCTTTGTTAACTCCTGAAGATGTAATCTAGGAACAGAGGTGGTGCAAACAAATCATTGTCTACCCTCTGGCTTCGATATACGCTCCTGAAGTCGTAATCTAGGAACAGAGGTTGTGCAAACAAATTAGTGTCTACCCTCTGGCTTCGATATACGACTTTTTTTTGGATTAGGATTTAGACAGAAAGAAGGGGCGACGGCTGCATGTTAGGGTTAAGGGTTTTGGGCTGGAGGCAGAGGGGGGGCCTGGACAGGGGGGCCGGGAGGAGGCAGGGACGGGGGTGGGGGGCAGCAGGGTGGCGAGGGAGGCAGGCGGGGCCGTGGGGTGGTGGCAGCCAGGAGCGTGTTAGCAGCGAGCAGTGGGGTGGCGTGGGGGCGGTAGGAGGCGGGGACGGGGGGGAGCAGGGTGGCGAGGGAGGCGGACGGGGTCGTGGGGGGCGTGGGGGCGGCATTGGGTAGGGAGGGGTGGCGGCGAGGTAGCAGGGGCCGACGACGGGGCAGCGGAGCAGCGGGTAGGGAGGAAAGGAGTGGATGGTTATGACTCTGATACCGTATCGAATTAGAATGATGGGATATCCACATTGATGAAAAAAGACTACATATATATAAGGGAGGCTGACCCCCTCTCTCTACTATTCTACCCGATGTGGGACTAAAGCTCACTACCTAATATAATGCTCAACAATATGCATCTCCAAGCAACATAGTACATAAGTAACCCATAAACTAAAAGCAAGCATATCAAAACTCACTAGGGAGGTCCTCTAACCTCCACTTTTCTAAAAAAAATATTATAATTATTTATTTTTTATTGTTAGGATTAATTAATTTATAATTAGTAATTAGTTAATTAATCCTAATTACTATTAAGTATAGGGTTAACCTTGGTTTAGGTTAATGGAGGATTAGTATTAGATTAGGGTTAATCTTGGGTTAGAAAATATCTAGATACTTTTAATCCCACATCTTCATGATAAAAATCTAGGAATAAACTTGTAAAAATTTCTTCCCACCTCTTCAAACAAAGATCAAGAGGAGACTTGCATGAGAAGCTACACAACACATATTAAACCCCCACCCCTTCATTCTTTTCATCCCACTTCACTTCTCCAAATTTTTAACCCAAAATCCTAACTCAAAACTTTCACAAACACTCTCCAAACCTCTCCAAAATTCTACCAAGGTGAGCCAAAGCTTGGGAGCACAAGCTAGAAGGAGGAGAGTCCAAGTTCCATTCCACCTTGTGTCCATTCGGTTGAATTTTCATTAGGAGCCATTTCCAATAGATATGTTACTCTTTCCTCTAGTTTCCATAAATAGAAACTCAATTTAGAACTCAATAGAAAAACCCTCTTGGTTAGGAATAGGTTCTACAAGACTCTAATGTTGTCGATCTAAAGTTCCATGGTAGGATAGTTGTGTCATGGGTTGCCAGTAGTATTATGACCACCATGTGTTTGTATGAATTCTTCAAAGAAACTTTTGTCTTTAAATAGTAATAAAAAATATCATTATGTTCAAAATAGATATCCTAAGAGTTTGTATCAAGAAAATTCATGAAACGCATGTCTAAATAAAAGTCTCTTATATATATTTTGCATCCTATGTGTTTATGTGAAATTAGTAGGATTATTTGGTAATAGGGTCCCACATAATAGTTGATATTAGGGGTTGGGTCTCCAAATTGTCCAATGTTAGTGTTTGGGTCTTAAAATAACTTTTCACGTAGGCAAGTGAACAGTGATTTTAAGACCCAAACACTAATGTTGGACAATTTGGAGATCCAAACCCTAATTTCCATATATATATATATATATATAAATATATATATATATATATGAGACCCTAATACTAAATAACCCAAATTAGTATTATGAGGTGTTTACATTAGAACTTGAGTTATATATATATATATATATATATATATATATGGAAGTGTATGTGCACATTGAGAGGATAAGTGCATATGTACTTGTGTATATATATATGGTGTGGTGTGTCCTTTGTTGGTATCCTATTTTTGTGTATCAATATACGCAAAAGGGTTGTGTTTCAATTGCGTGATACTTGGTAGTATCATGGGTGAGTTTGTGTTCTATGAGAGGGGTATAAATCGTGAGTTTTAGTTTGTTTTAGAATGATAGGAGTATTTTATGTATCTTGAATACCAATTGGTATTGGTATGTGTAGATGAGTGTGTTGGTATCCTATTGTGGTTGTGTATAAATATACACAAGGGTATTTAATGTGTGTGTGTGTGTGAGTTAATTAATATAAGTGTGTGGTTATATATATATAGAGAGAGAGAGATGTATATAGAGAAAGAAGAGTGTGTGTGTTTATATATATAGAGAGAGAGATACATGTGTGTGTGTATATATAGAGATATGTATATAGAGAAAGAAGTGTGTGTGTTTATATATATATAGAGAGAGATACATGTGTGTGTATTTATGCACATATACATGTGTTTATATATATATATATATATATATATATATATATAGAGAGAGAGAGAGAGAGAGAGAGAGAGAGAGTCTGTGTGGATATATATGTATAGCTGTGTATGTGTGTTAAAGAGGGGAGGGGGTGTTGAGAAGTGCAACAGCAGGAGCAGCTGCAAAAGCAGCTGCAGCAAGCAAGTAGCAGCAGCAGGAGCATTAGTGGCAGCAGCAGAAGCAGGCAGCAGTAGTGGCATCACCACCACCTCTTTATCTTGACCAAGAGAGAGGGTGAGTGTGTATGTGTGAACGAGTGTCAAGTGTGAGTGTTTAAGTGAGTGAGATGAGTAGTGAGTCTAGTGTTAAGTATACTTAGTGTGTTATGTATAGGATACAAGTGAGTATCCTCGAGTGGGTTAAATGTATTGTGTATATTGGGTATGGTTCATGACAAGGTAAGTGTCAAGGTAAGTTGGGTATTGATTAGATAAGTATTGTGGTAAATACCAAGGTATTGGAATACCAAGGTATTGAATTAGGAAGATAGAAGTATTCTATAAAGTATAATAAGTGTTTTATATATATATATATATATATATATATATATATATATATGCTACTTGAACTATATAAAACTATATTTTTGTATTAAAATACTTACTATATAGGTATCACAAGTAGGTAGTATTGAACCTAATTAAACCTATCAAGATAAAATACAATTGGTATAAGTAATTGACCTAGAGACTCAATAACTAAATAGATAGGTTAGATTTTGATTCCATGAATCCATATCACATTTTGACATTGTAAACTCATGTATAGGCTATTTGGACTGCAATACGGACTCAATTCCGTATCACCATCTAAAGACGGCAGGCGAGTACATTCTCTAATTGTTTTCAGTATCTTGATAGCTTCTATACTTCATAATTCTAGTTATGTTTTACTTGATTCTCGTCACGCTTGATTCACTTATTGATATTATATGGATTCACCTCCAGGATACGTGTTTACATGTGTTGGTCATGTTGTTCACAATGACTTACTCCAGTTTATCTAGTTTCATGTTTCCATGTTTCTAGAATCATTGTATCCAGACTTGAATCCATAAGTATTTGTCGGGAAAGAAAAAAATACTAAGTAGATGTGTCATCAAACCCTATGTTTCATGTTACTATCTTGACTGATAGCTAATCATACAATTCACGTATGATTATGCCATACCACTGCTTGAACGATAGCCATAGATACGATGTGCCGTATACCCTTACCGATCACAAATTGAAAATAGTATTTTAAATCACTTGGAGTGTTTACAGTCTTTCCTTTTGTCATTCCAATACTTTGTTATTATGTTCATGGATTTCTCGTGATTACTTGTATTATCACATGTTGTCATTCCATGATTCTGATTTACCGTCTTTCAAGTATTACATGTCTATTACAGTCTTATAGTCTCTACCATGTATTAGAACTGCTTTCATTGATGTACTTGCTCCAATCCTGACTGGATGTTGATGTAAATAGGGGACGATTATGAGGGCCACTATTTCATCTACTATGGACCCCAGAAGGACCTTTTAGCAAAGCTTGATCCTGGCCTACCGGAGGATCAAGGAGAGCTAGCAGCAGAGACTCTGGCCACAACCATATAGTTTAGCATAGCTTAGACTCTATTTGCCAGATTGTCTCCGGTAAACTCTGGTATATGTATTTTTGGATTTAGACTCTTTGTAGTCATTACCTAAACATTAGACTTTATGGTTTCTATATGATGTTTCCTTCGCATTTATCTTCCTTAGAATTGTGATTTGAGTACTATGATTTATTCATATATATTGCGTGTGTTGTTGGATATTTGTGAGTTACTAGACAGCGTTCTAGCGCCGACATTGTGGCGTAGGCTGGACGTACCCACATACTCGTGTCCGAATTATCGGATGCGGGTCGTGACAGGTCCCTAAACTAAAACTAAGCAAATGGTCATTGCGTCTCTAATGGAAGCTAGGACACTCCATAATCATGTCATAATTGTGTTGTTTCCTTATAGGTTATATGTCAGACAACATGAAAACCAAAATCCATGTGGACAAACCAACCTATTTGAGATACCTTGCCAGCTCTCAATTTTCAAACTCTCATGAAGCATTTGACCAACAATTTATTTACCAATATATACTTATTAACCAAAATGTGATTTTAATTCTCATTCTCATATTCAATGTCATCAACAAATTCTAATGTAATCGTCATATCAACGTGATTTTAACTCTTATTCTCATATTCTATGTCCTCAATAAATTATAATGTATTCTTCATATCAAGGCAACAAGTTATTTAACAAATCTAATATACCAATTCTATGTTACCTAGAATTGGGTAATTGAAGGACACACTGACTCGACTAAAAAGGATCCAAATTTTGGGTACGGATACAGAGATGTGACTATTAAAATAAAGATATTTGAACATGGTTTCATAAAAAGACACTTCATGCAAATAAATTTGCAAGATTTTATAAAAAAACTGTAATTATAAACTAATAGTAAACTTTATTGAACTAGTTGAATAACTCCCTAAGAGACCATCTCTTACTACTTTACTATCAGTCTACCATATTAAAATAAACTATCTACTTCACTACCACATTAAAATAAATTATCTACTTTACTACCACATTAAAATAAACCATCTACTTCACTACCAGTCTTCCGACTATCACCATAGAGGATCTGATTGTCGCCATGGAGGATCCGATACGAATCTCGTACCCATACACGTCATATCGGGTCGACACGGGTACTTCTCCTTAAAGTGGAGAGTCCTTAAAGTGGAGAGTCCGGGTAACATAGTACCAATTGAAGTCCTGATTATTCAAATCATACTTTATCTGATCAAAGAGTCATTTGATGCATCTAACATATTTCACTTGAATCCCAGTTTTCTATCTCTATAATATATCAAATCAACAAGTCATTTAGTTGTTTTGATATAGTTTATCTAAAATTTGCCTAAATTTCACGGTGTTCTTTTTATTAACGACAAATATATATGTACTGACTTCAAAATCTGTCAAATCGAAAACCTAAGGGCAAGATACTTGGCCCCACAAGTTGGTGAACTATTCGTAACTTGACAATAGCATTCATCCATATTTCTTATTCACTAACCATACATTCTTCAGCCTATTGGAGACACTGACATGATTAATACATGTATTTAATCTTCCTCCATAGAAATAATCTAACGGACAACAGCTCTTTAACTCATGTCCATCCATACAGTAATTCATCTCCAAAATCCTACAGGGTGAGAGCTGTGACCCTTCCGACCAGTAAGGTGTGCAGGTCAAGATGAAACATGAAGCCATTCGTCATGGAGGTGTTAAAACTCTAGAAAGAGAAATCGAATATTAAGTTTTAGTATCCGTTCAAGAATACTTCTACGCTTTGTTGCTCGGACACGGAAAATAATGTTCATACCATACCATATCAGTACCTGTGTCCATAATAAAGTAACATAGGCAACTACTATTATACCCATTTGAAAATGTCAATATCCCATATAAGTATCCGTATCCGTACTTGTGCAACATAGTTCCTATGCTACTAAAAATTTTACTATATTTCTCGGTACAAACAACTGCAGTTTAAAACTTTGAATCCACATGAAAAGGAGTTACTAAACTAGCTATAAATATAAGTGCTTATTCTCTCTTCAGAAATAAGTGTGTTGTTTTTGTCCTCCCTTTATCTGAAGTCAGCAACAACTTCATAGAACGACTAATAATAATATTTTAAATGTACATCTGAAATTTCTACAAGATGACAACTTAGACCATCATCTTATTAATCTTTAATTCAACCATGAAATTACATGCCACAGCAGTAGCAACCTTTTGCCTACCATTCTAAGAGAAAGAAGACATATCACATACTATCTATCTTCAAATTTGTAAAAAATAAAAAATAAAAAATAAAAAATAAAAAATAAAAAATAAAAAATAAAAAATAAAAAATAAAAAATAAAAAATAAACCTTTTCCCTAAGAAAGGCATGTGAATGCCACAATCCTTCCACTAATGCAGGTCCCATGCAATGTAAAGATGTACACAGCCGTTCACCCATCCTATGGACAGGCTGTTTCTGTAACTGGGACAGCATCTTCCAAAATGAAAGCACCAAGCATTATCATCAGGCCATGCATTATACTCAAATGTGAATTTTTGTAAAAGCTTGTGAAAACTTCTCAATATATGAGCACTGATCTACTCGAACTCCTTGGAAGGTAATATTTAAAATAATGAAAGAGATTCTTTTCTTCAAATAAATGGAAGGATGAAAAAATTATTTCTGGCCTTATCACAGATTTCTAAATAAGGAACTATGTCCAGCCAATTCATTTTTTCCCAACTCTTTCAAGATTCAGGAGCATAGAGAGACAATGAACAGCAACACTTGAATCAAACACAGTTCATACAACTTTCAATTTTATCTATTGATTTAAAGCTTGAAGAGTATCTTGGTTTTCAATTCTGCACCCTATCATTTATGGTGTTCAATCTTCCTACTTGTGCTAATGATAAACTATGCTTGTTATTGGGTTGTTGGTTTTTTTTTTCTTATTGACTATCATATAATACCTTATGGAATTGGCATTCCTTTTCACTCTTTGGCTTAATCTGTCATATAGATTAATACAATTCCCTAGAACGAATTGTCCTATCTTACCTCTTCGTCTAAACTCTTAATAGTCTAGAGGAACTTGGAAGGTGCTCCTTGGTTGCATAAGCTTAAAATGCAAGACCTAGAAGGTAGGTCTACCTACTTGCCAACTTGCCGCCTAGGTTTTATGGCATAATTCTCTCATGGTCATAGCTACATTGACTAGGAATTTGATGGAGGTCTCCCTATGCTCCATAGCAGACCGTATTCGGATGGGAAAATGGTTGGATGATGATGATAATGATGATTCTATCATATAATACATTTGCTTAGGACAAAGCCATTCCCCTAATATATTATGCTACTTTTTGCTCTTGCTTGCAGTCATCTGTTATTTCTACATTTTGTAAAACACGGAAATCACTAGCTAACTGAAGAAAAAGAAAAGTGCCACAACATTAATTTTGGCAAAACTAAGTGAAACCTAGAACTATTACTTAAGATTATTGAATTACGCACTGTAAGGAACAAGGAACATAGACATATAATATAGAACTAACATGTGCATGATCAAGCAGGGAACACATTCTGGGTGGTAATACTCACTGAGATGGTATTTTTCCTGCACCATGAAAAAGTTTTCCCACATTTGTGTATTTTCGGTTCTCATCATACGCAATTCCCTTTCCTGCACCATAACCAAAACCCAAACCTACTCCGCATCCAGCACCTAGTCCAAATCCAAATTGTAATCCAGGGAATCCAGCCCCAATACCAGCACCTGGTTCATGAAATAAAAGCAAGAAGGGATGTTAGCATGCTTCAGCCAGTTATGCAATATGAGTAGGATTTAAAGGCTGATTCCTCAAGTTTATTGACAAGGCTAACTATTTTGATGAATAAATTCAATTTATTCAGGGAGAAAGAAAATATTTTTACATTTCAATTAATAAAACAAAAGGAGATCTACTCTTTTCGCAAAGAAACTACATATTTCTCATAGAGATGCATTTCTGTCTACAAAACGTTTCTGTGGATTTTTTTTCCATGGAAAATATTTCCATCACAAATTTTCCACCAATCGTAGTGTTTGATAGCTTATATTTTCCTTGGAATTATTTCCAAAAATCTATCATTTTTCATATTTTCCTCAAAAATGGTGGAAAATGAAACTTACAACCTATAGGAAAATATCATTTTCCATGGAAAATTATATTTTCCGTGGAAAATAATGACAATCAAACACCAAATTAAATTTTCCATGAGAAAATTTTAAAATTCCATGGAATTTTTTTTCCTGGGAAAATAATTCCATAGAATTAATTTATTTTCCACATATTTTCCACCTTGCAATCAAACGCACTCGTAATGTGAAGTACAATAAAGTAAATAAACTTGGAAAAAAAGCAGTTTTAATCTGTTTTCAGAGAATCTTCAGACAAGTGGAAGACCTCGTAGAATGAATTGATAAGAAGCAGATACCTAAACCTTGAAGTAGATGTTTAACAATCTAAATGGATTGAAAAATGCATCAGAACATGTAATGGTTTGGCAAGAAATGCACTAGGAAATGGAATGCTAGGGATCAAAAATTAGGAACTTAAAATTCATTGTTCTTTCTTGATGTTTCTTAGACATCCAACTGCAACTTTGTCGTTTTCCTACTACTTCCTAGCAACATTTGGAAGAAATTACTTAAACCAATTAGTTCTATGTTTAAGCTGCATTTCATCAATAATCGATGTGTTGTTAAGCTTGTTCTCAGTCACCTGTGACACCTTGTCTTGCTTTCATTTAGCACCTTATTCTTTGTACTTTTTCCATGTCCATAACAATATTCCCGTTTCTACAATAATAATCCCCTTTACTACCAACATTCCAAGCCACAATCAAATAGTGCTAAATATGTTGGGATCTTTTAAGCTTGCACCTCAAATCCCCCAAGTATTTGTCAATCACAAAAAACTGAAAAAAAATATCTATGATGTATGCCTCTATATGTCCTCTAGTTTAACTCATAGATAAAAAGATAAATTGGTCATGTCGTGACTTAATAGCATCTAGCCATTAAATTCTATAAAGGCCTCATATCACTTCATGTAACCTAAAACTTTGGTAAGTGTTGGCATTAAGGGGCCAGCTGGTCCGTAACTGGGCTAGGAGGCTACATTATGCGACCTGATGATGTCCTAGTAGGCAGCCAGGTTGGACCTATATATGGCCCCAACATAAAGGGGTTGGACCTAGCTTGCTTCTCAAGCAACTATGAGCTTGTCATTTATTATTTTATTACTATATTAATGACCGATGCTGGAATATGGTACAGTAGGTCATTCTATCTGGCAACATTCAAAAGCATGTCAACATATTTGATTGGCTCACCCGTACCAGAAATCACCTTCGGCACTATTGATACCAAAACAAGTCACAAGATGGAACCAGTCTAATGTTCTACGGATAGAAACAATAGTGGAAGCACTCAACATGTCACCCTGACTGAGCCACAAGAAGGTCAGGATTGGGAATTCAGCAACATAGTGGAAGAACCACCACATACGACTAGAACCTGTCAGATAGCCATGTGAGACATTAATTTTTTCAAAGTGTAAGGGTGAAGGATAAGGAACTCCAGTCAAGGAATGTTTTGTGAGTTATCAGACTTGGATCTGTACAGGGTTCATCGAAGACAACATACACTCCGTACAATATGTATTTGGCAACCCTCAAAAGAAGCTGAGGAATGGAATCAATGGATCCCACCTTCGTCCTGTGAATAATGTGTCCATGATTGGCTAGTTATCACTTAAGTGATAAAACATACTCTTGGTGACACCTGATCATTGATTCATAATAGTGAAACCACACCGTAGAAAGCAGCTACTCACTAGTGATAGCTACTTCGACGTTAGTCTCCTATTTCGATGAATAATACCGTTAATATGGAACATAATTGGAAAAATGGGCATGTAGCTAGTTGAACTATGCCAAATAGGAGGAACACCTAAACATGTGTTACAACAACTATAGCATGATTCTGTTTTCACATTGGAAGCGGCAATACTATGTGGTTAGGTGTTGGATTACCTAGGTGTGAAGGTTGGAGATACTTAAACATGTTTTGATGAGATTGTGGAGCACAAGATACCATCATAACAACTGGGTTTATAGGGACATCAGTTCCCCTAGAATAGTGGCTGTGAAGTGTTTCTTGCAGGTACCTCGGCTTTCACACAAGACACTAGCCTCAAATGGGTTATGGTTAGGTGTATGATATGTTGAGGATGGGTTAAGAGTATGTGCCTGCTTGGACCACCTAACGGCATCCTAGTTTATCGAGTGACATTCCCCTATTACATAACACTAAAAGAACTAAGAACTTTTGAAGTTTGAAATATGGAGATGTCTCTTGTGTTATTGGTATCAAAACTTATCACCATTAAGAGATTAATTGGCTAATCTCAAAAGAGAGATGAACAAAGTTCTTGAAATATTTAATAGATAAAATTGTTCAAGTATAACATGTACTATTAAGGGTGATATATTAGCTTTATGGTTGGAATGCTTGGACGCAGTCAAAGTATACCATGAACGGGATCACTAGACAAGAAGTTCATAAGAAATCATGAAGGTACAAAAGATTACATACCCACATATAAACACACAGTGATCATCTTGACGTTGATGGATGCTAAAAATCATATCTATTGTATGTATTGAAGTCGATGTATGAGTATCTAGGTTGCATAGCACAAATTCGGATACGGACACGCTATGGGTACGGAATACAACATTTTCAAATTTTGAGACATGGATACGACATGAATACGGTTACATATACACATGAAAACATATTTCTATATATTATATCTTAATAATATTTATATTAAGCCTATTTTGGGTAGTAACTAGGTTCCAAAATGTTGTAGAAAATATTCAATGCAAAGAAATATCATCTTCTTATACCTCAATTATGTTTTCTCGTAAAGAGGAACGATAATATAGTAGTTAATGGAGCAGCTAGGACTAGAGGTAGGCCTAAACTAACATGATTTTAAATGTTAAAAAATGATATGAATCTTCTTAGTATTACAGAGACATAGCCCTTAAGAGAGCCGGATGGAAGAAGAAGATTCCAATAGCCGACGCTAGAAATTTAGGATAAAGGCTTTGTTGTTGTTGTTGCTGTTGTTGTTGTAGTATATCTCAAGTATGTTTGACATGATGACAAATATGTAAAAATTACTCTCAACCATGTTTTGTGTCTCTTTGGAACCTTAAGCCATATCCAACAAGTTAGTGTCAATGAAGTATCGTGTCCAATACATGCCGAATACGGATATAGTCCCCCCAAGGAGTATCTATGCAACATAAGTGAGTATATATTCTTATTAGATGGTAGAACTATCTCATAGAGAAGCATAAAAGCAAAGTTTAATGGCTTTTGCAACTTCGATTGAACTTATGGCTCGTTATGAGCTCTCTCTCTCAAGCAAATTGATTGTAGAATTTTATTTCAGGGACTCAAAGTATGAACGCTATATCCACTCCACCCCGATTAAGGTCTTTTTTCATGAGTGTGTTCTCTCCTTCTCGGACGAAGAACAAAAGTTCAAGTTAGTCGA
>JAYESA010000009.1:57950434-58010434 GCA_036927795.1 Iris macrosiphon
ATATATGATCCGGATCAATAGTCCCGCTTATAAAGTTCCCAAAAAATTCTGTCATTTCTAGCCGTTGGATCGTCTTTAAGTCATCTAATCTTGACCGTTGTTTTGATCAACGGTCAAGATTAGATGACTTAAAGCACCATCCAACGGACCACAGTAACGAAACTTTTTTGGGGGCAATCTTGATCGTTGTTTTGATCAACGGTCAAGATTAGATGACTTAAAGCACCATCCAACCAACCACAATGACGAAACTTTTTGGGGATTTTATAAGCGAAACTCTTGATCCGGATCCATATATATATGAGGAGGGATCCGCATTTCCCATTTTTTGCATCCCCAAGCATCCCCATGTTATCAACTGTTGGATCTTGTTTAAGTCATCTAATCTTAACCGTTGCTTTGAATGGTTCAAAGCAACGGTTAAGATTAGATGATTTAAACAAAATCCAATGGATGCAAAAAAATCGAAGATCACAAATGATTGCTGCAATCCTAGACTTACGTAATCAAATGATGATCTTAGATCTAAACACAACTTGTACGGACATATAGCTTTTACAAACTGACTCAAAGAAACATGAATCTTGCAACAACAAATCGTTAAAAATAGAAAGAAAGAAAAAAAAATTCTTCTCTTTGCAATCGCAGTTGCTACACTGAGATAGAACATAAAAAAAAAAAAAAAAAAAAAAAGAGGAAATAACTCATGCTACGGTGATAAAGATCATCGTTGCTCAAAGCAAGATTTACCTTTGACGTACGATCTTCTCCCAGAAACCAGTAAATTTGATGTATTGAAATTCTTGAACGCTCTCTATCACGTAATTCGTCGTGGATCTCGAATTTCACGAACTCAATGAACAGCACTTGTTGGATTTTGGTGGCTGCTGCAAAATTCTCATGTAAGAGTATATTTTCTCTCTCTCTAATGAGAAGATATAAGAAAATATATAGAAAAGGCATACGCCAAACCCTAATCAACAACTGTCCTTATAATTCGGATATAATCCCCACGAATTAGGAGCAGTTATAAACCATTATCTCGAAATCTCAAAAGATAAGAATCGGTTTAAACCAAATATATACTAAATCAGCCAAAAAACACAATTTATGCGGAGACTGCAGCATTTTCGTGCACAGCGTTTGCACGAAGTACTTACGGTGCAGCGTTCGCACAAAGCGCTTAGCAGAAACCCCACATGTAAGCCCCTCGCATAAGCCCGCGCTGCGACGGTGATGCTCTGTCGCGCTGCCGCATAAACCGCGAAACCTGCAGCAACCACACAACAATTCGCACAAAAACGAACGCATCATCTCGGGCCCATTGCGTACGTTTGAAGTGCAAAGTGCGTCATCCCACTTTGCGCCCTTCGTCCGAGCTCGAATCAGAGCTTAGCTCATAAGAAAAATCCCAAAGAATGAGCGACAAAAAATAAGATTGTTTCCATGGTATCTTGATCCTTGTCCAATAGAAAAACACTCAATCACCTCAACCAAATAGGCTACCACACCTCACGCGCACAAGTCAATACAAAGAATGATCTTATATTGAAATACACACTTCAAGTTCTACCCGACATGGGACTATAATTCTAGAGTTCAAGATCAAAACCCCAACATAAAGCACAAAGAAGTTGCCATCATAATTGTAAAATAATGTTTGCATACACGAGCATCTTGAAGAGATTTTGTTTGGAGAAACAATTGATAGTCAGTTAAAAATGTTATGAACTAACATTGCTGCAGAACTATATTAAGACACAGCTCCTGCAGTCTCATAGGCGTTCACAGTGCAGCCGTTGTTCTCATGCAAGCTTCGAATGCAATCTGCATATATTGATGATGATGGGGGAAGACTTCCCATTAAGTATTAGAGAAATTAATTGACAAATATTGTTCTTTTGGAACGCACGCAATATGAACAGATCATTTCATTTGAATGCAGACGTGATTCATTGCAGAAATTATGTACAAGCATTCAAACATCAAAAGTTATTATTAGCGCAGAAATGAGACACCACTAAATGAAGTTACATAAGAAAATTATCTTAGGTTAAGCTGATGCATCCATCCAGAAATTCTGAACTTGAGAAAATATCACAGTCCTCTTTAGACTATTCATGCTTAATAAGCTAATGAAGAACTAATTGAAGACTAACCAAGGTACTAAGGGCACTACAGCCATCCTTAGTACCTAGAGGCACCAAGGATTGTTTCAACAATATTTGCAGACTTTATATGCCTGGCCATCTAGCTATGATCATAACTGTTTTTGAAATTCATTAACTGAAGAGTATTGAAGTCCTAGGTAGGATGGTTCCGCTCGCTAGTGATGAACTAATCTGAAACTTTGTTCGATCAGCTATACGAAAAATCTCAAGAACTTGAAGAAATACAACAAGTACACAATTTGCAGATAAGGGTGCCCCAGAAACAAATCAACCAACCAACTAATATTACTGAGTCAATTGCAAGCATTATCACTACAATGCAATCATCTATTAGATCATTTGACTTCCCAATGTTGGGAACAGTTTCAAGGAAAATTTTATTACAGAAGGCTATGTGACAAGTTTGAAATAACCGATCTGACAAACCAAGCCAAACTCGAAATAACCCAATTTCTTTTAATTATTATTATCTTGATGCAAATACTTCAGTTATGATCACAATCGTGTAGGCCAAGGTGAAGTGTGCAAGCTAGGGATTTTACGCTGGTCTACATAGAAATCTTCCTACTTCAATAGCCAGGTATAAATATCAATATGCTGATACTTAGGCTATAGCTTTTTCAAAATAACAGTACCTGTCATTTTAGTCATCAAACAACATTTTAGTCATCAAACAATTCTCCCAATTACCCCGACCATCACCAAATGAGACTTGAATTACATAAATGACAACCTAAAGTGCAAATTCAGCAAATCAGTAGCATACATATAAGTAGCATACATATACACATGCTATCCTACCAATTTTCTGACGGACAATGAAATGCTCCAGAGAGCATATGTAGTTAACAATCAACTTGCCACAGACTATTCATTCTTTCTTCCCATAGACTTCATTCTTGAATGCAAGACGACAATCTGAAGGAAGGAAAAAGAGCATAGTTAGACAATATTTTATGTAAAATTTGAAACAATCTTGAATCCTCTGAATCGTCATGCAAAGTTTCCTTTTGTGTATCTTGTGTCAGAAGGTTGGGTAGGAAGGAGTTCAGAGTAAATAACAGAATGAAGGACGATGATTAGCTAGCAGGCTAGCACCTCAAGATATTTTGTCCAGCTTCCTATGACCTCCACTTCTCAAACTCCCTAGTAGTTGCTTTGATCAACTTCTTGGTATTTACAACAAGGTCATCGATCAAGACATCAATCTGCTCCCTGAAATTCAGAATTTGAAGAAAAAAAATAACGATATGTCAAACAGCTAGACCATGAAGTTATTCTAAGATCACAAATGAAAACACCGACGGTGACCGTTGTGTATAACAGTGAAAAGAGAGGATATACTGTAGCTAAGCAAAAAGTCAGCACAAAAGATCTTAATTTCTACTGGTGCTAAGTTAAGCTGAGACGGGCATTCTTGCATTCCAGTAAGCCCACTAACTCGAGTTCTGGTCATTTTTATTTTTATTCTTATTTTATTTTTCCTTCCGGGCTCATACCAGTCATCATGTTTCCTCAGACGTTCGTGTGAATCCTCGTTCGCACGGGCAGCTTCATCATCGCCACGGGCGCCCGCAAGCAGGTTCTTTCGCCCACAAGCGGGTCTTGCTCGACACCGGTACCCATCAGCCGCTTGCACGTGGCGAGAGCTTCCCGCCTTGGCCGCTCGCGCTTACCGCTCTCGCACGAGACGAGCGGTGTACTCGGATCCGTCACTTATTCGCCCCTTGAGCTCAGTGTGTGTCAGTCATCAGTCCTCAGACATTTGTGCGTATCTCGCTCGGCCGAGTCGAGGACCTCGGTTCAGCTGATCGCACATGCATCCTCAGCATCGCCCCGAGTTCTGGTAATTGAATGGGGGTGGATGATATAAATGAAGGTCACACAAACAGCAAGCAGCAATGATCCAAACCATGAATAGTGGTGACTCGATCATCGAGTAACCTCCGGCATGGGACCTCCTAGGCTAACCCAGGTGCTAAAGTCCTGGGCCAGGAAGCCATCGACAGACTTCACCTAGGCAGTTACCTTCAGGAACCTTGAATGTCTTCAATATATAAATATCTAAAAAAAGTATGGGTTACATTTAAATACCTCCAACTTCTCCCTAAACCCTAATCCACCGTCACGATCTTCTTCCTCCTTATCCCTATACCTTAACGGCCTAACCCACAACCATCTTTGTGAAGGGACTGGACTTGATGACCAATATAAATCTCTTGTTCTTGTGATTGTTCTCATTATATCTTTACTTGTTTCCTTGCAAGAAGTCATAGTTATACTTCTTTATGATTGAGATGTAGATGACCAAAATAAATAAATAGAAGAGTGCAAATAATAAATAAATAAATAAATAGAAGAGTTGTTTAGTGTTTTTCACAGTTTGTTTTTGTTTCTCTAGATCGACAAGAGATCTATGAGAACAGAATTTCACCAAGCCTATCGGTCAGTTGTATGTAAGGTATTGAGTAGAGGTTCAAGAAATATAAATCAGCGAGGAAATGCAACCTATTTCCAAGGGTACTTGTTTGTTTTAGGTCAATATAATATCATCATATGTTGATAATACAGTTGTTTCAGCAAGAATGAGAACACTATCAAAAATTAATAATGTGTCAATTCAGCTGATTAATAGCAAAAAAAAAAATGTAGCATTTTCACCTCTGCAAAACGGGTAGTATGCAAAACTTACCTAAGAGTTCCTATCAAGTAGGTTAGGATGCAAAATGTAGAACATTTAGTCGCAAAATTGCCGGTTACAGGTTGGAAACTTTAGATAGCTGAAGGTGAGGACCATCTAGCAGATATGTTAGAGAATTTAGAGGAGCTAGATTACTTTACAGTTTAAAGATATTCTCCAACCTGATTGTTAGTGTCTGTTGAGCGAAGACTTCTACTACCTAAAATCATTTGGTTGTAAGCAGTCCTGAATTGCAACAGTTTCACCTTTGAAAAACAAGATGCACTAGTATGACAGGAACTATTATCCAGAATATTTGAGGTGGAAAAAGGTTGGGGGTTGATTTTGTATGTTTGGTGTAGCTCCGCTTCTAGCCTTCAAGTCAAGTGCTTTCAACGCAGGCACTCTTTCCTGATTCACCTTTCAGTGAGGTGTCCTCTCTCAAAGATAGAGAAGTTCTTTTCTTAATTGATCACTGATACAACATCTCTCAAGTATGGAACCATGAAATGGATAACAACACAGTAGCTTCTGAGAGTGATTCCTACTGAAGTGAGACAGCTGATGCAACTCACCATTCACCTGTGCTAATTATATAGGTAGTCTTTCGACTCTTTGCTTGATATAGACTCTCAGCCAAATGAGATGGATTATTGACCCGAATCACTGGTTCAGGAAGATTTGGAGTACTCAAGTGCAAGTTTAATGGTACCAGTGGTTGTCTTTTTCTATCAGCTGTGGACCAAGGTTCGTAGTATCGATATTGGGAATTGGTTTCGGACCCTTCTTATGTGTATCGATATCAGCAGTTTTTGTTCAGAGTTTCTGACTTTTTGGTTTTGGTGAACTAAAAATTTATTAAATTTTATTTTTTAAGAAAGTATCAAACATTTGGATTTGGGATAATTTTATGTATGATTTTTATTTTCTGTTAGTTTTGAACGGAATAATATCCAACATTATTGAATCCTTAACCTGCAATAGATGTTTTATTTACTTGCTTTTAAACAAAGTAAAGTCAAAATTGATACTTCTCATTGGAATAATTTTAAGATGGATGAATCTTGTCAATTTATAAATGTACAACTTCGACAAATGGTAATGGTTAAAGTATATCGATAATGAATAATATGAATATCATTGACACAATATTGCATGTCGGTCTTTGACACAACTGAATCATTTGTCTACACCATTTTTTACTAAATTCTCTTTTTCCAATTTGTCTTTGTCAAAATTGACCAGGAAAGACCCCAAATGTCGGTATTGGTCAGTGTCAGTAAGAGTATCGTAGGGGTCAGTATCAAATCAGTACAAGGAGAGGGACAGGGGCAGGGACAGGCAAAACGACACGAGGTCGATAAATATTGGAACCAGCCGAAACTGCGAACCTTGTTGTGAACTCGATCAGTTGCTTGGTTCTTTCCAACCCATTGTAGAAAGCACAGTAACTACCTTTACACAAGAAACAATAACTAACTTTACACCTCATGTTGTCAGTCTACTAGCAATTATTGTCCACTAGAAAGACACTTAAAGACTAAAATGTCCTTCAATTAAAATCAAAAAATGAGACCACAATGTCTTTGCAGATAAATTTAAGCAGAGGTTAAAATGTCTTTAAATCAAAATCTAAACAATGGGCCAAGGATATCTTTAGAACAAACTCAAAAAGGAGTGTGTGTCCTTTAAACTATAAAATAAGGTAGGAGGCTGAGATACAAAATGGGTGCGGTGTCCATTTCAGAAACATATTAGACACAATATGGCCACTCCAGAAACACAAAGCAAATGCTGAGATTCCATGCCGTCGACTCTGTATCATGTGTGTAGAATTAGAATGATGGGATATCCACATTGATGAAAAAAGACTACATATATATAGGAGAGGCTGACATCTCTCTCTATTATTCTATCCGATGTGGGACTAAAACTCACTACCTAATATAACGCTTAACACCCTCCCTCAAGCTGGAGCCATATATATCAATCATGCCCAGCTTGTTACATGAAAATTGTAACCGATGACCCAAAAGAGATTTCGTGAAAATATCGGCTATCTGATCACCGGTCCTCACGTGATGAACTTTATCATTCCCATTTTATACTCATTACAGACGAAATGGACATCAATTTCAATGTGCTTCGTCCTTTCATGAAATACAGAATTGGTAGCAATATGCATAGCAGATTGGTTATCCCACCACATATCTGCTGGTTTAGATCCTGCTTCTTCTCCCAGCTCTTGTAGAAGATGATGCAAATATAATACCTCTGTCGTGCCATGAGCAATGGTTCGATATTCTGCTTCGAAACTTGATCGTGCGATCACTGCTTCTTACTCTTCCATGATACCAAGTTTCCGTCAATAAATACCAAATAACCAGACGTAGATCGTCTATCTGTCAGGCTTGCACCCAGTCAGCATCGGTAAAGCACTCAACATTTGTATGTCCCTGGTTCTCCATGCGAATTCCTTTTCCATGATTCTGGACTAAATAGCGCAGAATTCTGATAACTGTCTACCAATGTGGAACTCGTGGAGAAAACATAAATCTACTTGCGACACTGACGGCAAAAAAAGATATTTGGGCGAGTAGTTGAATTTTCCAACTACACAACGATATTGATCCCGATTCGTCATTAGTATCCCCTCGTCGGGGAGTAACTTTTCTCCTAGGTCCATCGGTGACATTGCTCCCTTGGCTTTCATCATTCCTGCATCATGTAGTATGTCTAGCACATACTTCCTCTGCGACATGACAATGTGCTTCTTTCCCCGTATGACTTCAACACCCAAGAAGTAGTTTAATGATCTCATATCCTTGGTCTGAAACTGTTCTTACAGAAACTTCTTCAGTCCTGCAATGCCCTGACTGTCGTCTCCTGTGATTACAATATCATCAACATAAACACCTAGTAGTATCCTTTCCGCTTCTTTGATTGGCACATGCCAAACTGAGTGACCATATCTGTAAACCGACCAAACCATACACGAGGTGATTGTTTGAGACCATAAAGGGCCTTTCTTAGATGACACTTTATCCTCCCTTGCAACGAACCCGGGAGGTTGCACCACATATACATCTTCATCAAAGTCCCCATGGAGGAAGGCATTCTTGATATCCAACTGGAGTAGCGGCCAGTCATAGCGAACAGCTAAGGCCAAGAGTACGTGCACAGAGGTCATCCTGACAATTGGGGAGAATGTCTCAAAATAATCCTCACAATAAGTCTGGGAATATCATTTAGCCACAAGACGTGCCTTTAGTCGATCAAGGGTG
Source organism: Iris macrosiphon (assembly GCA_036927795.1). Lineage (NCBI taxonomy): Eukaryota > Viridiplantae > Streptophyta > Magnoliopsida > Asparagales > Iridaceae > Iris > Iris macrosiphon. The sequence goes on from JAYESA010000009.1 coordinate 57,958,570, forward strand.
CCATCTGGTTTCACTTTGATCGTGAACACCCATTTACAACCGACAACCTGTTTACCAGACGGCAAATTTACCAAGTCCCAAATATGGTTCTCCTGAAACGCTTTCATCTCCTATTCCATAGAGGCACGCCAGCCGGGATGTTTGATACCCTCCTTGGCAGAATTGAAAATCTGAATTCCATCAATAGTAGCTATTAAGGATTCAGTGTGGCTCGCAAGCCTTTTGTAGTTTTCAACACATAAGGGATGATCTCGGCAGGCACGACGAGGTCGAGCTGGTGGAACAGGCGGACCCGAAGGCAGAGACGAATCAGTCAAGCCAAAGGAGGAGGATGACTCTGTGACCATAGGCATTATTTAGAAAGAGTTGGTCGGGTATCCCTAACATAACACAAGCAACCAAAGATTCGGATAGGTAGAGGAAAAGACTCGTTTGGAATATAACCGAGAGAAGAGAGTATCACCACTGAGGACAGACGACAGCATGCGATTAATGAGATAGCAAACCGTAAGAACGACATCCGACCAAAATCTTTTTGGAGTACGTGCTTGGAACATAAGAGCACGCATTGTTTCTAAGATATGACGATTTTTGCGTTCAGCCACACCATTCTGTTGTGGTGTGTAAGGAGATAAGGTTTGGTGGATGACGTCATTCCGAGACAGATGTGAAACAAACTCACGAGACATATACTCACGACCATTGTCACTTCGAACGCATTTAATCGGAGCACCAAATTGTGTTCTAATTTTCGCATGAAAATTGCACCAAATGTTAAATAATTCGGAGCAATTTTTCATGAGAAACAAAAGTGACACGTGAGTAGTCATTAACAAAGGTAACAAAGTACTTGAATCCCATCACAGATTCAACCGGACAAGGTCCACATATATCGAAATGCACCAACTCAAAGGGAGCGGAAGCAATTTTATTCTGACTAACCGGATAGAAAATCCGGTGATGCTTAGCCAAGCCACATGACTCATAATGAAAAAATATATCTAAAGATGGATACATTTTCTGGAGTGCTTGGACAGATGGATGTCCTAACCGGCAGTGTGACTCAAAAGGATCAAGTTTCACACCAGCATAGGCAACAGAGAAAGTTTCGTCAAACAGGTACAAGCCTCCAGCCACATGTCCCCTACCGATAGTCCTTCCAATCTTTAGGTCCTGAAAAACACAATCATCAGGAAAGAATATTACCGAGCAGTGCATATCACGAGTAATTCGACTAATTGAGAGTAAGCTGAATGGGTTTCCAGGGGTATGTAATACAGAATGTAGTGACAGTCCCGAAAAAATACGGACAAATCCTTTTCTACGGACTGTCAGCGAACCACCATTGGCACATGTAATATTAGACATACGACCAACCGGTACATAGTTTCGTATCATACCTGCATCGCCTGTCAAGTGAGCAGACGCACCAGAATCAAGGACCCGTGTATCACATATGCCGCTGAGTACCCTGTTGTGGACCCAGTAGGAACTTTAGTACACTGCTACTGGAAATGACCATGTAAACCATAGCTGTAGCAGGTGCGCGATTGACCTCCATCACGACCGTCAATGCCTCGTCCACCATCACGACCAATATTGTGGCCACTACGTCGTCCACTACGACCACCGCAAAATCCAGTACGAGCGACACCAAGAGAAGATCGATCAGTAGGAGCATCACTTGGAGAGGTCTCGACGACCTTTGCTGCCCGTAGAACACGAAAATGTGCTTCCATTAGATATGGAACCTCGGCTCCGGCAATGATCTGAGAGCGAGCTGAATCTGCATCAGGACAGAGAGAGGCAAGATATGCCATCACATGAAGCTGCTCACGTTGAGCCCTCGCTTCATTGATATCCGTTGTCAGAGGTAATACACGGTCAACTTCATCGACCATAGCCTTAAAAGCCCGAAAGTTGTCCTTATGAGACTTGTCGCCCTGTTCAACCATGTAAACGCCGACGACTGAGTCGTAGATACGAGACAAGTCACGTTTTTCATCAAACGTTGTCAATAGGACCTCCCATAACTCCTTTACCGTATTCGTATTCTGAATCATGTCCTCCACCGATGGTTCCATTGAGTTCATCAACTGTGTAAACAGTCGACTATCCGTCTCACACTGCTCAAATGCTCAACCGCATTCTCCGAAGTATTTTCTCAACCTTCTTCCGACATGTTGAGTAGCCATCTGGTCCGTCCAACCGTCGATCGACGAGTCGAATCGAAGAAATCGTCGTGCCAGTGCCCGTTGGTCCCATCAATGCGTTCCCGACACCATAGTAGTAGCACTGCTAGTCGCATCAGTGTTAGTCATCCTGCTCTTTGATTCGACCGTCGCTGGATCTACCCAACCCCAATAAACACATCAACTTCACCGATGCGCTATCAACGTGGCAAAAACCGGCACGCGCATGGAAAGTAGAGATCGTATGGGGATCACACAAGCCAGGAAAGAAGTAATCCAGGTCACTCCCTGTGTAGATCATGATGTGGATATCGGGATAGGACGGAAACAAAGATCCCCGTAAACAAGCCACTTGTCTACTCTTTGTTAACTCCTGAAGATGTAATCTAGGAACAGAGGTGGTGCAAACAAATCATTGTCTACCCTCTTGTTTCGATATACGCTCCTGAAGTCGTAATCTAGGAACAGAGGTTGTGCAAACAAATTAGTGTCTACCCTCTGGCTTCGATATACGACTTTTTTTTGGATTAGGATTTAGACAGAAAGAAGGGGCGACGGCTGCATGTTAGGGTTAAGGGTTTTGGGCTGGAGGCAGAGGGGGGGGCCTAGAGGGGGGGGCCTGGACAGGGGGGCCGGGAGGAGGCAGGGACGGGGGTTGGGGGCAGCAGGGTGGCGAGGGAGGCAGGCGTGGCCGTGGGGTGGTGGCAGCCAGGAGCGTGTTAGCAGCGAGCAGTGGGGTGGCGTGGGGGCGGTAGGAGGCGGGGACGGGGGGGAGCAGGGTGGCGAGGGAGGCGGGCGGGGTCGTGGGGGGCGTGGGGGCGGCATTGGGTAGGGAGGGGTGGCGGCGAGGTAGCAGGGGCCGACGACGGGGCAGCGGAGCAGCGGGTAGGGAGGAGAGGAGTGGATGGTTATGACTCTGATACCGTATCGAATTAGAATGATGGGATATCCACATTGATGAAAAAAAGACTACATATATATAAGGGAGGCTGACCCCCTCTCTCTACTATTCTACCCGATGTGGGACTAAAGCTCACTACCTAATATAATGCTCAACAATATGCATCTCCAAGCAACATAGTACATAAGTAACCCATAAACTAAAAGCAAGCATATCAAAACTCACTAGGGAGGTCCTCTAACCTCCACTTTTCTAAAAAAAAAAATTATAATTATTTATTTTTTATTGTTAGGATTAATTAATTTATAATTAGTAATTAGTTAATTAATCCTAATTACTATTAAGTATAGGGTTAACCTTGGTTTAGGTTAATGGAGGATTAGTATTAGATTAGGGTTAATCTTGGGTTAGAAAATATCTAGATACTTTTAATCCCACATTTTCATGATAAAAATCTAGGAATAAACTTGTAAAAATTCCTTCCCACCTCTTCAAACAAAGATCAAGAGGAGACTTGCATGAGAAGCTACACAACACATATTAAACCCCCACCCCTTCATTCTTTTCATCCCACTTCACTTCTCCAAATTTTTAACCCAAAATCCTAACTCAAAACTTTCACAAACACTCTCCAAACCTCTCCAAAATTCTACCAAGGTGAGCCAAAGCTTGGGAGCACAAGCTAGAAGGAGGAGAGTCCAAGTTCCATTCCACCTTGTGTCCATTCGGTTGAATTTTCATTGGGAGCCATTTCCAATAGATATGTTACTCTTTCCTCTAGTTTCCATAAATAGAAACTCAATTTAGAACTCAATAGAAAAACCCTCTTGGTTAGGAATAGGTTCTACAAGACTCTAATGTTGTCGATCTAAAGTTCCATGGTAGGATAGTTGTGTCATGGGTTGCCAGTAGTATTATGACCACCATGTGTTTGTATGAATTCTTCAAAAAAACTTTTGTCTTTAAATAGTAATAAAAAATATCATTATGTTCAAAATAGATATCCTAAGAGTTTGTATCAAGAAAATTCATGAAACGCATGTCTAAATAAAAGTCTCTTATATATATTTTGCATCCTATGTGTTTATGTGAAATTAGTAGGATTATTTGGTAATAGGGTCCCACATAATAGTTGATATTAGGGGTTGGGTCTCCAAATTGTCCAATGTTAGTGTTTGGGTCTTAAAATAACTTTTCACGTAGGCAAGTGAACAGTGATTTTAAGACCCAAACACTAATGTTGGACAATTTGGAGATCCAAACCCTAATTTCCATATATATATATATATATATATATATATATATATGAGACCCTAATACTAAATAACCCAAATTAGTATTATGAGGTGTTTACATTAGAACTTGAGTTATATATATATATATATGGAAGTGTATGTGCACATTGAGAGGATAAGTGCATATGTACTTGTGTATATATATATGGTGTGGTGTGTCCTTTGTTGGTATCCTATTTTTGTGTATCAATATACGCAAAAGGGTTGTGTTTCAATTGTGTGATACTTGGTAGTATCATGGGTGAGTTTGTGTTCTATGAGAGGGGTATAAATCGTGAGTTTTAGTTTGTTTTAGAATGATAGGAGTATTTTATGTATCTTGAATACCAATTGGTATTGGTATGTGTAGATGAGTGTGTTGGTATCCTATTGTGGTTGTGTATAAATATACACAAGGGTATTTAATGTGTGTGTGTGAGTTAATTAATATAAGTGTGTGGTTATATATATATAGAGAGAGAGATATGTATATAGAGAAAGAAGTGTGTGTGTTTATATATATATAGAGAGAGATACATGTGTGTGTGTATATATAGAGATATGTATATAGAGAAAGAAGAGTGTGTGTTTATATATATATAGAGAGAGATACATGTGTGTGTATTTATGCACATATACATGTGTTTATATATATATATATATATATATATATAGAGAGAGAGAGAGAGAGAGAGAGAGAGAGAGAGAGAGAGTCTGTGTGGATATATATGTATAGCTGTGTATGTGTGTTAAAGAGGGGAGGGGGTGTTGAGAAGTGCAACAGCAGGAGCAGCTGCAAAAGCAGCTGCAGCAAGCAAGTAGCAGCAGCAGGAGCATTAGTGGCAGCAGCAGAAGCAGGCAGCAGTAGTGGCATCACCACCACCTCTTTATCTTGACCAAGAGAGAGGGTGAGTGTGTATGTGTGAACGAGTGTCAAGTGTGAGTGTTTAAGTGAGTGAGATGAGTAGTGAGTCTAGTGTTAAGTATACTTAGTGTGTTATGTATAGGATACAAGTGAGTATCCTCGAGTGGGTTAAATGTATTGTGTATATTGGGTATGGTTCATGACAAGGTAAGTGTCAAGGTAAGTTGGGTATTGATTAGATAAGTATTGTGGTAAATACCAAGGTATTGGAATACCAAGGTATTGAATTAGGAAGATAGAAGTATTCTATAAAGTATAATAAGTGTTATATATATATATATATATATATATATATATATATATATATATGCTACTTGAACTATATAAAACTATATTTTAGTATTAAAATACTTACTATATAGGTATCACAAGTAGGTAGTATTGAACCTAATTAAACCTATCAAGATAAAATACAATTGGTATAAGTAATTGACCTAGAGACTCAATAACTAAATAGATAGGTTAGATTTTGATTCCATGAATCCATATCACATTTTGACATTGTAAACTCATGTATAGGCTATTTGGACTGCAATACGGACTCAATTCCGTATCACCATCTAAAGACGGCAGGCGAGTACATTCTCTAATTGTTTTCAGTATCTTGATAGCTTCTATACTTCATAATTCTAGTTATGTTTTACTTGATTCTCGTCACGCTTGATTCACTTATTGATATTATATGGATTCACCTCCAGGATACGTGTTTACATGTGTTGGTCATGTTGTTCACAATGACTTACTACAGTTTATCTAGTTTCATGTTTCTAGAATCATTGTATCCAGACTTGAATCCATAAGTATTTGTCGGGAAAGAAAAAAATACTAAGTAGATGTGTCATCAAACCCTATGTTTCATGTTACTATCTTGACTGATAGCTAATTATACAATTCACGTATGATTATGCCATACCACTGCTTGAACGATAGCCATAGATACGATGTGCCGTATACCCTTACCGATCACAAATTGAAAATAGTATTTTAAATCACTTGGAGTGTTTACAGTCTTTCCTTTTGTCATTCCAATACTTTGTTATTATGTTCATGGATTTCTCGTGATTACTTGTATTATCACATGTTGTCATTCCATGATTCTGATTTACCGTCTTTCAAGTATTACATGTCTATTACAGTCTTATAGGCTCTACCATGTATTAGAACTGCTTTCATTGATGTACTTGCTCCAATCCTGACTGGATGTTGATGTAAATAGGGGACGATTATGAGGGCCACTATTTCACCTACTATGGACCCCAGAAGGACCTTTTAGCAGAGCTTGATCCTGGCCTACCGGAGGATCAAGGAGAGCTAGCAGCAGAGACTCTGGCCACAACCATATAGTTTAGCATAGCTTAGACTCTATTTGCCAGATTGTCTCCGGTAAACTCTGGTATATGTATTTTTGGATTTAGACTCTTTGTAGTCATTACCTAAACATTAGACTTTATGGTTTCTATATGATGTTTCCTTCGCATTTATCTTCCTTAGAATTGTGATTTGAGTACTATGATTTATTCATATATATTGCGTGTGTTGTTGGATATTTGTGAGTTACTAGACAGCGTTCTAGCGCCGACATTGTGGCGTAGGCTGGACGTACCCACATACTCGTGTCCGAATTAACGGATGCGGGTCGTGACAGGTCCCTAAACTAAAACTAAGCAAATGGTCATTGCGTCTCTAATGGAAGCTAGGACACTCCATAATCATGTCATAATTGTGTTGTTTCCTTATAGGTTATATGTCAGACAACATGAAAACCAAAATCCATGTGGACAAACCAACCTATTTGAGATACCTTGCCAGCTCTCAATTTTCAAACTCTCATGAAGCATTTGACCAACAATTTATTTACCAATATATACTTATTAACCAAAATGTGATTTTAATTCTCATTCTCATATTCAATGTCATCAACAAATTCTAATGTAATCGTCATATCAACGTGATTTTAACTCTTATTCTCATATTCTATGTCCTCAATAAATTATAATGTATTCTTCATATCAAGACAACAAGTTATTTAACAAATCTAATATACCAATTCTATGTTACCTAGAATCGGGTAATTGAAGGACACACTGACTCGACTAAAAAGGATCCAAATTTTGGATACGGATACAGAGATGTGACTATTAAAATAAAGATATTTGAACATGGTTTCATAAAAAGACACTTCATGCAAATAAATTTGCAAGATTTTATAAAAAAACATGTAATTATAAACTAATAGTAAACTTTATTGAACTAGTTGAATAACTCCCTAAGAGACCATCTCTTACTACTTTACTATCAGTCTACCATATTAAAATAAACTATCTACTTCACTACCACATTAAAATAAATTATCTACTTTACTACCACATTAAAATAAACCATCTACTTCACTACCAGTCTTCCGACTATCACCATAGAGGATCTGATTGTCGCCATGGAGGATCCGATACGAATCTCGTACCCATACACGTCATATCGGATCGACACGGGTACTTCTCCTTAAAGTGGAGAGTCCTTAAAGTGGAGAGTCCGGGTAACATAGTACCAATTGAAGTCCTGATTATTCAAATCATACTTTATCTGATCAAAGAGTCATTTGATGCATCTAACATATTTCACTTGAATCCCAGTTTTCTATCTCTATAATATATCAAATCAACAAGTCATTTAGTTGTTTTGATATAGTTTATCTAAAATTTGCCTAAATTTCACGGTGTTCTTTTTATTAACGACAAATATATATGTACTGACTTCAAAATCTGTCAAATCGAAAACCTAAGGGCAAGATACTTGGCCCCACAAGTTGGTGAACTATTCGTAACTTGACAATAGCATTCATCCATATTTCTTATTCACTAACCATACATTCTTCAGCCTATTGGAGACACTGACATGATTAATACATGTATTGAATCTTCCTCCATAGAAATAATCTAACGGACAACAGCTCTTTAACTCATGTCCATCCATACAGTAATTCATCTCCAAAATCCTACAGGGTGAGAGCTGTGACCCTTCCGACCAATAAGGTGTGCAGGTCAAGATGAAACATGAAGCCATTCGTCATGGAGGTGTTAAAACTCTAGAAAGAGAAATCGAATATTAAGTTTTAGTATCCGTTCAAGAATACTTCTACGCTTTGTTGCTCGGACACGGAAAATGATGTTCATACCATACCATATCAGTACCTGTGTCCATAATCAAGTAACATAGGCAACTACTATTATACCCATTTGAAAATGTCAATATCCCATATAAGTATCCGTATCCGTATCCATATCCGTACTTGTGCAACATAGTTCCTATGCTACTAAAATTTTTACTATATTTCTCGGTACAAACAACTGCAGTTTAAAACTTTGAATCCACATGAAAAGGAGTTACTAAACTAGCTATAAATATAAGTGCTTATTCTCTCTTCAGAAATAAGTGTGTTGTTTTTGTCCTCCCTTTATCTGAAGTCAGCAACAACTTCATAGAACGACTAATAATAATATTTTAAATGTACATCTGAAATTTCTACAAGATGACAACTTAGACCATCATCTTATTAATCTTTAATTCAACCATGAAATTACATGCCACAGCAGTAGCAACCTTTTGCCTACCATTCTAAGAGAAAGAAGACATATCACATACTATCTATCTTCAAATTTGTAAAAAATAAAAAATAAAAAATAAAAAATAAACCTTTTCCCTAAGAAAGGCATGTGAATGCCACAATCCTTCCACTAATGCAGGTCCCATGCAATGTAAAGATGTACACAGCCGTTCACCCATCCTATGGACAGGCTGTTTCTGTAACTGGGACAGCATCTTCCAAAATGAAAGCACCAAGCATTATCATCAGGCCATGCATTATACTCAAATGTGAATTTTTGTAAAAGCTTGTGAAAACTTCTCAATATATGAGCACTGATCTACTCGAACTCCTTGGAAGGTAATATTTAAAATAATGAAAGAGATTCTTTTCTTCAAATAAATGGAAGGATGAAAAAATTATTTCTGGCCTTATCACAGATTTCTAAATAAGGAACTATGTCCAGCCAATTCATTTTTTCCCAACTCTTTCAAGATTCAGGAGCATAGAGAGACAATGAACAGCAACACTTGAATCAAACGCAGTTCATACAACTTTCAATTTTATCTATTGATTTAAAGCTTGAAGAGTATCTTGGTTTTCAATTCTGCACCCTATCATTTATGGTGTTCAATCTTCCTACTTGTGCTAATGATAAACTATGCTTGTTATTGGGTTGTTGGTTTTTTTTTTCTTATTGACTATCATATAATACCTTATGGAATTGGCATTCCTTTTCACTCTTTGGCTTAATCTGTCATATAGATTAATACAATTCCCTAGAACGAATTGTCCTATCTTACCTCTTCGTCTAAACTCTTAATAGTCTAGAGGAACTTGGAGGGTGCTCCTTGGTTGCATAAGCTTAAAATGCAAGACCCAGAAGGTAGGTTTACCTACTTGCCAACTTGCCGCCTAGGTTTTATGGCATAATTCTCTCATGGTCATAGCTACATTGACTAGAAATTTGATGGAGGTCTCCCTATGCTCCATAGCAGACTGTATTCGGATGGGAAAATGGCTGGATGATGATGATAATGATGATTCTATCATATAATACATTTGCTTAGGACAAACCATTCCCCTAATATATTATGCTACTTTTTGCTCTTGCTTGCAGTCATCTGTTATTTCTACATTTTGTAAAACACGGAAATCACTAGCTAACTGAAGAAAAAGAAAAGTGCCACAACATTAATTTTGGCAAAACTAAGTGAAACCTAGAACTATTACTTAAGATTATTGAATTACGCACTGTAAGGAACAAGGAACATAGACATATAATATAGAACTAACATGTGCATGATCAAGCAGGGAACACATTCTGGGTGGTAATACTCACTGAGATGGTATTTTTCCTGCACCATGAAAAAGTTTTCCCACATTTGTGTATTTTCGGTTCTCATCATACGCAATTCCCTTTCCTGCACCATAACCAAAACCCAAACCTACTCCGCATCCAGCACCTAGTCCAAATCCAAATTGTAATCCAGGGAATCCAGCCCCAATACCAGCACCTGGTTCATGAAATAAAAGCAAGAAGGGATGTTAGCATGCTTCAGCCAGTTATGCAATATGAGTAGGATTTAAAGGCTGATTCCTCAAGTTTATTGACAAGGCTAACTATTTTGATGAATAAATTCAATTTATTCGGGGAGAAAGAAAATATTTTTACATTTCAATTAATAAAACAAAAGGAGATCTACTCTTTTCGCAAAGAAACTACATATTTCTCATAGAGATGCATTTCTGTCTACAAAACGTTTCTGTGGATTTTTTTTCCATGGAAAATATTTCCATCACAAATTTTCCACCAATCGTAGTGTTTGATAGCTTATATTTTCCTTGGAATTATTTCCAAAAATCTATCATTTTTCATATTTTCCTCAAAAATGGTGGAAAATGAAACTTACAACCTATAGGAAAATATCATTTTCCATGGAAAATTATATTTTCCGTGGAAAATAATGACAATCAAACACCAAATTAAATTTTCCATGAGAAAATTTTAAAATTCCATGGAATTTTTTTTCCTGGGAAATAATTCCATGGAATTAATTTATTTTCCACATATTTTCCACCTTGCAATCAAACGCACTCGTAATGTGAAGTACAATAAAGTAAATAAACTTGGAAAAAAAGCAGTTTTAATCTGTTTTCAGAGAATCTTCAGACAAGTGGAAGACCTCGTAGAATGAATTGATAAGAAGCAGATACCTAAACCTTGAAGTAGATGTTTAACAATCTAAATGGATTGAAAAATGCATCAGAACATGTAATGGTTTGGCAAGAAATGCACTAGGAAATGGAATGCTAGGGATCAAAAATTAGGAACTTAAAATTCATTGTTCTTTCTTGATGTTTCTTAGACATCCAACTGCAACTTTGTCGTTTTCCTACTACTTCCTAGCAACATTTGGAAGAAATTACTTAAACCAATTAGTTCTATGTTTAAGCTGCATTTCATCAATAATCGATGTGTTGTTAAGCTTGTTCTCAGTCACCTGTGACACCTTGTCTTGCTTTCATTTAGCACCTTATTCTTTGTACTTTTTCCATGTCCATAACAATATTCCCGTTTCTACAATAATAATCCCCTTTACTACCAACATTCCAAGCCACAATCAAATAGTGCTAAATATGTTGGGATCTTTTAAGCTTGCACCTCAAATCCCCCAAGTATTTGTCAATCACAAAAAACTGAAAAAAAATATCTATGATGTATGCCTCTATATGTCCTCTAGTTTAACTCATAGATAAAAAGATAAATTGGTCATGTCGTGACTTAATAGCATCTAGCCATTAAATTCTATAAAGGCCTCATATCACTTCATGTAACCTAAAACTTTGGTAAGTGTTGGCATTAAGGGGCCAGCTGGTCCGTAACTGGGCTAGGAGGCTACATTATGCGACCTGATGATGTCCTAGTAGGCAGCCAGGTTGGACCTATATATGGCCCCAACATAAAGGGGTTGGACCTAGCTTGCTTCTCAAGCAACTATGAGCTTGTCATTTATTATTTTATTACTATATTAATGACCGATGCTGGAATATGGTACAGTAGGTCATTCTATCTGGCAACATTCAAAAGCATGTCAACATATTTGATTGGCTCACCCGTACCAGAAATCACCTTCGGCACTATTGATACCAAAACAAGTCACAAGATGGAACCAGTCTAATGTTCTACGGATAGAAACAATAGTGGAAGCACTCAACATGTCACCCTGACTGAGCCACAAGAAGGTCAGGATTGGGAATTCAGCAACATAGTGGAAGAACCACCACATACGACTAGAACCTGTCAGATAGCCATGTGAGACATTAATTTTTTCAAAGTGTAAGGGTGAAGGATAAGGAACTCCAGTCAAGGAATGTTTTGTGAGTTATCAGACTTGGATCTGTACAGGGTTCATCGAAGACAACATACACTCCGTACAATATGTATTTGGCAACCCTCAAAAGAAGCTGAGGAATGGAATCAATGGATCCCACCTTCGTCCTGTGAATAATGTGTCCATGATTGGCTAGTTATCACTTAAGTGATAAAACATACTCTTGGTGACACCTGATCATTGATTCATAATAGTGAAACCACACCGTAGAAAGCAGCTACTCACTAGTGATAGCTACTTCGACGTTAGTCTCCTATTTCGATGAATAATACCGTTAATATGGAACATAATTGGAAAAATGGGCATGTAGCTAGTTGAACTATGCCAAATAGGAGGAACACCTAAACATGTGTTACAACAACTATAGCATGATTCTGTTTTCACATTGGAAGCGGCAATACTATGTGGTTAGGTGTTGGATTACCTAGGTGTGAAGGTTGGAGATACTTAAACATGTTTTGATGAGATTGTGGAGCACGAGATACCATCATAACAACTGGGTTTATAGGGACATCAGTTCCCCTAGAATAGTGGCTGTGAAGTGTTTCTTGCAGGTACCTCAGCTTTCACACAAGACACTAGCCTCAAATGGGTTATGGTTAGGTGTATGATATGTTGAGGATGGGTTAAGAGTATGTGCCTGCTTGGACCACCTAACGGCATCCTAGTTTATCGAGTGACATTCCCCTATTACATAACACTAAAAGAACTAAGAACTTTTGAAGTTTGAAATATGGAGATGTCTCTTGTGTTATTGGTATCAAAACTTATCACCATTAAGAGATTAATTGGCTAATCTCAAAAGAGAGATGAACAAAGTTCTTGAAATATTTAATAGATAAAATTGTTCAAGTATAACATGTACTATTAAGGGTGATATATTAGCTTTATGGTTGGAATGCTTGGACGCAGTCAAAGTATACCATGAACGGGATCACTAGACAAGAAGTTCATAAGAAATCATGAAGGTACAAAAGATTACATACCCACATATAAACACACAGTGATCATCTTGACGTTGATGGATGCTAAAAATCATATCTATTGTATGTATTGAAGTCGATGTATGAGTATCTAGGTTGCATAGCACAAATTCGGATACGGACACGCTATGGGTACGGAATACAACATTTTCAAATTTTGAGACATGGATACGACATGAATACGGTTATATATACACATGAAAACATATTTCTATATATTATATCTTAATAATATTTATATTAAGCCTATTTTGGGTAGTAACTAGGTTCCAAAATGTTGTAGAAAATATTCAATGCAAAGAAATATCATCTTCTTATACCTCAATTATGTTTTCTCGTAAAGAGGAACGATAATATAGTAGTTAATGGAGCAGCTAGGACTAGAGGTAGGCCTAAACTAACATGATTTTAAATGTTAAAAAATGATATGAATCTTCTTAGTGTTACAGAGACATAGCCCTTAAGAGAGCCGGATGGAAGAAGAAGATTCCAATAGCCGACGCTAGAAATTTAGGATAAAGGCTTTGTTGTTGTTGTTGTTGCTGTTGTTGTAGTATATCTCAAGTATGTTTGACATGATGACAAATATGTAAAAATTACTCTCAACCATGTTTTGGGTCTCTTTGGAACCTTAAGCCATATCCAACAAGTTAGTGTCAATGAAGTATCGTGTCCAATACATGCCGAATACGGATATAGTCCCCCCAAGGAGTATCTATGCAACATAAGTGAGTATATATTCTTATTAGATGGTAGAACTATCTCATAGAGAAGCATAAAAGCAAAGTTTAATGGCTTTTGCAACTTCGATTGAACTTATGGCTCGTTATGAGCTCTCTCTCTCAAGCAAATTGATTGTAGAATTTTATTTCAGGGACTCAAAGTATGAACGCTATATCCACTCCACCCCGATTAAGGTCTTTTTTCATGAGTGTGTTCTCTCCTTCTCGGACGAAGAACAAAAGTTCAAGTTAGTCGAAACACAAAAGTCATGGTTATCTTGTTGGCCGAGAAAGAGTACAGAAAAAACTAGTATCCAACAAATCAACACCCAAGGTAGTCAAAGGTGCAAGGCGCACTCAAGACGCAACACACACAGCAAAGCACGGCACAAAAATAAAAAATATATACATAAATAAATAAATTAGTAATGTAAGAAAAAAAACCAAATAACATATTAAAACAAACAAAAATATGTTCAAATATATCAAGTGAACTAGCATAGCAACAGTAGCAATCAACAAAACTAACAAGAGTTTATAACTTTATATTCTCCCTACAATGCCTTTAGTAAATTTTAGCTTTTTCAGTTCAACTGCCATGGAAAAGGCTACCTTTCTCCCATTTGTATCAGATAAATGTTCTCTCCATGGCTCAAAAGCATTTTGTATAAATAAATAAAAAATCATATGCCACGCCTTTTCTTGGTTGCGCCTTGGTTGCGCATGGAAAAAGGCGCCTCGCCTAGTGAGGTGCCAGCTGCTGCACCTTTCTGTGAGGCACCTTTGACTACCGTGTCAACACCAATATGATGCCAATTTAATGACTAAAGGATTGGCGCCTAAGCTGGTTTTTTTAATTTTTCAGTAAGTCTGATAATTTATATTTTCATCGTGCGGATGATGTGGAATAGAAGTCGGCATGATGACTATGATGCCTTAACAAAAAAAAAGAACCATTTTGGTGTATAAACTTATGAATACGATGGATAGTTCATATTCTTCCTCGTAAAGTGACATAAATACTAGTCCTCGACCCTCACCAAATTTCTAGAGTTTTGGTGCAGTGGCAGGAGCTTTTAACATGGTACCAGAGAGCCCATGGAGGGTCACGGAATAGTAGTGATTAGAGCAAGTTAAGGTTAGGGTTCTGGAAAGTCCCAAAAATACATGAGACCTAGGCTGGCTAAGAATAGGTACTTAGACCTAGAAAAGAAAGTAAAGTGAGGAGAGGAGAGGAAAGGAGAGGAGAGGTGTGTGACCTCCGAAGAGTCCGACACCGAATCCGACACCGCAGCCGGCGCCTAAGCCGAAGCCAGGGCCGAGCTTCCCGATGTCCTTGGACTGGACGACGGGGAGCTTCCAGAGAAGACCCTTGTCTTCGTCAACGCCGCCGCTCCTCTCTCTCGGATCCCTCCGCATCCTCCTCCTCACTTCACGGACGATATAATCAATAATTGGCTTCGGCGGAGTTTGATTTGTTCTGCTACCTACTACCGCTTGGGCATCGGTATTTATTTGACGCGTGTAAATACATCTAACAACAGTACCTTCTGGATTTTACCTGGTTCAATCGGGGCTGGCCCAGTCCGATAACATATTTCGGGCCGGATCGGGCCTTGAACCAAAATCCCAAAACTAGTCCTGGCCCAGAGCCCGAGTAGGGTTATGTCAGTTTTTAATGGCCTTATTTGAATGTATCAGAAGTTGTGGACTTTGTGAAAAGAAAAAAAATTTGATATTACACACACGTGTTTCAACAGCTATGTTTATGTTATCCAGATTGACTACCAGTACCTTGAGTGCAAATATGTTTGTGAGGGAGTATATATTGTATTATTATTTATAATACGCTGATAAGTGATTAGCTGAAGCAGCTTTTGACAATAATATTCTTCTCTTTCTTCAAAAATAATTCCATGATCAAAAACTAAAACTGATAAGTGATTAGCTGAAGCCAGGCCGGCCTGAGCTCACGAAGGTCCGAAGAAACTTCTAAAATAGAACCTTAAAAAAAAATTAAAATAAAACTTAAATTAAAAAAAATACATTTCTACAACAAAGAATTGAATTAAAGATTCCATGTATGCAAGTCTAATATAATAACCACTCCACCACAATTATTTTGTGTTAAGAGATGCCATGGTTTATACTTGTTCTATTTTAGAGAAGATTATTAACATTTATGTGTAAACTGAGTTTTGTGGACCCTTCTGATTCGTGGGTTCAGGACGGTTGCTCTGGCTGTCATGGAGGAGGGTCGATCCTGGCTGAAGCAGTTCTAATTTTAGCACTGTCGTCATTCTGACGGTCATTTTTCGTTTCCAACCGTTACAATTTCTAAAGTTTTCAAACTATAATAAATTTTGAAACCATTCGAAAATCGAAAATCGAAAATATAAGAGAACAAGAGAGAAGAAAGAAATTTTTATGTTTAAAATAGTGTATTACCTCATAATAAATTGTGTATGATCTTCTTTTATCTTTTTTACTATTTAAGTGTGATGTTTATACCCTATCACTTTTTTTGGTGTCTTAAGAACATCTACAGCATAAGTGGTTTTAAGTGCTACATTTTTGCTTTTATCAAAATTTATAACTTTTGAGTACTGCAGTGGGCTCTTGTCTACATTTGAAAAATGCTAACAAAAGGCTCTAAAAAATTCAAACGTGTCCCTAGCAAGTAAATAGTAACTTAGCTAGACCGTCTAACAAAAAAAAAGAAAAAAAAAAGAAAAGAAAAAGAAGATAAAGATTAATTTGGTGTGTATTTGTATACATTTAAAATATAATAATTTACACAAAAAGTTATTTGTATTTATTTTTTCAATTGATAATACTATTTCCACCTTCCTCCATTTTTTTCTTAATTAGTGTTAATCTCCTCATCTCCACCTCACCCTTCGTAATATGATAATTGATACGGTACTTGCTCCCAAAAAATTGTCTAATTTTTTTAGAAACGGAGGATAACACTAATTAAAAAACAAAATGAAAAAAAAAAATGAGGCTAAAAGTAAATACAAATAACTCTTACACAAAATATGATATCATTAACGGCTCTATCCCTTCCGACAAACTTCATCCCCTCTCTCTCTCTCTCTCTCACGCACGCACGCACCCAAACAAACATGAGCTTGCTCTCTGTGTCTCCATGTCTTTCCCTACCGAAATTCCGATCGACTCTCCGCTCCAACTGCCGCTTCGGAGCGGAATATTTGAATTGGAAGGGCAGCTGTCGTCGTTCCCAGTGTCTCCTCGCTTCCATAATATCGGAAGACGGGTTCATAATAGTCGAGGATGACATCCACGCGCTTCTGGAGGTACCGTATCATACATATATGACTACAAGGTGTTCGATAGAATGCCCCTCCACACCCCCCCTCCCCCCCCCACCCTTTTTTTGCTTCGTTTGGTAACCCAACTGCGCATACTTAGCGTTCCCTGCTGTGTCCGTGTCGCATCGTGTCTGATACGGCACGTACACCCCGAAACGGGCTAGGACACACTGAGAGTACATGCCGTCGTGTATTTGCGTCATGTATGTCGATCCGAGCGTAGGTACCTACTCGAGGGTGGAGAAATCTCCCTCTTGCCGAAAGTTTTAAAGAGTCATTGAAAGGTTAAATCTTGGAAATGCCATAAGAAACAGCAACCATACCCTTTGTAGCATAAAATAGGGAGCTTCACAAAAAGGTCTGCAGATAGGATCACAACAAGTAACAACAATAAAAAAAAGAAGTAACAACAATACCCTTTTTAGCACAAAAAATAGCCTAACAAAACACACTTGATTTGTGGGGGGAGAAAGCTTATCAAGACGAGGGTCCAAGTCATAAACAACACAACACTAACAAAACCGAAAACCCGAGGAAAAATAAAGAGAAAGGCTTGATCGCGTTATAGGCAAGAAAACATGATATGTCGTTTACGAATGCAGGAGGGTATACAGTCTACCAGATTACAAATAGTAGGGATGACATCACTCCATAAGTATTTGGGGTTTTCCATTTGAAACATCAATGTACAAGTAACATCAAGTAAATGCCGATTTTTTTTTCTTTTAGTTACCCCCATTTCTTTGGAAAGTACGAACGTAATACGTGGACATACCATCTTTCATATATTCCAGGGCATTGTTATTTGTTAGTACAAACGGCTATTATATCACATGAAAATTGAGTCTTTATTTCATTGTGATATTTTAAACATATCAAAGTTTTGTGGTCGATTCTTCAACAGGTAAAACCCATGTCATACGTGGTAAAACCCATGCCATACATGAATAATCGTCAATAAAAGTGATGAGATAGTGAAAGCCAGAATGAGACAAGACATGACTAGGCCCCCATATACCAAAATGAAGTAAAGCAAATGGAGAGATACTTCTCTTCTCAAATCAATAGACAGTAAAGAACTCAATTCCCAAGCTTCACATTCTAGATTAGACACCCACTTATCTAGTGGCATAATTTGCTTTAATTTCTGCAAAGAAGGATGTCCTAACGTTTATACCATTGAAAAGGAGACAAAACAAGTAGAAAAAAAGAGCAGAGGTGGTGTTAAAATTTTGTCTTTTACTTTCTGAAAAATTTCAAAATACAAAAAATAAAATTAGATGTTACCGGCATCTGGGGAAGTCGTGCACGAAGCACTGCCCTAAGAGTTTATTCGGGATCTGTGTGCAGACGTACCCGAAGCTCCTAGTGGTAAAACCCCCGCACTACCGGTATCTCGTTGCCGCACACGACTTGGAGAGAACGACCAGAACTTAGTTCTGTCCAGAGCTTGGAGACGATAAGGATCGAATAAAATGTTGACAGAGGTTTCGTAAAGAATTATTTTTTCTGATACGATTACAAAGAACACAGACGTATATATAAAACATTTGTGTAACGGTCTGAATTAATTTACGATTAATTCAGCCGTTACACAGGAGAATTAAACGAATGAACCTGGACACTGAAAAAATAACGGTTCAAAATACTTGTAACGTTCAGAAATTAATTCCAACGTTTCAGAAAAAATAAATGCAAGAATGAAGAGGAGCAAAAAGAATTTTAGGGTCCCAGCCCGAACCCGAAGAGGAAATCGGATCGGCATTCGGCGCCCGCAGATGTGGGCGCGTACCCGCACCCGTTACGCGCGCCGAACCGAGCCGAGCCGGGCCGGGCGGCGGCGGCGGCGCGCGCGTGTGGCCCAAGGGGTTCCCCACACAACAACTTAATAGAGCAAAGAAGAGAAAGTAATATATGTACACAAGAGGGCTTTGCCCCATCCGATGTGGGACTAAAGAAAGGAAGAGGAATTTGAGTTTTTGAAGAAAGGCAAAACCAACAATCTCCCCCCAAAAAGTCAAGTTTCGAAACAAAAATAAGAGTGAAGTAAATAGAGAGAGAGAGCATCTGGGCAGTAAAATACTATGCATAGATGAGATGGACTATAGCCTTGAATCTCACGTAGTGACTATTGCCTTAATCTGAAGAAGTGCTTGATGGACTATGCCTTGAATCAGACTTCTTGAACCAGATTTAGAAAAATAGCACACATAGTACGCTAGAGGTCCTTGGTCTATCGGGTGGCGCTTTTAAATGGCCATGCGCACTTTCCACATTCATGAGAGTTGTCTGGGATCGCCCTGTCCCATAGTCGCGGCCTTCACGACCTCTCATATAGGTAAGTCCTTAATGGTTGGTGATATGAATCAACCTAGCATTACAGCTTGGACCTATTAAGAGTTTAAACTCATCCTAACCATATCACACAAGAACACTGTCACCATAGGGATGGGGAGTCATTGTACACATGTACAGCCGCTTGGGCTTTATTTTAATGAGACTTTAATCTCGAGTCAGTGTTCCATAAAGTCACCTAAGTTCAGCTTGTTTCTACCCATTGAACCGGCTTCTTGGGATCTCCAGTCAGACTCGGTTGGGTTGCCACTGCTGGTGACTAACTTATGGGCTTAACCCCATCCCCCTCGATGATTCTAGGATCAAAGTCCTAGACAGACCCTTCGTCAAGTGATCTGCAAGGTTCTTTTCTGACTTTATATAGTCAAGAACCACATATTTGCCTAGTAGGCTTTTTATTGACTTGAAGCGCAGCTGCAGGTGCCTGTTCATCTTAGCATTCACAGAATCATGCTTTAGTAGTTCAATAACAGATTTATTATCACAATTTATAGAAATTGCAGGAACAGGACTAAGAGAAACATGTATATGCATAATAAGATTTTTAAGCCATTCAGCTTCTGTGCAAGTTGTATCTAAAGCTATCATTTCGGAGTCCATTGTACTCCTAGCTATGATAGTTTGCTTGCAAGAGCCCCAGGAGATTGCAGCTCCTCCTAGAGTAAAAATATATCCAGTAGTAGATTTTATATCATGTGAGTCGGTTACCCAGTTTGCATCTGAATAACCTTCTATGATACCAGGGTGCCTAGTAAAATGAAGTTTGTAATCTAGGGTGCCCTTGAGATATCTAAATACCCTATCCAAGGCAGTCCAATGTGACTGATTTGGGTTACTGGTATATCTGCTTAGTCTCCCAATAGCAAATGCAATATCAGGTCTTGTCCTGTTTGTTATATACATAAGGGAGCCTATCATCTGTGAATATTTATGTTGTTCCAAAGGTGGTCATTCATTCTTTTTCAGTACAATACTGCTGTCATAAGGAGTAAGGACAGGTTTCTTATCAAATAACTCAAATCTTTTTAGCATTTTTTCAATTGAATGTGCTAAAGATAGAGTATAACCCTCTTTGTCTTTGGTCACTTGCATTCCTAAAATTAAGTTGGCTTCTCCTAAGTCTTTCATATCAAACTGGCTAGATAAATAGTTCTTTGTAGTATTTATCAATTCCAGTGATGAACCTAGGATAAGAATGTCATCTACATACAAGCATAAAATGACACAACTTTTACATGTACCTTTAGAGTATATGCATTTGTCATACTCATTTGACAAAAAACCATATTCACAAATTATTTTGTCAAATTTATTGTGCCATTGTTTGGGTGCTTGTTTCAAGCCATAGAGGGATTTTACTAGTCTGCAGACTTTTTTTTCTTGACCTTTAGCAATGAAACCTTCAGGTTGGTCCATATAAAGTTCTTCCTCTAGATCTCCATTCAAAAATGCTGTCTTTACATCCATTTGATGGATTAGCATATCATGAATGGATGCTAAGGCCAAGAGAGTTCTAATGGATGTGATCCTAGCTACAGGAGAGTAGGTATCAAAATAATCTAACCCTTTCTTCTGGGTAAAACCCTTAGCAACTAATCTAGCTTTGTATTTCTCTATAGTACCATCGGCAATGTTATAAATTGCGCTAGGCGGAATCGGTGCGCCGAAGGTCCGCCTAGCGCCTAGGCCGCCTAGGCGGCCGAACAGAAAATTTTTTTTTTTTTTTTTTTTTGAAAATTTGAATTTTAGTTTTAAATTTTTTTAAATTTTTTTTTTTTTAATATTTTGATTTTTTTTCCTGATATTTTGAATTTTTATTGCATTTCTTTTAAATTTTTTTGAAATTTGAATTTTTTTTGGAATTTCAAATCTGAAATTTCAAATTTCAAAATTTAAAATTTTGAATTTTTAAAATTTTGATTCGGCCGAACTGGGCCGAACTGGCCGCCTAGGGCCGCCTAGGCCGAACTGGCCGCCTAGGGCCGCCTAGGCCCGAACAGGCGCCTAGGAGGCCAAATTGCCCGAATTCGGTGCGGTGGGCGGCCGCCTAGCGCCTAGGCGGCCGCCTAGGCCGCTTTTTAGAACACTGACCATCGACTCTGAATTTCTTCTTGAAAATCCACTTACAACCTATTGGTTTATTCCCTAAAGGTAGATCTGTTAGAAACCAAGTGTTATTCTCCATGATGGAGTTGTATTCACTGTTAATGGCTTCTTTCCAGAAGGGAGCATCAGGAGACGACATTGCTTCTTCATAAGTTGAGGGATCACCCTCTATAAAAAATGTGAAGAATCCTTCTCCTAAATTTTTCTCAATCCTATTCCTTTTACTCCGTCTTGGTTCTAAGTCTTGTTCAGATTGAGAGCTAGGTATTTGGACTTGAGAACTAGTAGAGGGTATGGAGGAAGAGATTGAACTTCTATCCTTAAAGGGAAATATGTTTTCAAAGTAAACTGCATCTCTTGCTTCTATAATGGTATTATTAGAGATTTTATTTACTTCTGAGTGAGTCACTAGAAATCTATTGGCATAGCTGTCTAAGGCATATCCTATGAAAACAGCGTCTACAGTCTTGGGACCAGTCTTCCTCTTTTTAGGTTCGGAAATTCCGACTTTAGCAAGGCATCCCCAAACTCTAAGGTAATTAATCCTAGGTGCTCTACCTTTCCACAGCTCATAGGGAGTCTTATCTTTTGTCTTACTAGGAATTCTATTAATAATGTAACAGGCAGTTAAAAGGGCTTCTCCCCATAAGTTATCAGGAGCACCAGAGCTGAGAAGCATGGCATTCACCATATCTAACAGAGTGCGGTTCTTGCGTTCAGCAACTCCGTTAGACTGAGGTGAATATGGAGCAGTTACCTTATGAATTATTTCATGTTCTTCACAGAAGTTAGTCATTTCGTTTGAGGTATATTCTCCACCACGATCAGATCTAAGGATCTTAATCTTCCTTTCTAATTGATTCTCAGCTTCAGATTTGTAGACCTTAAATCTATCTAGAACTTCATCTTTGGTTTTGAGAAGGTAGATATAACAATACTTTGAATAATCATCTATAAATGTAACAAAGTATTTTCTACCGCCTCTGGTCAAAATCCTATTTGAGTCACATACATCACTATGGATAAGTTCTAGAAGGTCAGAATTTCTTTCTACAGATTTGAATGGTAATCTAGTGTGTTTGGCTTGAACACAGATTTCACATTTGTGTTTGTCATCTATTGGAGTCTTGGGAATAAGATCTAAGGTCATCATTCTTTTAATAGAACCTAGGTTCACATGACCTAGTCTGCCATGCCAAACATTTGATGATTCTATATTAGAGACAATGAGAGAACAATCAGACATTTTATTCATTGTACTTAAAATGAAGAGACCGTCTTTTACAAAGCCTTTCCCTATAAAAGAGTCATGCTTAGAAAAAACTACTTTATTAGCCTCCATTACAATTTTGTATCCTGAGGCTACAAGAAGGGATCCACTAACTAGGTTTCTCCTGACAGACGGCACATGAAGAACATCAAGAAGAGTTAAGATTTTTCCTGATATCATCTTCAGGTTAACTTTTCCTCTTCCAATAATTTGTGTCGTTGAGCCATCTCCTAGGGTCACACCTCCTCCACTTGATTCCTGATAGTTTGAAAAACAGGAGCGATCAAATGAAACGTGAACATTAGCTCCAGAATCCAACCACCAATCATCAGAATGGTAAGAGAGGTTAATAAGGGGTTGAAAGCTTACAGACCTGAAGGAACTCGAAGAACCTTTGTGAAGCATGTTTGCTTCTGGTCTAACTGAGCCCTTTCCTTTGTAGGAGGTCTGGACAGCTTCCTTCTTCCTATGGTAGCAGTTGATGGCCATATGGTTTGTTTTACCACACACAAAACAAAACCTCTTCTGATCCTGAGTCTGACTGAAGTTTCTAGGTTTTTGGTTTTGGTGATGATGGTTTTGTTGGTTAGGCTGAAAGTTTTTCTTCTTCTTGAAGAAATTCTTTTTGGGTTTATAAGAAAAATTAGACTTGGGTTTTCCTTGGCCTTCTACAAGGTTTACCTTAACTTTAGATTCAGTCTTAGGCTTAGACCTCAATCTAATTTGTTCTTCGGTTCTAATTTTCTTTAGGACTTGATTGTAGGTAAGATCTCCTTGTGTATGGATAAGATCCTTAGCCATATCAGACCAAGAGGGAGGTAGCTTGTCTATTAGACATGCTATTTTATGTTCATTGGAGAAAGATGTCCCTTTGGCTTGAATATGCCTAAGGTATTCTTGAAATTCATGGAGCTGGTCATTCATTGGCTTGTTATCTACCATGAAATACCTATTAAAGGTTGAAGAATTGAACCTTTCTATTCCGGCATCATCACAGCCGTATTCATCTTCCAAGGCTTTCCAGAGTTCTTTAGCGCTCTTGTATTCAAAAAATATATCATACAAGGATTCAGATAATGCGCTTAGAATTCTATAAAAATAGTGGAAGTCTATCTCTTTAGGGGTTTTTGGTTTCGAGGAGGTGGACACTCCTATGTCAGACTCGGTATCATCAGAATCATTTGTGATGGGTATGGACCCATCAATGGCAGAAATAAGTCCTAAGGTCGTGAGCCAAAATTTCATTTGGCTCTGCCATCTCTTGAAGTATGAGCCATCAAACTTAGCAGGTTTTGCAGTAGAGGATTCCTCCTTACCAGTCATGATTGCAGTCTGAAAAATATAAATTTATTTAATGACAATGTCTAAGATAATAGTTTAGGTGGTATTTGCTAATTCAATCTTAAAATCTTTAGTTGTTCAAGTGTTGATCAAATCAGGTTAGCTATAGGGGCCGGTTCCCAGCTAGCGGTGGTCCGAAGACTCTTAAGTACCGTGTCGCTTAGGGTTGTTTACACCCGGTTGACAGAAGGACCCTTTCGGCTTGTGCCCGAGTTTGTCTCTATTTTGAAACTTTAGATTTGAAGATTTTATTTGCAATTTTCTTTTACTAAACTATTTTCTTTTTGGTCGTAGTTGCTTTCAAAAACTAAGTGATTAAAAATGAAGCAAATTGTATGTTACAACTGAAAAAAAAAAAAAAATTGTGATCAAAAATTGTAATTGACAAAATTATGAAATGTGCTATCAAATTGCTAGAAGAACAGATTGTGGTTACAAATTGCTAGAAGGACAGAATGTGTTCACTGTATGTGGTAACAAATTGCTAATAGAATGTGTTCACTGTATGTGGTAACAAATTGCTAACAGAATGTGGTAACAAAATGTTAGAAGCACAGGTTAAGCAAATTTGTATATTGATAGTTACAGTATAGTAAGTAATTTTCTACAAATTGTATATTAACAATATTTCAGAAAATTCTTTTTAATCAGAAGTTTTAGATAATATAAGAAATAGTTTCTAAAAGTATGTAATAGTTTCTATGTAATATTTTATTGACAGTATAAGATAATTCAATCAGAAGCAAATTTTATTCACTGTATGTAATATTTTCCAAAGGTAACAGTTGACAGTAGCTAATTCAATCAGAAGCGAATTCAATCAGAAGCACTTCAAAATTTGCTAACAGCAGCTAATTATAACAGTAGCTAATAGTAACTATCAGTAGCTAATTCAAACAGTAGGTAATTCTAACAAAGAATAAACTCTTAGATTGTTAAAATTTTGTCTTTTACTTACTGAAAAATTTCAAAATACAAAAAATAAAATTAGATGTTACCAGCCTATGGGGAAGTCGTGCACGAAGCACTGCCCTAAGAGTTTATTCGGGATCTGTGTGCAGACGTACCCGAAGCTCCTAGTGGTAAAACTCCCGCACTACCGGTATCTCGTTGCCGCACACGACTTGGAGAGAACGACCAGAACTTAGCTCTGCACAGAGCTTGGAGACGATAAGGATCGAATAAAATGTTGACAGACGTTTCGTAAAGAATTATTTTTTCTGATACGATTACAAAAAACACAGACGTATATATAAAACATTTGTGTAACGGTCTGAATTAATTTACGATTAATTCAGCCGTTACACAGGAGAATTAAACGAATGAACCTGGACACTGAAAAAATAACGGTTCAAAATACTTGTAATGTTCAGAAATTAATTCCAACGTTTCAGAAAAAATAAATGCAAGAATGAAGAAAAAGAATTTTAGGGTCCCAGCCCGAACCCGAAGAGGAAATCGGATCGGCATTCGACGCCCGCAGATGTGGGCGCGTACCCGCACCCGTTACGTGCGCAGAACCGAACCGAACCGAACCGAACCGAGCCGGGCCGGGCGGCGGCGGCGGCGCGCGCGTGTGGCCCAAGGGGTTCCTCACACAACAACTTAATAGAGCAAAGAAGAGAAAGTAATATATGTACACAATAGGGCTTTGCCCCATCCGATGTGGGACTAAAGAAAGGAAGAGGAATTTGAGTTTTTGAAGAAAGGCAAAACCAACAGGTGGAACATGAAAAGGACGAGCATCCACATAGTATAAGCCATCAGCTCATGTCCCCTACCAATCCTCTTTCTTGTCAGAGATCCTGAAAAATACAATATGAAGGATGAAATGCCATGGAGCAATTTAAGGACTTTGTGAGATGACTAACAGAGAGAAGATTGACATGAAATTTAGATACATAAATGATATAATCTAGAGTAAGAAGGAGAAGCATGCCCCACACCTGCCCAATGACCTGGGATGGAGATATATCCGCCACAACAAAGAGGAATATAGTAAGAAGGGGATAACATAGAAAGATGATAAGAATTACCATTTACTGGTCATATGAGTAGTGATCCTTGAATCAATCAACTGGGTCTTACTTTTATAAGTACAGAAAGTATCAATAACCGAGTGCGAAGGCAGAGTAATATGGAATGACAGAGACCAGAGTCACCAGACAAACCTCTCATTGTCCTTGCGAGAAATAATATCATAATAACCAACAAAGGAAGCTGTAGAAGTAGTAGTGAATATCGCTGAAGTAGCCCAATTAGTCTGATCTGGCTTGCAAAACTTGGCCCAACACCTCTTAGAAATATTGTTTTTGTCCACTTTGAAGACATGAATTAGACGAGAAAGACATAAAAATATACAACCCATGATCAATGATAACACCAACAACAACAACTGATCAAAGAGGCAAGACATAAGTTAAGGAAGCAGTAGTAGGCAGAAGCAGTATTACAAGGTTCGCAGTATCGGTTTCGGAATCGGTATTGGAACATTCCTATGAGTATCGGGATCGACGGTATCGGCGGTTTCGGATTGGAGTATCGGATTTTTTGGTATCGAAAAGCAAATAATTATTAACATTTTAGAAAATTTATTTTATACATTTAGACATAATTTTAAGTATTTCTTAGTAGTTTTGAAATAGAATGAAATAGTAGTGACTCTTGCCGATTGGTTTGCATGCGATAAATAAGTTTTCTTCTTTTACATAATTTTACAAGCTTACTATGCTTTTACACCCTTGCTGATTAGTATTTTTCGTTCAATTTTCTTTGCCGAATTGACCAGAAAAGAGACCATCAATGTAGGTATCGGTCAATATCGGGTGTCAGTCGATATCGGATTGGGACATGTCAAACCGTATCGGTATCGGCCGATACTGCAAACTATGTAGTATTAGACAACGACAAGAATAGTATAATCAAATAAAGGCAGTACTCACTAACAGTAGACAGTAGTAGAATAGTAGACAAAAGCCGTATAATAGTAGTAGAAGCAATAGTAAACACAAGGCAGAAAAATAGTAGACCAAAGCTATAGTAAACAACAATAGTAGTAATAGTAGTAGAACCAATAGTAAACAGAAGCATTAGTAGATAGCAACAATAGTAAACACCATATCACCTCATGAAGTAGATAGCAAAAATTAATCCTTGAACTCAGAGGCGACAACAGTAGACAACGGTCGTAGTAGAGCAACTCACGCAGACAAGATGCAAGAACTCTATTGGTGAGGAGCAACAACAAAAGAAATCAATAGACATTCATGGCTAGGGTTGATGGGCTTTGGAGAGGGTGGTAGTTAGGGTCTGGGAACAAGGGAGATGGAGGTTAGAATTTGAGGGTTTTGGAAAGGATGGTGGCTAGGGTTTGGGATTTGAGAGAGCAAGAGAGGTTTAGTTTATGGGTTAGGGGTTTGGGATGCATTTAGGATTAGGGTTTGGAAAGAGAACTACATTAGGAGACTAAATGGACCACGTGATCGTTATCTCTTAAGTAACACGAACTACCTGATTAACATATTTCTTATGGACAAGTCCATTGTCAACTATCAGTGGCTCATGTGGAAAGAATAAATATCAGTAGTCATTTCTAATGTCTGGTACATGTCCATTGCGGCCATGTGAACCAACTGTGACTAAGTTTATGGTGTAGCTTATGTACATAATGTCTTTTTAACAATTTCATGGCATGATCTTGTAATGCTCATAAAGCTCAATCTTTTTTTTTTCAGTTAAAAAGCATTACTACTTCAAAATTAAATCCTTTAATTCCCAAACATAAATAAGCATTCTATGAACAGGTTTAGGTGATGGTAGGCTAGGGATTGGGATGTGATTTTAGGATTAGGGTTTTGAAAGAGGGTTTATGAATTTTATTTTGGTGGAAGGTAGAGAGCTAGGGTAGGATGTTTCCTACTCTGTTACCATGTAGAAAACTACATTGGGATACTTCATTGAGATGGATTATAGGGACATTTGACTGCATGCCCACCAACTCTTTAACCTAAATACCTGGTCAACATATTTCTTATAGGCAAGTCCATTGTCAGCTATCAGTGGGTTGCACAATAAACTTCTGTTTTGTAGCGACTATTCCTCTCATGTGGAAAGAACACCATTAGTCATTTCTAAGGGCTGGTACGTGCACATTGCAGCCATGTGGACCAACCTTTCTCAAGTCTGATTCTAGTATGACTGAGTTTATGGTGTAGCTTTTGAACATTATGTCTTTTGCAATTTCATGACATGATCATATATTGCTCATACAATTCAACCTATGTTTTTCTAAGAAGAAGGATTACTTCAAGTTAAATCGATCGATTCCCAAACATAAATTTAATAAACATTCTACTAATAGTCACTGAGTGCGAGTTTATTTTGGTACGCTTGAACATAATACTAACATCTTATTTTTTAGATAGGCTCACAACTTGTTTTTGCATGCAACTTTTATGAATATTCTGTCAATATTGACTCAGCATTTTCAGATTTTACCTAGGGATCTACAAGAGAACTTGCAACATGAACCTAGAAGAGCTCAACTCTTAGAGGTAATCCTTTCGAAGATGCCATTTTTCCTTCATGTAGTAAAATTTGAACCTTTCATATTATTCATTACTTCTTTGATTAGACCACCAAAAGCATTGTTTTGTATCTAAATCCAGTTAGGTTGTCTTTATAAAAGCATTACAAGCAATAAGGACTGGTTTAATTGTTTGTATTCTAATTATGCTTCCTGACCATGCATACAGGTGATACTAGATTTAGGTCGTCGACCTGAAGCACGTTTTCTCGGTGAACCTGGTGGGCAGTATCTCAGGAATAATGAGGTATAGTATTTATGCCTTTGAGCATCTTTCATAATACATCTGGCATGGTTTCACTTTTGGATGACTCCTAAGTCTCTACTCTATATGATACTTTGCAGTTGGCGCCATTTCCTTTTCATATTACACAGTGGCTACACAGTGCACACACTCATTCTGTTTTAAACAAAGATTGCCAGGAATAATAAATATAGAACTCCTTTTCTAATATATCTGATCTATTTTCTTAGAATTGTATCTATCCATAGTGAGTTCAGCTTATTGCACGGTTTCATGCTTTATTACTTTTTTTTTGCAATCTTTAGATATCACTGGAAGAGTTGGAGGATGCTCAGAGTGCTGTTGGAGAGTTTGGTGGTGACAACCGAGCAGGGATCGAGGGTACTTTACATAGGATATCTGCAATAAGAAGTAGGAAAGGTCTTATAGTTGGATTGACATGCAGAGTTGGTCGAGCAGTTAGTGGTCATGTGGAGATGGTCCGTGATCTTTTACAATACAAAGAGAGCATCTTATTTCTGGGAAGGTAGTGTTCTCTCTTTTATTTGAGTAGTTCATGCAAGATGTGGAGGCATATTGATAGGTTATCATGGAATGAGGTATAGACCATATCTCGGTCTTCATCCTCTTTTCCTGAAATGTTTTACAGTAGTATTATGTTTATACATTTAACCAAGTGCAAGATATTTTCTTCATAATTGTCACAATGGACAGAAGTTGTTGATATACATTTACATTGTAACTAAGCTAGCTGCTGATGACAATTTATTCTATGTATTGAGTTATCATATATCATGTTAGATGATTTTTTTCGGAATTCACATCCTATGATTTTTATCATGTTATTCTTTGCCTTTTACCAGGCCTGGTGTGGGTAAGACTACTGTCATGCGTGAGATTGCACGTGTCTTGGCCGATGAACTTCACAAGCGTGTGGTAAGCCTAGGAGGTTGTAATTTTATAGTTTCTGTTTTGGAAGCACACGGTGTTATACCTTATGTTTTTTATCAGTTCGCTGATGATTAGGATAGGTAATTGTGGACACCAGCAATGAGATTGGAGGGGATGGGGATATTCCTCATGCAGCAATAGGAGGTGCAAGAAGAATGCAAGTTCCAGAACCCTCCATGCAGCATAGAGTCATGATTGAAGCTGTAGAGAATCATATGCCTCAAGTGGTTATTGTGGATGAGATTGGCACAGAAGCAGAAGCTCTTGCTTGTCGTTCAATTGCAGAAAGGGGAGTAATGCTTATTGGTACAGCCCATGGAGAACGATTGGGAAACATAATAAAGAACCCCACACTTTCAGATCTGGTAAACCCCTTCAGATAAATATAAATATCTTGTAAGGTTTAATATTTACAAGTCATGCTACTTTTTTCAAGTATATTGCTAACTGATTCCTAGGATAGTCTATTTTAACTTTCCTGTAAATTCATGTAATTATATACTTATTTGTAGTCTCCTTATATTGGTACTTCTGTGTTTTTAACTGCCTTAAGACTTTCTTAAAAGGTAACACAAATATATTAACATTATAAACTACGTAAGCTAGACATGATACAGATAAAGTCAAGCTCATCTTAGGTTATGCTATTAGTTTGATTTTGAAATTTGAATTCTCCTGTTAGAAATATGAGCTCCGTTTTGGCATTTATATAATACTCTGAAACCCCAGCTCTCAAGATGGATATGTATATTGTCACGAATCCTCCCGAGATCTTAATGTTATGCTTTTCATGCCCCTGAAAATTTCTTGTATTCCTCTTTCCAAATAACCAGATAGTTTCCATATGCAGTTCAGGCAAGAACACAAATTTGATTCTTCACCCGTGAAGGACTTCAAAGGCCTTCAACCTCCTTCAAAATAGTCCATCTCCTCTTTAGAGGTTTGGACTTCAATCTATAGAGTTCCTAGAGAAAAGTACATCTATACTGCACTTAAAGAACAGACCACATGCCATCTCTTTATTCCAGCGCAGACCTCTTCTCTCTAGCATTTAACCATTCATTTTTCGTCCTAGGAAACAGTTCACCTAGGACCCCTCTGTATCTCCAGAATTGAAACCTAAGGCAAGGAGGAGTAACCACCTTGCACAAAGATATTTTGGATACCATGACCTAAGTTCCTCCCAACCTAGGTCTGTGGCTGAAGCTCCTCCATATTTTCCATAGACAAGTGAACAAATTGAAAGCCGTGGATATTTATTTTACTCCATATTCTCCTGTCCTGAAATCTGCTCTCGAAGCCTGCCCTTAAGTGATTACCATAAAGTTCCGAGTCTTGTAACCAACAACAGTAATCACTTTAGTTAAGATTTGACATCTGTTTTAATGATCTCAATCTTATATGCTTCTTGATTCCCTGCTTTTATTGATTTTATTTTGGAAACTGCTTAGAACTTGTAGCCAGGTTGTGCTGTGATAATTTCAAACTGACATGTATGTAGGTCGGGGGAGTGGAAACAGTTACTCTAGGAGATGACGAAGCTAGAGCAAGGCGTAGTCAGAAAAGCATCCTCGAGAGGAAGGCTCCACCCACATTTCCTTTTCTTATTGAAATGAGGGAACGCAACTATTGGGTAACTCATCGGGTATGTTGGTGCATCCTTAAACTATACAATTTTTTTGAGCACTATTAATAATGAATTATTTTCCATTTAAGCTTTTGAGATTGATTATGTTTTCCTGTAGAGTAAGGTTTCCTTTAATGATATATATGGTTCTTCATGATGCATGAGAGGCCTTTTATATATTCCTATGTGTAAATAAAATCCATGAGACTCAGTCCTGCTTCTGACGACCATACCACTGATACTGCAGCTTGAATTCTGGAATAAAACATATCTTTTGCTGCTAAGAAAAATCTGTTATAATTGCAGCATAAGGCACACCATCATCAGCATCCAAGCATTTTTTCCATCAAAATGGGGTCGTTATGGAGCATAGGAAAGCTCCATAAAAGATTTGACAACAATTTCTCTTACTGGTTGTCAATCTTCTATGTTTGTACCAAATTCCTACGTAAGCTAGCTATGAGCATGAGAGGGTCATTCCATAAAACCTAGATGGTAGTTGGCCGGTAGGTAAACACCTACATTTTGAATATGCAGTTTAAGTTCATGCAACGGAGCACCCTCCAAGTTCCTCTATATTATAAAGAGTCTAGCTGAAGAGGTAAGCTGATACAGTTAGCTATAGAGAATTGCATTCATCTCTATGACACATTTAGACAGAGTGTAACGGAATGAAATCCCATCATCATAGGACACAAGCAAACAATAAATGGATTCTGCATATATTACCCTTTTCTTTGTGCGTTCTGTAGAATCTCTTCTGTTCATTTACAAGTCTGCTTGGTCTTTCATTTGAGTAAACACCACCATCGTCGTTCACCATTGATAAGTGGAACCAAAGCATATGTTTTTTGTAAAATTGATCTAGGAAGGGAGTAGTGAGATAGTGTGGGATGGGGAACTAGAAAGGGTTCTATAGAACATGTTTTTATTATTTGTAGTCCAAAGGAAGCGAACTCAGCTCCTTGCTGTTTGCTGGAGACTCTCAGGACATCTGTTTTATCATATCATATGTCAACTGAGAATGTGTGAGACAAGTGCCGGTCCATTCTAGCTCATAGTTCTTTTAAAAACCATAGTGGTATTTTGCAGACTATAGTCAACTTCAGTTCCAGTTTATTTTAATCATCCATTGGTTGATTGATCTAGATCCATCCATGGGAGGATGGACAGAATGATGGGATTTAGCAGTCAAGGGTTGATAGGAGTCAGAGAGCCAGTTCAGCTCTGGCACTTCCGTATATTTTCTGCTTTATTCCTCTCCATGTGTTTGTATCTTGTTTCAGTTTGTATTGTGCGCAAGTTTAGATCTCAAACTTAAACTGTGCAAGACTAACCAGCATTTCAGTATTGAACTCTGAGTTGCCACTTAATTTTCTTCCCTGAATCTACAGTATAACCTAGCATCCATTTCGCCTGAGTTCTTTCTTTTTGGTGGTCGTCTTTGGTTTTCCTAGCTAGATCTCCATCCAACAATTTTCCTTTTTATTTCTAAGAATAAACTGTATAACAAAGTTGAAGATTATTTTGACCTTGCTCTTACACGTTAAGTGACTTCTCTGTATATATCCAAACCTAATTACCATCTAGTTCTAATTCTTCTATGCTAAAAGACTTATTGCTAACTTGCCTTTTCCCCACCCTTTTTGTCTTAATTTTCATTTTAGATAACAGGAACCTGGCTTCATGGTTCATTCAGCTGACCCTTATTTTGTTTACATCTGGAGATCTCAAATATTGGCATGAGTTTTGGGTGTGATATGCATACAACAGTCATGGGAACTGTGGAAGGCATAACCAGTACTTTTCTGAAACTTAATTCACTAAAATAAGAAAGAGGAAAATAAATCAAGAGTTTGACACATCCTGGATATTTAGTAGACACCTTTCAGATTTGTCATATAATCTTGAGCCTGACCAAGAGAAAAATGATCAGAAGAATATGTACCTCAGCTTACACAAATATTTCTTTGAGGTCAAATTTATTACTGAGTTTTACTTGTTCAGTAGTGAGCCCATTTTATCGAATAAGATACCAAGTTAAAACATGAATTGTTCATGAACACCTCATTCACTTGACAGTTTGACATTTTTATTGATGAAAATTTCACAATGGAATTATCTATGTACCTTGTCTCTAAGATGTCAATTTAATCAGGGTTAAGCCTTTACCAATCTTTTGATTCAGAGAAATGAATAGCTTGTGCTGAGAAATTGCAAATTCAATCCTCTTAGTACAAGATACGAGTCAAACTGACTATACCTTCGAGAGTTAGTTTCTTCCTCCCCTGGTGGGATATCAGAATCAACGTCGGTAGTGTTGGAATTGGTTTCGGACCATTCTTGTGAGTATAGGTATCAGCGTTTTTGGCGGTTCTGGATTGGATTTTTAGAGTTCTTCATTTAGGAAAGAAAAATAATTAAAAATTGATACATTTAAACATAAGTTTATGTATTATTTGTTGTTTTGCATTATTTTTTTAACGGAATAATATTCAATATTGTTGAATCATTCACCAGCAATAGATACTAGTTTTTAATTTATAGATAGTTTTTAATTTAGTTGCTTCGTGGACAAAGTACACCTACCATATGTAGTTTTGAATGGAATAACTTTAAGATAGATGAATGTTGTGAATTCATGAATATACAACATAGCCAAATGGTAATGGTTATAAAACACAATATAGCATCCTGGTCTTTGACACAACCATTGTGTAGACAATTGATTTTTTTTCTCGTGCTTCTTTCTTTTTTTAGTTTTGCTTTGGTGAATTGACAGAGAAAGAGAGCCTTAATGTCAGTACCGGCCAATATCGACCGATATCGGCGGGGTCAGTATCGAATCAAGACATACCAAAAATGATACGCATGGTATTGGCCAATACTGCGAACCTTGAGAATCAACATGGTTATGTTCGAAAAAAGATGTTTTTTTGTTCTTTTCCAATAGTATCACACAAGGGTGGTGTAGTGCACCTCACTATGTTGAATGCACTTGTATGCGACATGAGTAAAAGCAAAATGGCAGTGTCCTTACATGTTTGACGTGAGGAAATATGCAACGGCACAATTTAAACGTCAGGATGTGTATCGGGCCAGCTCAGGCCGGTCCGAGCCCAGTGTTGACCGGGTTTGACCGGGCCTGAGCCGGGCCAGGCTTAGACCGATAAGAGAGACGGGTCGGGCCGGACCGGAGGGGAAAGAGGCTTAACCAAGCTCGAACCCGGACTCGGTAGGGGGTGGGCCGGGCCTGTAGGCTGGGTCCGGGACGGTTCAGGGCCGGGATCGAGTTGGCTTGGGTTAGTTTTTAAAAAATTAATAAAAGAATTAAGATAATTTTAATTAAATTAAAAAATAGAGGAATTTCCTAAAAAAATCTAAAAAACTTAACAATAGAGAAATTTTACGCCAATATTTTATTAATTTTTTAATATATATTAATTTTATTACATAAGTCATATAACTTATATTTGTGTTTCAGCTTTTCAACCTCTTTTCAAATTTTTTTTGTAATACTCAAAAGGAAGTTTATAGAGATTGAAAGCTGAAACTCAAACATAAGTCGCATTAAAAAATATACAACTAATGTTTAAGTTTTTGTTTTCACCCTCTCTTCAAACTTTCTTTGTAATACTGTCACGACCCACACCCGCATGATCGGGGCACGAGTACGTGGGTAAGTCCAGCCTACGCCGTAACATCGGCGGTAGAACGCTATCTAGGTCATCAATACTAATACACTAGTTCTATTGTCGTGTCCCGCTCCCAGAATACTGGGTAAATACGAGGACTGATATGGCCAACCACACCTTGCAGAATACCGAAGTAAGCTGCAATATGCTAAGGTTGACTAGAAGACAAATTGGTGGACTCTAGCATGCTATGACGTCAGTCCTAAGGCCGACAAATCCTAGTATCTCAATCCAACAACAACAATTTCAAGAGTATATCACACATGAATGTAAAGAGACGTCCCAAAATACATATCATATATGATCATGAAGCTAATACAAAATGCTGCACTAGCAGAGTATAATTATACATGATCAAATATACCAGCCATGGTCTAATATATACATCATGTTGACTGAAGTCAGAGGAGTAATCTCAGAACAAAAGGGCTAATACTGGCCCTTGCTAAACACCACAGAACGAGATAACACTACGAGGGGTAGAAAAAGGAAACCCACTCGCAAGCTTCGACTGCAGTCCTACGATTGCGAGCCATCTTGCTGGAAGTACGGTGAATCATGTGTCTCCTCAGGATAATTTGGCCAAACAAAACCAGTGGGGTCAAAACCCCAAGCAACAAGTACCACAAAGGAGCTCAAGGTGTTAGACCAAAACCACAATCAGCAGAAATAAAAGACAAACAAATAACTAAATAAATGTGGGTCGAGCTTTGTACGGTACCAATGTATTTGTCTCGATAAAATAATTATAAGGATTGGTGCACTGATAACAAACTAACTATAAAGAAAGATAAGGCAACGAGGGGCAAAAGGGCATAGGAACTACTCTGGATCAGGACCACAACCCTTAAACCAAATAAGGACCGGGGTTGCAGACCTTCACCCGAACAGAACTTTGCACTCTAACCACGCGCCGAAAGAAAATATAATATAACAGGGCGAGCTTGTCAGACAAGACAAACAACATATCACGGCCAAACATGCCTACGGCTTGCTATAATTAACTAACTAGGGTTATCACAAACCTAGTTACTAACAAATGCATATTTTGAAGAATATCGTACCAACGACACTGCAGTCAACCCGGATGGCCAATGGTACGCTAGTCTAGTACTTATAGTGCACATCACAAATCATGATAGATAAAGAAATAAAACGGATAACTGATACATAACATAACATAACGTAGGCATAAACTGGTTTTTGAAAATATAAATAAATTTTGTAAATAAGATTGGTTTTGAAAACATGAAGAGGTTTTATAAATGAAACTGGTTTTGTAAACATGAAGAGGTTTTGTAAATGAAACTGGTTTTGTAAACATAAAGAGGTTTAGTAAATGAAACTGGTTTTGTAAACATAACTTATCTGTAAATTGTCTTGTAACATAAACTGATATTGAAACATAACTGGAACATGTACTGGAATGCATATACTGAAGTATATAATGTTATGAACCGCGGCTCAATAACAACTTGTAGTGTCGCAGCACACATCACAGATCTTGTAACCACATTATGCAACAAATCATATAACTACCACGGTACATCACAAAGTCTTGTATGTACCGTGGCATGCGTAAACTTGGTAGGTCATGAGGCCCTTGCCTAGCAGGGTTGACCCATGCCTCATAGGGCCCTTGGAGATCAGGGTAGCCGGTAGCGCAATATTCTTTCCTCCCAATGATCTAGGTGAATCTTATCTTGTCTAATCATTACCAAATTATTTCAAGTTCTCGAGTCGTGGACACTCAAGAAACTTTCTAGGATGACGAGTTACGGGTACGAGTTATTCACGAGTTATCACTGACGAACTTATCGTATTAGCAACAAGCGATACATTGGGCAATACTCACACTCGATTGTCCGATGCCAAAATGCAATAGGTTAACATACACAACAATTTTTACGGTGTCGTGAGGATCAAAACCATGTGTTAGTATGTAAGAGCACAACATCCAATTATATAATACACAAAGAAACATCCCAAGCAAAAATGAAAGGAACACATGATAAAACTAGGCGCATGGAAATGTTGGCCGCATATGCGATCTGGACTCATGCAGAGAATGCAGGACGCATGGGATGCATGGGGCATGTGCAGGGACAACCATGCGTCCAACAAGATAGGCGCAAGCTGGAAGGGCGCATAGAGCTGGGCCGCATGGAACTCCTTCGTCCCAAAACAACACGAACTCCATGGAAAAAGTTCAAAAGATCCGAAAACATATTTTTTTCATAAAATTTTCATTTAACTCCAAATTAAGTGAACCAGAAAGCAAAAATGCTCGAAATGAAGTGCTCAATCACATGAAACAACTAGATTTTGAAGATACCAAGTTTTAATAGATCAAAACCAAGAAAACACATGGAACCCATAAAAAATTCAAATTTTGAAACTCAGATCTACTCCAAATCATCCATCAAAATCCAAAACTCCAAGAACTAAATTAGATGAGAACATCAAGGAGAACATTTTCTATCAAACACATTTTTAAATAATACATATATGCAAAATCCGAAAATCTATGGCTTTACCATTTAGCAAGATGTACTTGCCTGGAGTGGCTTCTTAGCCTCTACCTCTCACGGTCCAAGTGATCACAACATCTTCTAGGTTAGGGTTCGGTCTAGGGAGAGAGGAAGGAGAAAGAGAAAAAGAAAAGTAGAAATGAAGAAGAAAGAGGGAGGAGAGAGAAAACTCCCATATATATACAAATGGAGAGGGGAAGATGGCATAGCCATGGGTTCAACCAAAATGAACCGAACCAAGTGTCCATTCTACATGCGGGTCTTAAACCGGGTCTATGACAATGCCAATGGGTATTCTACGGGTCTCGGGTAGTCTCTCTCGACAACAGGAATAAATACAAATGACAGGAAGTATCATACAAATATAGCAGAAATATATTATCAGAAAATAAATTTAAATATCAGAAATTCAAGAAATATCAAATCTATAAACGGGTGTGACATCTATCATATACTCAATCACAATATTCTAAAGGAGGAATGGATAAAGAAGATAATCTAATAATTATCCAAAGAGATGAAACTAAGATATGACACTGAGATAGAGGAATACTCGCCTAGATCTCACCAGAGGTCACCACTAGATCCACAGTGCAAAAGTAGTCCTGACTATAGCATGTACTCGCCTGAGGTCCGGAGCAATGAATATCAAATAGTGTCTGAAGTTCTGAATTGTAGTCCAAGTGACCTATATATGATGTATCAATGTCAAAAAGTGTTTTGGAGTCATAAATAAGTCTTAAATAAGTTAAAACCAGATTTCTAAGTCAAAACTAGGTCATACTAGTCAAACTAGGTCAAACTATGTCGATACCTTGCTTCTAGGTTCATTTACCTAATGAGTTGACTGTTAGGGTCAAACTAGTTAACACTAGTTAAAACTAGGTTATACATAGGTTTCTAGGTTATACTAGTAGGTATATACCCTATATTATCTATATACACACTTATCTCTATATTACCTTGGCCTAGAACCCAATACCTTACCCATAATCCAATATCTCATCCCGTATCTTAGTTTCTTGGATACCTATACTATATACAATTGCCTTACCCTAGTAACTATTCTGATATATACTAATACCTTAGTATATAGCTAATACCTTAATCATTACCCTTGCTTACCTAGACCTTAACATAACCATACCAATATCCACCTATCTAGACCAATACCTTGATCATATGCATAGGGTACTAAGTATCACATCCCTATTATAGACTATACCCACAATACCTTAGTTCTAACAATATCTTAATATGAATCAATACCCTACCCAGTCTCCTTGAACCTACCTATATAACCTTACTCAAAGTATTATGAAGCACTACCCAACACAAGTTCATTGCATGAGTCTTATGTTCACTGTCCAGTGTAGCAGGCTTGATGCATCACTCCAACACCAAACACCTGTACCACTGCATCAAATCCTTGAACTGCTCACAGATCACTTAACTGATATCAGGGTATCAGTTCTCACTGATACACCACAACACTTGAGCCTCATCTGCCACACTGGTTACACTTGCTCTTATTTATACTGATACTGCTGCATTCCTCATATATGTGCTGCAACCCGATCCTTCAACAACCTGTCTGTAGTCGAGCATTGCTACCCCTCTCTGTTGCAACCTCTTCATACACCCCCAACTACTTGCAAGCCATGACCTACTGCTAATTGTTGTGCCCACTGCTATCTTGTGTAACTTATTGCACTTCTAATTCGAGAACCCCTAACTGAACTGAACTATACACATATACAGCTACTACCCTCACTTAGCATCATGATACCCCCTCCCTTAATCCTCACATTGCCAAGCAACCATACAACAGCAACCTCAACATCAACTGAACACAGTCTAAGCCACAGCAGAAATGCTCAAACTGGACTGCTGCTCCTCACTTCAATTGTACAACTGAACACCTATCCCATATGTGGACTGCTCAAACCGATTACCAATCTCACTGAACACTAGTTCAGTTTTTTTCTCCCATCAATGCACCTCCTGTAATACTCCTCTACAGGAACTGAACCCGACACCTATTCCAATCCTGCACCAATTTCCCAATAATCCATATTGCACACCACTCTCTCAACTAAATACTAACACAAACACAATACTTGCATAGACAATTCATCAAACATTTAGTACATCACTCATGATACACTATAATACTCTCTTCTACACTATAATATACCAAAACAAAACAAATGGAACACTAATATACATATCAAATATAATTAGAGTAACTAGAATTAATGCAAATTAAGAGGATTAAACACTAATAGCTCAAAAACTCCAATTCTACCCATTTTTCCTATACGTAGCATGATACTTCATTATACGCACCCATTGTATCCAATTTTGGACACCACAACACCAACACACAATCAAATGAACCCCCATAAGTACTCATGAGGACACAAAAACCCAATTAATAGACACAAATTAGGTTTTTCCTAATTTGAGCCCCAAAATTATGACACCAACTTAGATCTACCAAATTGAGGCCTCCTAGTGCCTAGATCTACCATTGGGAAGTCAAATTTAATCATGGGAGGGTTCCTACTTGACCAAGGGGTGTTTTAACCATGAATTTGGTGAAATTGAGAGAATTACCTAGTGTTTTGGTAGCCTCTTTGCAGAATTCCGAATTTGGACACGTAAGGGGTGAGTCGGACACGATCCTCCAAGAATGGGATTCCTCCTCAAGCTCCTCCTTGTGCTCCAAGCTCCTTGTTCTCCAATTGAAGTGGAATGAAATGATTTGGTGGAAAATGAAATGGAAAGTAAATTCTAGATCTAAATTTAGGAAAGAAAATGAATTAGTGTTGCTTGGAAAAGAAGTAGGAATAAATGAAGGGGATTTGAAATTCAATTCTCTTCATGACAATGTGGTCCAATACATGGGCTTGTAATTGATTCTAATTACTAATTGTGCCATTCCATCATCAAATTGAAATTAAGGAGGAAAATGAATCTAATTAGTTATGAAAGGAATCTCTACACTAAAAAAATACTCTCTTCATTACAACTAAAGTTAATTAATTCTAATTAACTAACACTAATTAATTCTAGGCATCACTAATAAATTCTAGACTAACTACTATCATAATAAAATAAATAAAATTAGCAACCTGTGAAATTACCAAAATACCCATAGGGTGAAAAGTGGTGGTTACAAATACCACAAAAAGAATTTGTAGAGAGTGAAAACAAAAAATTAAACATGAGTCACATAATTTAAATATACCTATGACCTATCTAACAATAATAATACATATTTAAAAATAATACACTTTTTTAAGAAGATGCAAGATACTAGATACACTTGTTTAGATGCCTACGTAGATTTTTTGTGCCACAATTATGTTTCCATTGGAGTCGTTTTCTACAATGCAAACATTCAACAAGAACTCCATGCGATATTCTTTTTTCCGTATCACGCTCATTGTAAATTTTGCTAAAATGTTGCCGAATTTCTGATCATCTTTCGAGTTGAGATCCTTGTACCCCCGAGGTTGAGGTGCTGGTTGAGGCTGCTGATCTTGCAGTTGTTGTGGTGGTTGATCATTTTCCATGACAGCAAATAGCCTATTTATCGAATATCACTACATTGATTGTAGATATTGCAAGAGAGGAAAGAAAATTTGTTGTGGTAAATTTGGAAGAATTATGCTCTATTTATAGGAATTTTCGGGTGCCAAATTACCCCCAAATATACTTAAAATATAGTTGTTATAAGGGTATTTTGGTCATTTTCAGCAAAATGACCAAAATATCCCTCAAACATATTAAAATAGCCATAATATTAGGAATATTTTGGTAAAAATAACCCCTCTAAAAATATGGTTGTTGGAGGGATTAATTACCAAAACACCTCTACAATATTTTAACTAACAGTAATATAGGAGGGTATTCTATATATATATATATATATATATATATATATATATATATATGGGGCGGATCAAGATATCCGCTCCCGGAGCCCCGCCCCCTTGCACCATTGGATCGCGGGGCCTACATGGGGCCCGCGCGATCCAACGATCGGAAACGACGGGGCTCCCCCAGGGTTCCGGATCCGCTCCCATATATATATATATATATATATATATATATATATATATATATATATATATATATATATTCTACCGCCATTGTGGGGCCTGTTGGGATTTTGGGGGATCGGGTTGGATTCAGGCCTGGACTGGACGCTAACCGGATCACCGACCGGGTCAGACCGGGTCGGGTTTAGGTCGGGTCGGGCTAATCGGAGGACGGGCTGAACTGGATCGGTTTGATTAATTGAACAGGACGGACTTTCGGACCTATTTTTCGGACCCAGCCTGAACTTGCGTTGACTGTGGGAAGGGTCTGGTCGGCCCCTTGACTAGGCCCGGGCCGGCCCAGGCCGGGTTTGACCGGGCTGGTTCCAGGCCAGGTTCCGGGCCGCCGGGCCCAATTAACACCTTGATTTAAAAGTCACACATGCATTCACACACGTCTCATGCTCGGAGTGGGGCGACTTTTATATTTATAGAATAAGCAAAAGAAGTAAATGGAGAAGAGGACCCACGGAGATTGTTGGTAGGTAACGTACCTAGTTTGGTTAGCTTTACTTCATACTTGGATATAAAATAGTAATCCGGATCTTCGTTGCTGCAGATTGAATCTGTTAGTGCAGTCAACCTAGTGGAGAATAAATGTGCTGGCCTGGGGAATAGAAATATTACCTAGGTAGGGTCAGATTCGCTTTAAACTCAGATAAATAGTGATCCTGTTATACTCTCCCTTTCCATTGTAGGCACTAACATTTTCCTGTCAAATTATAGAACTCTGTTGATTGGTTTGGACTGCAAATGTTTAACTTTTACATGCATCATTTCAGTAACACAAACTGCCAATTCTGATAATCTGGGTTAACTGGACCTGGTTTACAGTCTTGTTTATTTGAGTAATGGTTTCTTTCTGAAGTGGAGGTTGGAGATGGAATAAGGCAGATATTTAGATTTTAGATCATCACAGTAAGAAAAAGGTTCTTGCCAAGTTAAAAGTAGATAGATGGTAGTGATCATCACAAATCTGCTGCTCGAGTTGACATGCTTTATAGTCTGTTTTCTTTCCTTCAATTTATTTGCAATTTTGAATGCCAACCTAAGTAGAGAACTTTTCTCAATGAGAAAAACTGTGATATTTACACCATTATATTTCATTTCAAGCATATATTAATTTCTGCATTCAATTTTAATTTGTTCAGACAGAAAGGAGTGTTGATATGTTGCTCCATGGTAAAAAGCCACTGGTTGAGGTAATTACACTCCAAAAAGTTTTCGGTTGATCATCATTTTTCTATATGATGGCTTAACTTTTTCTTTTTTCATGGAGATGGCATAACTAAGAATCTAGAGAGCAGCTTGTTATCTAATTTGTCACTATTACGAATCTCTTTGTTCAAAAATCTAGGCGAACCATCTTTGTCAGTCCCCGGACCCAAATTATGTCCATCACGCGATTCAGGCGCCACACATATCATCATGAGACATGCACAAGGCTAAGATATACAAATTTCCAACAAAGATAATAACAAGTAACAAGACATTTATATTCAAGATAACGAGAATTGATATGCGGAGGTTGCAACTTCACTTTCTAATAATACAGAACCAAACCACAATTAGAGTCTGAGAGAGAACCAAGCTACAAACAAAACACCAAGGAGTACAAATCTCAAATTGGTCGATAAGAGTTTCCAAAGTACTAGGGGCAGAGAGGGGGGTGGGGGTGGGGGGTTGTAGTTAACTTGGATTTCACAATCCAAATTAATGAATTTGAAATGAAGTGTTAGTCAACATTGGTATTTATGAAGAGTATTTATAAGTTTTGAATTAGTGGATTGATTATTATATTTGTGGAATATATATATATATATATATATATATATATATATATATATATATATATGGGTAAACGGGTTATGAGCCATAGTGTTCATTTTCCTAAATGAGTCATGCACATGTGGAGCACATGTGGACC
Organism: Iris macrosiphon; assembly: GCA_036927795.1. NCBI lineage: Eukaryota > Viridiplantae > Streptophyta > Magnoliopsida > Asparagales > Iridaceae > Iris > Iris macrosiphon. The sequence continues at coordinate 58,002,618 of JAYESA010000009.1, forward strand.
AATAGGAATAGATTCCTACATCCCATGTATACACTCTATTACTATTGGTCCACATGTGCATGGCTCATTTAAGAAAATGAGCACTATGGCTCATATTCCGTTTACCATATATATATATATATATATATATATATATATATATATATATATATATTAAAAGCTTTTCCATCCCACTTTCATTCTAAAAATTCTACTTTCATGTGGACCCGATAGTTGGACACAACCTTGTTTTATCAAATCATACCCTAATTTGAATTTAGCTTTGGACACCTAAGAGGTCCGGGTCTCAAAAGTACCCCATAAATAATATGGGCAGAGTTTATGTCCATATAAATCATACCCTACTTTGGCCTAGACTCGCTTCCAATTATGTAAAAATTAATACAAAAAAAATAATAGAAAGAAAGAAAAAAGTACACGTAGTGAAAACTTTTGGGACGTGACGATATGTAGGGTATTTTATATAAATTATAGAGAAAAACCCCCAAAATCGACTGTTTCATCAAATCGACGAGATACGACCCACACGTATCCAATTGTGGACACGACACGAGCTACAAACAACCAATCAAGGGTCAAATAGATCTATTAGATCCATTGACAAGCACTACATGTGCCAATCTCGGAATTTTTCCAAATTTTGTACTAAACATGGTCATAACTTCTACCGCAGGTCTCCAAATGATTCCAAAACAAATCTTATGGGTAACCTATGCATGTGGGATGGTTTCTCATGGTAAAATCTTAGATCTATAGTCTATAGGAAGGGGAAAAACTGATTTATACCTATTGGGAGATGGATTCCCAATGAAAAGGTCCCAAATGACAAGTAGCTCCTCTCCTTGTAGATCTTGGCCTCCTCCTCCTTGTTCCTTGCTCCTTGCTTGTAGATCCTTGATGTAGAGGCTTCAATGATGAATTTAGAAAGAGATTTGAAGAGAATTGATGGAGAATTGATGGGGGGATGGAGGAAAAATGGAAGGGAAAAATGTAGACATAGAATTTTGGAAAAGAATTAAAATGAGAGCACTCTCTCCTCTCAATTATGGCTGGTCATAAACCCCTCCCCAAGCAATGCACAAAGTCACAAATACCCCTTGGGGCCTCTCATGAAGAAATAATTAGGGAGGGAAGGTTCTAGTCTAATGGTTTCACTAATTAATCATGTTTCTTAATTCATGGGCCTAATTCATGGGCTCAACTTAGACTAGTCCAAAAGTTTGTTCATGTCCTCTAATTAAATGGTTAGGTCCACTACACAAGTCCAAAATAAGTCTACACTAGCAATAATTATTAATGCAATAAAATAAATAAATCAGTCATGCACAATATTAATTATAATAATCCTGAAATAATTAATACCCATAATAATTACCAAACTACCCTTGGATGAAAATGTGAGGGTGACAAACCTACCCACCTTAGAAAAATTTCGTCCTCAAAATTAAGGAAGAAACTATCTACCAAAACAAACAATATAATGCAAGAAGGAATTATACCTCACGGCTCGAAAAGATACGGATATCGCTCGCGCATCTCGGCCTCTCGCTCCCAGGTACTCTCTCTTGGCGAGTGATGCCTCCACGCGACGCGCACCAAAGGAATCGTCTGGTTCCTCAGCACCTTCTTTCTCCGATCCAGAATCTCCACTGGCTGCTCTGGATAACTGAGAGTAGGGCCCACCTCTATCTCCGAATGATCCAACACATGGCTGGGATCTGCCACGTACCGTCTCAACTGCGACACGTGAAACACGTTGTGCACTCCCTCCAGTGCAGGTAGTAAGTCTAGTCTGTAAGCGACTGCACCGTCCCTCTCAAGAATGCTGAAAGGACCGATGAATCGCGGACTAAGCTTGCCGCCTCCATCGAAATGAATTATGCCACGTGTCGGAAAAATCCTCAAGAAAACCAGACCGCCAACCTAGCACGAAACACAAACTTAGCACTCTAACAAGCAGCAATCAAACACAAACAAGACAAAACTAAAGCTATACCTCAAACTCTAGAGGTCTCCGGTGGCTATCGGCCCAATGCCGTTGCCTGTCCTGCGCCACTTGAAGTCTGTCCCTGATAAGCTTCACCTTCTCTGCTGTATCCACTACCATCTCTGGTCCCAATAAAGCCCTGTCACCAACATCGTCCCAGGACAACGGAGTACGGCACCTCCGTCCATACAACGCCTCGAATAGTGACATCTCGATGCTGACTTGGTAGCTGTTGTTGTATGAAAACTCTACCAAGTGAAGGTGATCCTCCCAAGAACCTCCAAGATCCAAAACACAGGTGCGTAGCATGTCCTCGAGAGACTGAATAGTCCTCTCCGACTGTCCGTCCGTCTGAGGGTGATAAGCAGTACTGAACTTGAGCTGAATACCCAAGCTAGCCTGCAAACTCCTCCAGAAATGGGACGTGAAGCGACTATCCCGATCCGAGATAATGCTCACTGGAACACCGTACAATCTGACAATCTGGCGCACATACATCTCCGCAAGTCTCTCCGTAGATGTACCCACTTTAAATGGCAGAAAGTGGGCTGATTTGGTCAACCTGTCCACGATGACCCAAATCGCATCCTTGCCTCCTGCAGAACGCGGAAGTCCTGATACAAAATCCATGGTAACATGCTCCCATTTCCACTTCGGAATGGGCAGAGGCTGAAGCAATCCTCCTGGTCTCTGTCTCTCTGCCTTGACCTGCTGGCAAACTAAGCATCTGGACACGAAGCTAGCTACCTCTCGCTTCATGACATACTATCATACATGCTCCCTCATGTCTCTATACATCTTGTTGGCACCGGGATGCATAGAGTATTGGGAACGATGCTCCATTCGGTACGCACAACCTGGTACCGTGTCGCAATGATCCATCATCTGCGACGGTAAAGTCCTCTGCCAGCCCGACCTGAACCTGTGCTCTGATGCTCCTCAGAGACTCATCCTCATACTGTCCGGCTCTGACTCGGTCCATCAGCTCCGACTGAACCTGAAGTCCCCACATCTGCGCTGCGACTCCCGGAATCAATACCTCAATGCCCAAACTATCGAGGTCTGCCAATAGATGCCTGTCACTAGTCAAGCACATAGCCACGGGATACCTGCTCAAAGCATCCGCGATTACGTTGGCCTTCCCTGGATGATACTGCAAAGATATGTCGAAGTCCTTCATCAGCTCCAACCATCGCCGCTGCCTCATGTTGAGCTCCTTCTGTGTAAATACATACTTTAAGCTCTTATGGTCTGTGAAGATCTCTACTCTCTCTATATATAGATAGTGTTTCCATAATTTGAGAGCAAAGATAACCGCTGCAAGCTCCAAATCATGGGTAGGGTAGTTCTTCTCATGCGGGCCTTCCCGTGTTGCTGTAGTACACAACCCAAACCCTTCCCTGATGCATCACTGTAAATGGAAAATCCTCCTGCTCCTGATGGTAGTGTCAAGATGAGAGTTGTAGTCAATCTCCTCTTCAGCTCCTCAAATGCTGACTGACAATCCCCAGTCCAAACGAATTCTACGTCCTTCCTGGTCAGCCTAGTCATCGGCTCTGCTAGTCTGAAAAAATCCTGAACAAACCTCCGGTAGTAGCCTGCTAATCCAAGGAAGCTCCTGATCTCTGCTACTGAACTCGGGGTAGACCACGATTCAACTGCTGAGATCTTCTTCGGGTCCACCGAGATCCCATCTCCTGTAATGACATGCCCAAGGAATTCAACCTTATCAAGGAAGAATTCGCACTTCGACAACTTGTCATACAACTTCTCCTTCCTGAGGGTCTCCAAAATAATCCTCAAGTGCTGCTCATGCTCCTCAGGGGTCTTCGAATATATCAGAATATCATCTATGAAGACTACAACAAACTGATCCAGGTACTGATGAAATACCTTGTTCATCAGGTTCATGAACACAGTCGGGGCATTGGTCAACCCAAACGACATCACCAAGAACTCGAACTGTCCATAACGAGTCCTGAAAGCCGTCTTCGGGATGTCTTCCTTCTTCACCTTCACCTGGTGGTACCCTGACCTCAAGTCTATCTTTGAGAATACCTTCGCTCCGCTCAGCTGGTCGAACAAGTCATCAATCCGCGGCAACCGTTTTTTGTTCTTGATAGTGAGGTTATTAAGTGCCCTGTAGTCGATACACATACGTACCGACCCATCCTTCTTTGGTACAAACAGTACCGGAGCACCCCATGGTGACGAACTGGAACGGATAAAGCCTTTGTCTTGCAACTCATCCACCTGCTTCTTCAACTCCGCCAGTTCACTGTTGTTTACTCTATAGACGTGCTGAGATATTGGCTCTGCGCCTGGCACTAAGTCTATAAAGAACTCCACATCTCTGTTCGATGGCAACCCCGACAAATCCTCTGGAAAGACATCAAAGAACTCTGCAATCAACGAATGTGGCGGCTCCCGCTCTTCTACCAAAGCCCCACAAAAATCGCCCTCGCTTTGCTCTGCTCCTCGGACGAACTCGAACTCCGGCTCTCCTGGCGTCTGAAATAAAACTCTGCCTCCACGACAATCGATACTAGCGTGATGTCTACTCAACCAATCCATCCCGAGTACTATATCGTAACTCGGAAATGGCATTACAAGTAAACATACACTCAGCTCACGGCCTCCCACATAAACCCTCTGGTTCTTGCAAACATCACTGACCAGGATGATGCCACCCCCGGTCGTGATCTTGCAAGTCCGCGCCAACGGTTCAGACTCAAGACGATGTCTCAAAGCAAAAGATACAGATACAAAGCTATGAGATGCACCAAAATCAAATAAGGCATGATCTGGAAAAGAATCGAGTAAGACTGGACCTGATATAACGTCTCCGACTGGCTCTGGCTCCTCCACGGTCAGGGCAAAAGCTCGCCCCTGATGTGCACCCCTCTGCTGGTGCTGGTGCTGCACAAACTTCTGCTGCTGGGGCTGTAAAGGAGGTCCTCTCGGCTGTCCCGCTGGGTGTCTAGCGGGTATCCTCTGGATAGGGGCTACATCCTGAACTGTACGAGCTAAGGTCTTGGGGCAATCCCTTAGCTGGTGATCTGATGATCCGCAAAACAAACATTGCCCCAGTCTCTTTCTGCAAACATCCCATCCGTGCCCTGCCTTCTTACAGAAGGGGCAAGCACGAGCTGGCTGGGCTGGTCTCTGCATCTGGTACGTCTGCTGTACAGGTGCTCGGTTAGGCGCATTGGACTGCTGCCTCTGCTGCTGGAAATATGGCTTCTTAGCTGGACCTGTGTTGCTGCTGCCACCATATACATCTCGGTCCCTCTTGTGCCTCCCACTCAGGTCTCTCTCGACCTTGCGAGCCTCCCTCAAGATGTCTGTATACGTCTCGTGGCTCGAAGAAATGAGAGCCTTCACTTCCCAGTTCAGACCCTCCTGAATCTACTAGCCCGGTTTTCTGGGTCTCTCACCATATAGTCGGCATACCTGCTCAACCTACCAAACTCGGCGGCATACTCCTCCACCGACATGTTCCCCTGGTAGAGGTTCTGGAACTGTCGCTCCAGGTCAAGTCTCTCAGTAGGCGGGAAGAACTTCCTTCTGAACAAGTCTCTGAACTCTCCCCATGTCAATCCTGGATCGGCGATCTGTGGCTCATTCCGGAACCACATGCTGGCAATGTCCATCATCTGCAATCCCGCTGCCTCCACCATCAGGTCCTTCGCAAGACGGGATAAGCGCATGACGCGCTCCATGCTCTCCAACCAATCATCCGCATAGATGATGCCCTCTGTCATGCCCTCTGTCCCCTTAAAAGGCCGGGGATCCAACTTCTTGAAGTCCTGAATAGTGCCGGGCCTGGGCTGTACCTCCCGTGGCTGTGGTGGTGCGGTCCTCTCTACGGCGGTGATGGCCACCTGATGAGCACTCTCAATGCCCTGTCTCATCACCTCGGTTTGTTGGTGCTGCGCCTCGACCTGGGCCCTCTGGGCCTCCATCATCATCTGAAAAAGTGCAAACAGATGTGTAGCATCAGCTGGTACTGGCGGTGGTGGCGGAAGATCCTCGGGAATAACTGGAGCAACCCTCTGAACCGGAGGAGGAGCACCCCCAAAAGCGGTTGCTGACTCCCACCTGGACCGGTGAGGCGATCCTCTCGACTGAAGATGAAACAGTAGCAGCTGCTACTCTATCCGCAGCAGGCTGGGAAGTAGCTGAGGAAGCTGCCGCTGCTCCTGAGCGATAGAATCTGACCTTCGGAGGCATCCTGAAGTCAGATTGAAAATACGGAATCAATATTGAATATAATGTGATATCCTCAAAGAAGGACATAACTTAATTCAAAATGAAAGATAATATCAAATAGATAAAGATTTGTAGAACAAAAACATTGGAGTTTTTCCTAGTTGTGATTGAGTAACTCTCAGCCTAAATCATGTATCCTAAAGCAGGCTCGTAGCAATATTCTAGTCGAGCACAACTACGATGTCTATCTAGACCTGCATGGGCCACCACTAAAAACGTGTCACGACCCACACCCTAATATTCGGGCACGAGTACGTGGTTACGCCCAGCCTACGCCGCAGAATCGACGGTAGAACGCTGTCTGGGTCAATTCTAACTATCTAACATCTCAACAATATAATATGGTACCTGTCAATCTCAACTCCAAACGGAGGAGCAATATGATATCTCACAAATATATAAATCTCAATCACAAAACAAACTAAGAAGGAAATAATGCACGAATGGAAATAGCGAAGGGAAGAAAGATACAATCCACAATATGAAATAATAGTACATCTGTGAATCTCCTCAAATATAATAGCCTAATACAAAAATCACTAAACAAAACTAAACCTCCTCGGACACTGGTACTATATCCTCTGGCTCTAGGGGAGTGTCCTCTAAAGTCTCACCCTCCTGAGGTCCGTAATGTGTGGGACACAGCTCCTCTAGCCAATCATCTGGAAAAATATATCCAGTCAGGATTGGAGCAAAGTACATACCTCTGAAAGCAGTTCCAATAACATAATCGAGCATATATAACAAGCAATAGAAAAATGATACAAGATGCACAAGTAGAAAGAATATACAATACAAGTGAACAGGCAATAGGCACAATAAAGCTGAAAGTAAATATAAGAATAACTGCAAGTAGAGAACAAGAAATACTAATTATGTGTTTTAGAGTGCGAGTTCGTTATGTGATCTGCTTAGGTTGCACATGAGGTATAAAGGTAACTCCATTATACGTGAGGTGTATAATCGACATGCACATGAGATCAAGAGGGCTTTGATCACATAACCAACTCCTACTCCCCCTCCCCAACCAATACTCATGGATCCAATCACGACACGTTACGTACATGATCACGATAGTCACACTAGCACACGAAATAGTGGATGTACAAGAAGTACATGAAAGTCAATACCCGATGCACACGATGAAATACATGTCATTAGGTACCCGTTGCACACGGTAGGGGATATCATCAAAGAAGGACAGTAATAAGTCCTACTAAATCATTTATTCTTTTGGAACTTTCAAATGATCCTCATTATCTAAAATAACGTAGGTCAGTACAAAACATGTACTGGTGGTGAGTATCAAGTAAAAATTTAAAATTCTCACTGGAATCACAATTTTAGACTGTTTGAATGGGGCTTATTCAGTCACGGTAGCCAATATTTCAGTTAAAACTTTTTTTTTTGATATACCTAACTCCGCCACCAACTGACAAAAGAAAAATTCGAACCTTGGTCTACTCCAAGGTGATCCGCCACATTACCACTACCTTCGGTATATATTTCAGTTAAAACTTGTGATACTATGTTTCATTTTGCAGGTGAGGAAAAGGGA